>JBBPBO010000004.1:14552306-14638735 GCA_037974295.1 Cicer cuneatum | reverse complement strand
ATCCTTGAATCAACTCATATTAAACAACCAATACAATATAGTTAAGTTTTTTTTTTTTTTTTAATTTTAATTTTGTATGAAATCTCCTGTGTTGAGTAAAAATATTAAACATATTTATGATAGACAAACAATATAAAATAAATAGATTTAGAAAAGCAACATTAGATCATACAAAAGTATAATGTACATACATATTTAATATGTGAAATGAATAAGTTCAATTCAAAATATTATCAATTGTATCAAAATATTTATTTATTACCCATGGAATTCTAAGGATGCAAAAAAATGACTTACTCAATTGCTGCTTTAGTAGCATTTATATGTGCAGCAATGTAAGCAGTTCGGTGTTCATTTTTCAATGGATTTGGAATTTTGGTAGAACCAACACCTACATAAAGAGAATTTCACAAAAAATGAATTGATCAATCTCTTTTTTGGCATAACATATAGATATTAGTTATAATTTAAATGTTATCAAAATGCAACACCAACCATTTTCAGTGACGTAAATTTTAGGATTTTTGTACTTGTTCTTAATGTAGAGTAAGACATTATATAACCCTTCAGGATAGACATAGTATCCACCGTATGGGTCCTGTAAATTATCAACATTGAACAAAAAGTAAAAATATAGTAATTAAGTTATTCTCCCAAAAAAAAATTCATTGTTCTAAATAATTATCTTTATTTTCTCACCATGTAACCAAGTGTTTTTCCTTCCGCGTTAGAAACTGTCATTATGAAATAATTACCAAGAGTTAGTCAACGATTAATCGTTGTAATTTATTGTAATTATCTCACATATTAAATAATTAGAATTTAATTGGTAGAGTTTGTGGCGTCAATTTTAATGATGTATTTGTATACCATTTATTATCATTTTAAAAAAAAAAGTATAACTTAGCTAAGCAAAAAATTTACCTTCTGATCTAGCTAATGCATCAAAACTGTCACCAACAACTGTAGTTCTATTTGGTTCATATTTAGCAAAGTGAGAAGTATAATAATTGACCCCAATAAAGTTTGTGCTTCCTTTTAACATTTGTTTTTCCTTTTTTGTGAATTTGGGTAGCCTATTCCCCACTAGCTTTCTCATTATTTTTGGATAATTCCCATTGAACACTGGCTCTAAAACCCTGTATAATGTAATAAAATGTAGCAAAGCAAAAATTAATTAATATGTATATGTATTGACCATTAAAAAAAGATATAAAAATATTAAAAAAAAGCAAAACACCGAACTTTTGATAAAACACATAAAGGTGTGTGGATTATATATAGGGTAAGTAAAATGCACTAACCATCCCCAATAGAAATCCATTAGTCTTTGAGCAGCAGCCACATCCTCTGGTTTGGAACTGTAGGGAGCATAGCTTCCTGACGAAATAGAAAGTCCAATTTCTCCCCCTTGTATTGCCTATATCAAATATTCAATAAAAAATAACAATGTTTTACTTGTTCTTTTTAAAATTCTCGAATTTGAATTCCCTTCAACCCCATTTTTATGAATCTCGACTGTTAATCTACATATATTTTGAGCTAATTCTATATCTTCAACATGTAATTTCTAAAGTATGTCTTACTTGGAATTTTGTTGTGTATAACTTTGATGCTGTAGCATGGGCAATGAGGAAGTTGTGAAGTAAAGTATATGCTTGTGTACATATTCTAGTAGTTTGGCATGTCTCAGTAGAAACATTATCAATGTTGTACATGTATTGAAATATAGCTGTGACTTCTGCCTCATTGATTGTAGTCCAATGTTTCACTCGATCTCCGTATATTTTGAATAAGAGTTCACTATAATCTTTGTAATGTTTACTGGAATTTGATTTCAACATAAACAATATAAGTATGCATGATGAAATTCTATAATTTTCTGTGGAGACTAACTTTGAGGTTAACTCAATATGTTGAAAATAAAATATTTAGATGAGATGATATTAAAAATATATTTACACAATGGAGCGATTTAAGAAGCCACCAAGATTTTGTTGAAGAGCTAATGGATAGTCAAAGTGAAGAATAGTCACAAAAGGTTCAATACCTGCACATTTAAATGTATAATGAAATGCACAAAAATATAAATTGTTGCATGTCTTTTAAACAAATTTCTCTGTGTGTAAGTATTGTAATGAATTTAGATGTTTCAATTCATACCGTTATCAAGTAACTCATTGATCAAATTGTTGTAGAAGTTGATACCTTCTTGGTTTATACCTCCTTTCAAGGTTCCATCTATAGAGTTGGTAGTTGAAAATGTAAAGAAAATAAGTGTATTAGTATTATTAAATATGGGAAGAAAGGAGTATATTATAACATTATTTGTTATGCATATTAAATAGAGTTTAATCAATATTTTCCAACAATTTAAGCTGGGATGTGTACCACTTCATCATATTATATTTTAAAACAAATAACATCACAGTGAGATATGATTCGATTGACTATTGAACAATTATTTTTGTATATTCATTAAGTTTTTTATAATATATAAAGTACTATATTATAAAAAGACTAAATTATATTTTTAGTCTTTTAACTTAAATTTAATTTTCTCTTTAGTTCTTTATTATTTTTTTTTTCCATTTTGATTCCATGCAAATGCTAGACATTTTAGTTCTTTCTTTATACCTTTTGGTTGCTATATCTAATTCTAAAAATATTATTTTTAACTCTTCTAAAAATTATACCGTTGTTATTTACCTGGTCTTTCTTCCCTAAGAAGTGAATTATCACTAAATATGAAGGACAATGAGCTCAGAAAACAAAATATAAAATTCAATAGATAAAAAAAAAAAAAAACTCAAGTGATACTATTAAAATGGAGAATTTTACAAAGAATGTGAGAAAAAAAATTTCATCATTGAAAGTCCTATGTGGTCACAAGACTTATTACCCAGAGAAAGATAAAGGAACCAAATTAAGAGAATAGAGTTCATAATTTATTAGCAACAACAACCATCCACCCTCTTCTTTTTCTGTTTATTGGGAAATTATTATTCTTCTATGGCTAAGGATGAGTAGGAACAAGAAGATATTTCTAGGTGTTTGATGTTATTGTTCAAAAATTATATCTATAAAGGTGTTTTTGTTTTGGTGAGAGACTCTTTCTAGTAACAACTCAACAAAATCACCTTGTACCAATGTTCTTATGAGTCATAGCAAAACAAGTTGAACAATATGGTGTGAAGTTGATATTTGCCAAATATTTAGGGTAAGATGAATAAAAATCTTAAATGTATAATATTGAGAAGAAAGACAATCTTTAGTGTCATTTGCCAGATCAACATAAACATAGGATACATAGACAAATTTGACAAAGTCAAATGGAGCACAATAGAAAAAGACTAAAATGTGTAATATTTGAAATTTTAAGAGAGCAAAATAGAATTAAAAAACATAAGAAACTAATTGTAATTTAAAAAATACGTATAAATATAAAAGTCTATTATTTATATTTTAATATTTTATTTTTACACTCTTGTAGTTTAAAATTTGAAGTTGCGTCTAAATCTCAAAGTGGTATTTTGTCGGTAGAGTCAACACCCCAATATTTTTCTTTCCCTTTCAAAAACTATAGTCCTATTTTTCAAATTCAAATATATGGAATTTTTTAATTATGAAAAATACACGTTAAATATTTAGAATTTGCTAATATGCACCATCATAGTTTTTTAGACTATATTAGTAAGTCATAACAAAATATTAATTAAACACACTCAAATGTGTAGTCTCCTAAATATTCATTTTAAAAGACATGTAAGTGATTGATGTTAATTTACAAATTTTATGGATATTTTTTAATGTGCACCCGCTCTTTTTTTTTAGAAAGATAATAAGTTTTAACTAAAAATAATATTTCTAAAATTTTCTTTCATAAAAGTAGTGAATGTATTCTAGCAATCCCTTAAATATTTAGCTGTTTTCTTTACTTTGTCAATTAATTAGTTCCCCTTTGGGATACTCTAATTAGATATTATAATATATTATTTAGTTCAAAAATTTTACCTGGCATCACTCTATTCCAAGAGATAGACATTCTATATGAATTTATTCCAAGCTTCCTCAAATGTTGCACGTCCTCCTACAAACAATACAAATAAAATAATTCAAAAATTTAACACGGTATTTAAGGTGTATATTTTTCTCTATTACACTGCCTATCTATTTGATCCAATATCCTATTAGTCATAAGATTGACTTGCTTTTCAATCTATATATATATGGAGTAATAATGTTAGCTTGATGATTGAAGTTGAGAATACTAACTATAATAATATTCATCAATATTCAATAAAAAAATCTATTTGATAAAAAATAGTTCATAGTTGGTTCACCTTGTATCGCTTGTAATGATCGATCTTTGTGGAAAATTTATCTGTATCTACATATACATCTGATTATGGAGAAAATAAAATATATATTATTGGAATGCCGAAAAACTAATAATGACTAAAAGTTGATATTGCTATCAAAATACTAGCTAATAGATACATATTCCAAGATGGATAGAAAAAATAAAATTAACCACCGAAATTGGGGATATCATATAATAAATTGACCCATAAGTTAATTTCTTTTTCACTATTTATATATATATATATATATATATATATATATATATATATATATATATATATATTTAAAGTATATATTTCAAACCTTTGTGGCGATTAACTATATCATCCCATAGACCAAGTCCTCTTCCTCCTTCGCCAGATCCTCCTTCAATCTAATGTTACAAAAAAAAACTTGTTAGTATTAAATTAACTCATACTACTTTCATTTCAAAAGAACGATCACATAAATAAAATAAAATAAAGAAAATATGATTCTATGAAAATATTCTTATTTGTTATTGATCTATATATATATATATATAATATATAATATCACTTAGAGAATTCAATTGGAAAAAAAGATTAGTTTCTATATATTTACGTACCAAGTTAATTATTTTATACATGCATTCAATCAAATCACACTAAAATGTTACTTTCTTATGTTAGTTCTTAAAATATCGCCAACAAAATTTATATGGAGTGGTTTGCTTGAATGGATTTGTAAAAAATAATTACACCGTGTGTGTATACAAATTAATTCTTTGGAAATACAATTAAAATTGTATTGAAAACAAAAAGTGACGATGTAACGGTTATTGTGAACCTGTGAACCTAAAGAGTGTATCTTTAAAGTATTTGATATATATATATATATATATATTACAACTTTTCATCATGTACCTGAAGGGCAGAAGATCCTGTACCAAATAAAAATCCGGATGGAAATGATGTCCTATCTGGAAAGCTTGGGGAATTTATAAATTTCAATATAAAATCGTATGGTTTAGTTGTAGCTGCTTCTGCAATCTATATATTCAGCAATTTCATGTTGATTAATATATATTATAATGGAGTAATTACTGCTCAATATTATTGTATCTATGTCTAAAATTTAATTAGAGTTATGTAAAAAAAAAAAAATTCAGGAGTACCTTTGAAGCATATAAGTCTTGATGAGTAAGTTTCAGCTTGGGAATTAAAACTGTAATAGGAATCATTCCAATAAAACCAATGGTAATGAGAAACGTTAATTAATGCATATTGAAAAATAAGATCATACTTTACTTGCAATTAATAAGGGTTCTTTTGCATTCGTAAAAAATAGTGTTCTTTGTGATTAAAAATGTTCTTTCATCTGGAATGAAATAATTAAAATTGATGTTTCTGATTATATAGATCAATTTTTCAATTTTCTTTTTGTTTGTATTGGAATACTCTTTTTAACATATAAAAATATTTTAAAATAAGTGCCTTTTTGTTTTTTCTACGTGACATTCATTTTCCTTTTCAGCTATATTTGACAATAATTCACAATCATCAATAATTAATAAGCAAAAACTAGAAGAATTTATGGCATAAATGTTTATTATATAAGTTTTTTTTTTAATCTATAGATGAGATAATATAATTATCACCAATATCTCACACACAGCTGTCTAACTTAACAATTTTGAATTTATTGGTTGAGTTAGAACTTAAATACCATATACGTGTTTATTTATAAGTTATTTTTAAAACAAAAAATAAAATAAAATCACACATTTTTTATGTAAATTATAAAGTGTTTTCACGATAAAATAAAATCACACTTTTTTTATATAAACTATAAGGTGTTTTCTCGATCAAAGTTACCAAAATTGTGTTTATATAGGTATATTCCTCTTCTTGTAAGGCATTTTTTCAAAGAAAATTGTTATTTCAAAAAAATAAAAAATAAAAGTAAATGCTCAAACCTTGTGCCTGACCAGAAATGTTGGAAAGCAAAACAAAAGACAAAATTGCAATAATAGTTTTAGAAGTTCTCCGATATGGAAAAATCTCCATTTTGTGCAATATAGGAGAATTGTGGAATTTGATTATGGAAAAACCATAATTATTATCATACTATATATATACAGTGGAAAAACTAAAAACAACCTAGTTTCGGTATTATTTATGACAACCTATAAGGTGACTTTTCTATTCTATTTTTCAGAAACATACAAAAGTATTCCAACGAAAATCTATGATCGTATTATTTTGAAATTTCTTTAACTCTTGCGGAAGACAAATCTTGATTTCTATAAATAGATTTTCCAACTCAAGTTATTATCATTAGTATATATTATCTTTATCATTCTTATTTCTAATTCTAAAAATGGGCGCCTATATTTGTCCCATGAAATTATAATCCATTAGTTGAAAAAAAATTGTCTATAGATGAGAGATTCACAGTTGAAAAATTAATTTTTCAGAGGTTAAAGTATTTAAGAAATCCTTATTTGTTTATATGATTTGTATTCTTTAGGGTCAAGGGTGAAACGTTATAGAGTTTTGAAATAGAGCTATAAAGTCTAATGGATATTCGAAGTCCAATTACAAAATGGCACAAGGTTAAGTGATACATGAGGGTTTACTTACTTGATTGAAGACAATCAAGGAAAATATTCATAAACCCCTCTCCCCTCAATTACCCACATGATACACATACACTTCCCTTACTATATCACACATAGCTCACTAAGGTAATCTAGAATGGTGGGTTTTTTTTTTTTTACCTATTTAGTATTAAGTTAAATAGACCAGTACCTTGGTTGTAGAGAATTTTTTTTTTTAATGTTTATTGTGAGACGTAACTATGTAAGTACTCTCTCTTTACTTTTTGGGATTTTACATAATAAATTGTATAAAATAAATGATTTATTGAAATGTAGTGATATAGAATTATTAATGAGACATATCTAATAATTTTTTTGAGATGTTGGGTTGGAGTGATTTGGTGGTTATTAAAGATTGATATTAAAAAATTATAAAATAAATTATGTGTATAAATGGGACAGTGGAAAAATGTGTATAAATGATGCTCTAAAAGACATACTCTCACCACTACAAATTGTAGTAAACTCCCCCAAATACTCACACTCTTGCGTGAGAGAAAGATAAGAGAGACTAAAAAGAATACGAGAAAACACACAGTTCTTTTAATCCCTCAAACAATAGAAACTCGTGTAAACTAACTCATTCCTTCTCCATTTAAACAACTTTCTTATTAGCTCAAGAGAAAGAAATGAAAGAAGAGAAAGAAATGATAGAAGAGAAAGATGAGAAAGAAGAATGTGGAATAAAAGAGTTTAGTGGTACTCTTGAGAGAGACTCATTTAGACTATAAAGTAAGTTTTTTCTAAATATGATAAATTTCAAGCGTCTCCTTTAGACTCATTTAAATTTTTTATATTTTTCTTGTTAAAAATTTATTTAAAAGAAAAAGAAAACAACTAAGGATAATTCAAATGTTTTCTTAACTCATCTTCGTTTATATATTTGTAATAACCTATTTAATTAAAAACTTAGAAAAATAAAGATTTTTAAATATCAACATGATTAATTTAAGAATAAGAAATTTTAATTAGGATAGTGAGGGATAGAAGAAGTAAAATAAGGAACACCCAAGGGTTAAAATGAGGAATTTCTTTCATTTTCCACATTTTTATCTCATTCTCTCATTATTTCTCTTCTACCTGGAGCCAATATCAAGAACTCACCAGTACGATGTTCATCATCACTCTCAAATCCTTCATTTTTCCTTCTTTTTCAAAATCTCCAAAAACACCAGTTTACTTAACAACATATGTAAGACCTGCAATTTATTTATGACAAGAATTAGAGCTTACTGTCTAATTGTGCCTTCTATTGTTTATTATTTTATCTATTTAACCATTTCATTGTCTGTTGTTTGTAAAATTGTTGTGTGTCTGACTTGCAAATTAATCTATGAAAAATCGTTTGGATGTTTCCTTGATGTTAAATGACTATGTGAATGTCTTGGCTTTATTTGAATTTCAAAAATAAATTTCTACTGATTTTTTTGAAAACGAACAACATATATTCGCTGTTTAAATTTTGATGAACTCTGAATGACACCAAAATTAACCGGGAGTTTTATATATCGACTATGATGAGAATTTGATCTAATTATAATTTTCTAAGCTTAGGAACAAAAATTTATTTGAATAAAAATTTATTCACGAAATTTTCAAAAGTTTTAATTTGTAGATTTATTATAAATATTTTAAGATACCAAAAAATTTATCCGTGAGTGAAATGCGACTCGGTTAAGAACCAACTCGGAGATTGAACGAGATGATTTGACTTGAAGTCATAAAATATCAAGATATTTTTCTACAATATTAATATTTTATTGAGGGGTTAGTGAAAATATCTAGATATTTTCTTATTATGTAGTAAGACTTTGTAAGGATTAAAATGAACCACTTCACTATCTCTTTTTGCGTGTGGACTAGAATGACTTGTGTAACAAGGATTAGATGGTAAGTGATAGGTTAGTAAAATGTTTTGAAAATATTTTCTGAGACCCGATTAAAATTATTCGTTGAAAAATAATTTAATCAAATTATAGAGGATTTAATCAACAAATATTTTAAGATGTCGCGCATTATTGTTAAATTTATCTGTCAATTGAATTGCGACGAGAGTAGATAATTTTACTAAAGTAGATCTAGAAGCAAGTGATGTGATGTGATTATGACTAAGTGTCATAAATGATAAGTGTGAAATGTTATGATTAAATTTATGTGATTAGAAATTTTTGGAAATTAATTTAGAATTGAGATAGTAGATTAATTTATGGAAGGGGAAAAAACATTTCCCCCTCCCTATAAAAGCAATTCATGGCCGCCATCATCATCCTCTTACTATCACTTTCTTTAATTATTCAAAAACTCTTCTCTCATTTCTCTCAAAACCCAAACCTTTTCTTTCATTTTTGAGCAATTTAGAAGCCTCCAATCACAAAACCTCTAACTACAAAGTTGTTTCATTACTTGAGAATATTTCAAAGAGCTAAGAATCACTAGTCGATGTAGATATTTACACCATCGGACCGACCCAACAACCTTGCATGCGGGATTTAAATTCTCTAGATTCGAGAATCAAGTAAGATCCATTAAGCAGAGAAAGAACAAGTCAACAAGGAGGATCTTCGAGCTGAAGCAGAGTATACAACTCAAAAGAGGAAATTCAGAGCTATTAGGACCAACTCATTCTTCAATTAATACGAATCATATAAGAAAACTCCTATAAACTGTGAGTTCTTTACATTAAATTTCCCTTTTACTTATGAAACAGTTTTTAGGAATAAAGGGAATTGAAAAGTTCAAAGGAAGTGAGGATGTGGAACTTTTAAGCATATAGGTATTTATGAAATCTGCACCAAAAAACGTATTTAACAATCATGCATGTTGTCAATTTGATTCTGAAACGATTGTGTTGATGTGTTGGTTAGAAAACTAGGAAACATGCGATTATTGATTATTTACATGCGTAACGACACTCATAATTAGAATGTGCACAATCACTGCCTTCCTTCTTCTTGCCTCTGATACCTTCATAATTGTTGCCCTTGATTTCCTACAGTTGATCCTTGAGTTATTTGCCTCTGTTAACTAGGTTATGTTCTTGGACGTGATTTCTTTGATGTTATTTATATGCTTGAGTATTCTGCCTCTGATTTACTTTTTCTATTTTTGCCTCTTGTTTCCTTTCTTTTTCTCCCTATGATTTTTTGCCTATTTCTTCTTCTAGACACATATCCTCTTATTCTTCCTCTGGACACGTATCCTCTGATTCTTCCTCTAGAAATGTTGTTATAGAAAAAATCTCTTTGATATATGTTTTAATGACAACAAACCTTATGAAATAAATGATTAAGTTTTATGAATGATGGTCTACTAAAGATTTCACTTAAGTTTTTGTTTAAGGAACATGAATGCATAAGTGAACAAAGCAAGAATCCATTAACTTCATCAAAATGCACAAATGTGATCAATTACAATCAAAAGAAGCCATTTCGAATCACAAAGAAAAAAGGCCATGAATCAAGCTACCCAAGCAAGACTGAACAGTCTCCAGAATGTCCAGAATTCACAATCAATCTCTAGCATGTCAATGGTTCAAGGAAAGCCAAGAAATCAGCATAATAAAGAACACTTTTAACACAATCTTGAAAATAGAAAATGTTACTCGAAGCTGTCACCAGAGGATGAAGTCATTACCAGAGGATGATGACGTCACCAGAGGATGACATCACCAGAAGATGACGTCACCAGATGATACCTCAAGATAATGTTGCCAGAGGATACCTCCAGAAGACGTCACCAGAGGATACCTCTAGAAGACGTCACCAAAGGATACCTCCAGAAGATGTCACTAGAGGATACCTCCAGAAGACGTCACCAGAGGATACCTCCAGAAGACGTCACCAGAGGATACCTCCAGAAGACGATATCAGAGGATACCTCTTGAATACTATCAGAGGATACCTCTAGAATACTATCAGAGGATACCTCCAGAAAATACTATCAGAGAATACCTCTAGAGGAAGAACCAAGTCTGCTCTTGAACATCAGAATGTCCAAAATGATCGTCTGTCAAGAGTGATCATAAATCTCCAGAAATGATCGTCAATCTCCAAAATGATTATCATTCTCCAGCATTATTACAACTATCTCCAGAATGATCAAACACCATCCTTCAGTATGATGACATCAGTCTAGAATGATACAATCATTCTCCAGCATACTCACCATCATTCTCCAGCCTTGTTACATCATTCTCCAGCTTGATGGCCAAGAACGTTGAACGATCTTGAAGTATATTAGCATCATAGCACATCCAAAAAAAGACCAGGAAGACATCCAGAATGATCAAAACTGAAACTCCAGATTGATTATCAATCTCTAGAAAGTTCATATACTAGGACTCTAGATTGATTATCAATCTCCAGAATTTTCATTAACATTCTGCAGAAGTTCATCATCATTCTTCAAAGCTGTTTTGACATAATCAAAACTCCATATCAAATCAAAGATATTAACAAATATATTTGAAGTACAAAGGATCATTAAACAAAGGAAATATGATCAACAATCGAAGAATTCAGCCTAGCCAAAACAGAAATTAAAAATAGTCAAAAGCTGGATTATTTTTAATCAGAAATATTGTCTTTGGTTAAGCTTGACAAGAGCACTACCAACGGCTCTATTTGACCTCCATTTACTACTCTCACGCCTATAAAAGGAAGGCCAAAAGTCGAGGAAAAATAAGAGCTTCAAGTACAAAGCAAAACATCAGTCACATACACTAACATACTTAAAAGCTTCTCAATCACAAACAAAAGATTAAGTTCTGTTTTTTCTTCTTCATATCAGAATCATTCTACTGAATTCTTTTGTCAAGAATCTAATCTCAAACACGAGTTGAGCATACTCAGATTCTGTCCAAAATCAAAGACATTCAAGTGCCAAGATATATCATCAATCACTCACATTCATACTTGAAAAGTCTCACAAGAAATCAGTAACATTCATTCATAAATTCATTAGCTTACTAAAATCTCTTGTAAATAATCTAAACCTCAAACAAGAGTTGAGATTTAATCAGATTCTGTAAAAATACTCTACATCATTATTGTGTAAACTCAAGACTATAAGAGGTGTTTATAGCTTGAGTAGTTTGTTTAGAAAATCCTTTTAAGATTAAAAGGTGAAGTGTAAAATCCTACCAAGGTTGATAGGTGACCTGATTGAATTCCTTTCTAGGTGGAAATGATTGAAGTCTGTAACAGATCAAGGTTAATCTGAGCTAGGTACTGTAAAACTAAGAAGGTTCTTTGTTTTGAACACTTAGTGGAAAATCTCACAGTAGTGAGGACAAGCATAGCCCGGGTTGGGTGAACCAGGATATATCTGTGTGTGATATCTCTTCCCTTATCTCTATTTACTTTTAGTCTTTTAATTATCAAGTTAAATAGATAAGCTGAACTATTGATTTTAACTAACCAAGAACGTTCTTTGTTTTCTAGTGAAAACCAAGAACGTTCTCCGTTTTCTGTTTTCACAACCAAGATCAATCTTGAGTTATTTTCTTAAGTTTTTAACAGGAATTTTAAAAGAGCGAATTTACAATTCAAACCCCCCTTTCTTGTAAATCGACATTGCTACTTCAATTGGCATCAAAGCTTGGTCTCTAAAGATTAAGCACCTAACAAGTGTTAGAGGAAAAGATTTAGGAAGAAGAAGTAATGTCAGAAACCAACATTTGCTTAAATGAAAACTTAGAAAATAATGAGGTAACGATCTCTGAACTCTGTCTTTTTTGTGAAGAAATGGAAAAAGAAATTGATAATCTTTTATGTGATTCAAATCTTCTTGCTAAAAAATATGGTTTATTAAAAGAACAACTTGTTGGAACCAAGTTGGTTCTATACTTAAAATTTTGATGTTTATAAAAGTACTTTTATGTAATCTTATTTTTGACTCAGAATAATAATGAAAAATCCCACCAGAAGATGACATCACCAGAGGCAGAAGATGACGTCACCAGAAGATAAAATCAGAAGCAAAAGATGAGGACACTAGAGGATAAAATCAGAGAATGACACCAGAGGATACACCTCCAGAAGATATCAGAGGATGTCATCAAAGGCAAAACATCAAAGGACAAATAACATGAGGATATCTTTCTTGGTCCAGATCAGAAGGAAGCAGAGTCTAGAAGGAGACCTAGTCCAGACCAGAAGGAAGCTTGTCAGAAGGAGAATTGGTCCAGACCAGAAGGAAACATAAGTCAAACTTGGTCCAGAATTAATCCTGACCAGAAGATAGCTTGGTCGTGAATATAAGATTTAATCCAGACTTGGTCGAGACCAGATGATGGCATGGTCCAGAACATAAAACTCAGTCCATATCAGAAGATTTGATTGTCTAGAACATAAGACTTAGTCCATATTTAATCCAGACTTAGTTCAGACTTGATCCAGATTTAATTCAGATTTGATCTAGATCAGAGGATAAATGTCCAGATTAAAAGATCAATGGTCTAGATTAAAGTATCATGATCCAGTGTTGGCCGAGATCAGATGATCACATAATTGGCGCAGATCAGATTACATAGTCCAGAGTTGGTCGAGATCAGAGGATCATACGGTCCAGATTTTAATCATGATGAAAATCAGTGATGATTTGATTAAAATTCGAAAAAGACTTGATTAAATTTTGATAGAAATTTGATCAATGTATTAAGGGGATTTGATACAAAAATAAATTGAAGTCTTGGAGGGAATTTAGAAGCAATTGGAGGGAAGAAAGATAGAGTCCAGAATTAAACAAGAACAGGATTGGCCAAAGTTATTTTCAGAACAAATCGGAAGCAAAAAGGTTTGGATCAAGCATAAAGCTCAAACCCGATTGGCCAAGTTATTTTTGCAAGAGAATCTGGATAGATACAGCTCGAATTTGATCATGGAAGAAACCCTAATTTTCATCTATAAAAGGAGGCTCAAGGCAGAAGACTTAGCAATCGAAAATCAGTAAAAGAGTCATAAACTTCCAGAGGCAAACACTCGAGTTTTCAGTGAGGTTAATTGTGAGTATCAACTTTCCAGAAAGCAAGTACTCTTGTTTTTCGTTCCCTTGTGTCAGATCTATATTGTTGAAGTAGAGTCTACAATCTGAAGTACAAATTTTAAAGAATCAGAATGCTGATTTTGCAACTAAAAACACTAATTTTAAAACTGAAGTTGCCGGACTCAATTCTGAAAATCTAACTCTCAAAACTAATATTTGCTCTACTTCTAATACTGTTTGTGAATCTGATATGCATGAACATGCTTTTCAAAACTTTATTCCAAATGGTATGGAAAGAAGTAAGTATGCTTCCATGATTTATGGAATCAGTAACAATGGTAAGAGAGCAATAGATTTTACTGAATCTGTTGCTGAAATTAAATCTGCTCATTCTAATGTTTTGTGTATTATTTGTGCTAAAAAGGGTCATTCTAAATTGTCTTGTCCTATGATAAAATCTGGGAAAGACAAGAGACCTGTTAAGTCCAACAAACCTGGACCCAACCAGTTTTGGGTACCAAAGAACAAAATTGTTTATGTTGCAGTATTACCAGAAGAAGCAGAATTACCAGAATCACCATAAGTTCCAGAATCACCAGAGGAACATGGTGTATCAGCCGAAGCAGAATCAAGGGAACAATTCAAACAAGCCAGAAATAGAACTGGCTCTGAAGGCTCGTACATAATCTGATTACAGCACTGAGTCTGACTCTGACTCTGACGGTGAAGTATCAGAAGAAGAAAGGTCTAATCTGCAACACAAAGCATGGTATCTGGATAGTGGATGCTCCAAGCATATGACTGGAGACAGATCAATGTTCCAGAAGCTGACTCTAAAGAAAGGAGGCAAGGTTTCCTTTGGAGGAAACTAGAAAGGTCAGATAATTGGTATAGGCACAAATGGTAACAGTTCTTCTTCCTTATCTATTAAAAATGTTTTATTAGTTAAAGTTCTGAATCACAATCTGTTAAGAATTAGTCAGCTAAGTGACTGCAAGTATGATGTTGTGTTTAATCAGAAAACCTGCAAGGCTGTTAGTCAAAAAGATGGATCTGTTTTGTTCACTGGTGTTATGCAGAATAATGTCTATAAGATAGATCTGTTTAGTCTAGTTAAGCAGAAAGTTATGTTTCTTTTATCTGTTAGGGAGGAAAATCTGATTTGGCACAAAAGGTTATGCCATGCAAACCCTAGGCTGGTTTCTGAGTTAAGTAAACTTCAGCTAGTGAGAGGTCTCCCCAAACTAAGTAGCAAATATGAGATTCTATGTGAAGCATGTCAAAAAGGTAAACAAACCAAAAGCTCTTTTAAACCTAAAAACTGTATTTCTACTTCACAACCTCTTGAACTGCTTCATTTAGATCTGTTTGGTCCTGTTCAAACTGCATCCCTTAGTGGTAAGAAATATGGGTTTGTCATAGTTGATGATTAATCAAGGTGGACTTGGGTAAAGTTTCTGAGAAACAAAGATGAATCCCATAAGGTATTTATTTATTTCTGCAAGCAAGTTATGAATGAAAAAGGTTTTAAAATCATAACTATTAGAAGTGATCATGGAGGTGAGTTTGAGAACAGGTACTTTGAAGAATTTTTTGATGAGAATGGTATCTCTCACAACTTCTCATCCCCCAAAACACCTCAACAGAATGGAGTTGTTGAAAGGAAGAACATGTCACTGCAGAAGATGGCCAGAACCATGCTGAATGACATGAATGTTGCTATCTACCTATAAGCATAAGCTGTCAACACTGCATGCTACATCCAGAACAGAGTTTACATCAAGTCTATTCTAAACAAAACTCTATATGAACTGCGGAAAGGTAAGAAACATGATATTTCCTATTTCAAACAGTTTGGCTGCATTTGTTATATGTTAAACACTAAGGATAATCTTGCAAAATTTGATTCTAGATCTCAAAAGTGTACCTTCATTGGTTACTCTGAGAGATCAAAAGCTTATAGAGTGTTTAATAAAGAAACTAAAACTGTGGAGGAGTCCATACACATTAAGTTTGATGACAAACAACTTGACTCTAAAAAGTCAAAGCAAGATGAGGAAATTGCAGGTTTACCAGAAGCACAGGAAGCAGGAGCAGATCAATAGACAGAACCAGAGAAAGAAAAGGATGAAAGCAAATTCGATGATAATGTTGAACCTGAAGACTAGTCAGAAGGAAAGAATTTGTGGAAGTACAAGTCTTCACATCCAAAAACACTGATTATTGGAAGCGCAGCTGAACCATTGAAAACCATATCATCACTTAAAGAAACAAGTCTGTTTGGTTTGCTTTCTGCCATTGAACCTACTACTGTTGATGAAGCACTGACAGAAGAAGGATGGATTCTTGCAATGCAAAAAGAGCTGAATGAGTTTGAAGGGAATGATGTTTGGGATCAGGTGTCCAGATTTCACAAAAATATCATTGGAACCAAGTGGGTGTACTAGGAACAAACTCAATGAAAAAGGTGAAGTAGTCAGGAATAAAGCTAGGCTTGTGGCACAAGGATACAGTCAGCAAGAAGGCATTGATTACACTAAGACTTTTGCTTCAGTGGCCAGGTTAGAAGCAATTCGTATCCTACTCTCTTTTGCTGCAAATCATGATATTACTTTGTATCAAATGGATGTCAAAAGTGCTTTCTTAAATGGTTATATAAGTGAGGAAGTCTATGTCAAACAGCCCCCAGGTTTTGAAAGTTCTGATTTTCCAAACCATGTTTTTAAACTTAAAAAAATCTTTATATCGTTTAAAACAAGCACCTAGGGCATGGTATGACAGACTTAGCAATTTCTTACTTAAAAATCAGTTTGATAGAGGCCAAATAGATAACACTTTGTTTAGAAAATCCATTAAAGATGATATTTTGATCATTCAAGTTTATGTTGATGATATTATCTTTGAATCCACTAATGGCACTCTCTGCCAACAGTTTTCTGATTTGATGCAGTAAGAGTTTCAGATGAGCATGATGGGAGAACTTAAGTTCTTCTTAGGAATTCAGATTCAGCAAGGCAAAACAGGTACACTCATTCACCAATCTAAGTACACTAAAGAACTTCTCAAAAAGTTCAAGATGAGTGATTGTAAGCCTATGGCCACCCCCATGCACCCTACCTGCTCACTTGAAAAAGATGAATTCGGCCAAAAGGTAGACCAGAAAACATACAGAGGTATGATTGGATCCATTCTTTACCTAACTGCTTCTAGACCTGACATTTTGTTTAGTGTTTGTGTTTGTGATTGTTTTCAAGCTGACCCTAAGGAATCTCACTTAACTGCTGTCAAAAGAATCCTTAGATACCTTAAATGAACCACACATCTTACCTTGCTCTACAAGAAAACCTCATCTTACAAACTAAGTGGTTTTCGTGATTCTGATTATGCTGGAGACAAATTAGAGAGAAAAAGCACAAGTGGCAACTATACGTTTCTAGATGATAATCTGATTTCTTGGTCAAGCAAGGGACAAAGCACCATTGCCATGTCAACAACAGAATCTGAATACATATCAGCAGCAGGATGCAGTTCACAGTTAATCTGGATGAAACATCAGTTGGAAAACTACAACATCTTTGAAAACAACATCCCTTTCTTCTGTGACAATACTTCAGCCATAAACCTAACCAAGAACCATATCCTACACTCTAGAGCCAAGCACACTGAAATCAAGCATCAGTTTATCAGAGACCATGTTCAAAAGGGAACAATAAGCATCCAGTTTGTAGACATAGATCCTCAACTGGATGATATCTTCACCAAACCATTGCCTGAAGATCGATTTGAGTTCATCAAGAAGCATATCAACATAATCTCCATATTTGACTAGAAGGAAGCTTGTTAGAGGGAGAATTAGTCCAGACCAGAAGGAAACATAAGTCAAACTTGGTCCAGGCTTAACCCTGACCAAAAGATAGCTTGGTCGTGAATATAAGATTTAATCCAGTCTTGGTCCAGAGCAGAAGATAACTGGTCCAGAGTAAATGACTTGGTCCAGACCAGAAGATAGCATGGTCCAGAACATAAAACTCAATCCAGATCAGAAGATTTGATTATCCAGAACATAAGACTTAGTCCAGATTTAATCCAGACTTAGTTCAGACTTGATCCAGATTTAATCCAGACTTGATCCAGATCAGAGGATAAATGTCAGATTAAAAGATCAATGGTCTAGATTAAAGTATCATGATCCAGTTTTGGCCGAGATCAGAGGATCACAGAATTAGCGCAGATCAGATTACATAGTCCAGAGTTGGTCGAGATCACAGGATCATACGGTCCAGATTTTAATCAAGAACAGGATTGGCCAAAGTTATTTTCCGAACAAATCTGAAGCAAAAAGTTTCGGATCAAGCATAAAGCTCAAACCCGATTGGCCAAGTTATTTTTGCAAGAGAATCTGGACAGATATAGCTCGAATTTGATCATGGAAGAAACCCTAATTTTCATCTATAAAAGGAGGCCAAAGGCAGAAGACTTAACAATCGAAAATCAGTAAAAGAGTCATAAACTTCCAGAGGCAAACACTCGAGTTTTCAGTGAGGTTAATTGTGAGTATCAGCTTTCCAGAAGCAAGTACTCTTGTTTTTCGTTCCCTTGTGTCAGATCTATATTGTTGAAGTAGAGTCTACAATCTAAAGAGTCAGAAGAAGTAGCACGTGACTTAGCAATTAGATTCAAGGTGTTGAAATCCCTTCTACAATCTGGGGTTGTCAGATTGGTAGGAGAAGACTTGACTTGTGAAGTCAAAGTGCTGTTTTCCTCAAAAGTCTAGGATTGTTAGACTGTTTGGGAATACTGACTTGGACGGTCAGTAGTGCTGTTGTAATTCAGAGGTTTTGAATTAGTGGAAAAATCCTTCAAGGTTAAGGGATTGGATGTAGCCTAGTTAATGGTGAACCAGGATAAATCTTTGTGTTGATTATTTTACTTTATCCACTGCTAATTCTGCTTGCTTATATATCATATTTTAAATAACCATCAAAAAACAGAAAAAGAATTCAAGTATTACAAAGACAATTCAACCTTCCCTTCTCGTGTTTGCACCTTCACAACTCCGTAAAGAAAAAGAAGAGAAAGAGAAAGCCCAAGCTATGAATGACGAACTTAGAAAGGTCATTCAATGTTTGTAGCAAACTCATTTAAAAATGGTTGAGCAACAAAAGACTCTCAATGAAATAATCATAAAAAATCATTTTCCAAAATGTTCTGAAACTAAAGAAGAAAGTACCTCTTTAAAAATAAAAGTTCATGAATTGAAAAATGATTTAACCAACTTGGTAACAACCACTGAAAAATTTCAAAAGAATATGATATTTGAAGAAAGGATATTTGATAAAGATGATTTATGTTTCAAAACTTCTCAAAAAGAAAAGAATTATGAAAACTTTTTTGTTCCTAAAAGAAAAGAGGAGAAATGCAAAACCAAATGTTCATATTGTAGTAAATTTGGACATCTGGAATTTGTATGTTATTTTAAGAAAAGAGATGAAAAAATCAAGAACAAAAGGATCCTTAAAAAAGAAGAACGTTCTGGAACAAAAACAAGACTTTCTCCAAGAAACTTGAAAAAGGGAGAACGTTCTCTAGGTAGCCTTAAAAAGGGAGAACGTTATGGAACACAAACAGAACTCTCTTCAGAAAGTTTGAAAAAAGGAGAACGTTCTGGAATTTCATCAAAATCAATTTCAAAGACGTTTAAAACTCAGATTTTCAAACCTTCTTCAAAACCAACAACAAAGTGTTCCTATTATTCCAAGAATGATCACTTCGAGTCAACTTGCTATTTTAAAAAGAGATCGAGTTTTAAATAATCCTCTAAAAGAAGATATACTAACCATCAAGGACCCAAACAAATATGGGTACCAAAGTCATTACTAACTTGTGATACAGGAACACCACCCAGTAATCAAGAAAGAACATTGATACATGAACAAGGCATGCTCAATAAACATGAATGGAAAAGTATGATGCCTCATCTTATTACAAAAATTTGGAGTGTTTATAACCTTTGGAAACATTAACAAATCAAAGGTACATGTATCATTTGTTGAAATAATTTTGCATAGAATAAGGATGTTTGATATAACTTTATAAAATTGCTTTTAAAGTTATTTTTAAAACCCCACATGGCTGAAGGAAAACAAACATCCTCATTTTAAAGAAAAATCCTTATGTTTTATACTTAGATGAATTTCCAACCAAATCATGCTTCGAAGACTTTTGAAAAAGAATTGTCATTTCTATAAGAAATGATCAAAGGAAATTTGAAACATTATTCTTCAAATAATTCTTTGATGAAAATGATATTTCACATAATTTGCTTGTCAAAGAATTTCCAACAATATGAAGTTGTTTTTAAAAAATTAGTTACAAGAAATGGCTAGAACAATTTTAAAATGAATCAAGTGTTGAAAAATAATTTTGGGGAGAAGCCATACAAAAATTGTTTGCCATATTTTTAATCTTGGCTCTATTAGAAAATATCTTGAACATATGGGCAAATTTGTTTTAAAATGCCATCAAAGTCTAATTATTGAATACTCTACATTCTATAAATATTATAGAATATAAAATCTCAAGGCCCAAACTATAGATGAAGTCAGTATGCATATTTTGTTTGATGAATTTGATAATCTAGGCATGAGTAAGAAAACTGAGGAAGAAGAAGAAGAACAATCTGGTATGCATCAACAAAATGAACTGCAGGAAACCGAGATTGATAAATAGTCTCCGTTTTAGTCTCCACCTAAAAGTTGGAGAATGATATGTGATCATCCTCAAACTCAAATAATTGGAGATACAACTGATGGAACTAGAACAAGAATGTCATTTAAAGAAGTCATAGTTGATCAATCTTGCATATAAGCAATGAAGGAAGAACTTCTCCAATTTGACAAGAATAAAGTATGGACTCTTGTTCTAGATCCACAAGATCAATCTATCATTGGAACAAGATGGGTATTTAGAAACAAGCTAGATAAAGAAGAATCTAAGAGAATGATCAAATTAAGCAAGAAGGTACACACCAGAACATTCTCCACAAAAGCAGAATGTTCTTGACTGTTTATATGCAACATCCAATCAAAACTGATGTTTCCTATTATGATGATATGGATAAAGAACATCAACAACTTCTAAATAAGCTTGAACCATTTGCTTCTATACCTACCTCACTATTAACCTTTCCTGCAAATCATTTCATCATGATCAAATTATTGAAAGAACTAATTGGGAGGAATTTGGCTACTTCAAGATCTCCGGGTATTATAAGTCTCGAACGACTCTTCGTGAAACGCTACAATCATTTATTATCCATGTAAATAAATAAAAATCAACATATAATACAAATAAGAAACATGTTATATTGTTAGTATTTTGAGTTATTACTAACCAGTGTGGTTTTTGAAATAGTATAAGAAGATTTGTGAAGGGATTGGGAGAGATGAGTTAGATTGAGAGCCTCAATCATTTTGTAATTATTTTCCATTGTTTTGCGTTGAATATCCTCATATGATGATTCCATTTTGATCACAAGATTAAGACTCCAAACACACTTACAGTGCAAACATTAATTACAACCAAGTTAGACTGATGCAAATAGCTAAACAGATAGGATGCAATGTAAACAGATATGATGCAAGCTAAACATTACACACAACGCAACAATAAAAAAATTAGTAAATAAATGATATAGATCAAACAGTACCATATCATAAATTCATATCATGACTATTGTCATCAAAATCATCATTAAAAGTTGAAGTGTCAGGATCATCATCTGTAGCCATTCTTGCCAATTGTATATGTGTGGTTTCATTAGAACAAATTTGTTCCAAATTTTGGGATGGGTATGGTTCAATGGGTGCCATAATGTCATCATCTCCACCCATGTCATACAAGTCTCTTGGCTTTAAATGAATAGGTATGCTCCATCCTTGTTCCTTTTCATCATCCACCTAATAAACCATTTGAGCTTCTGATGCTTTAATGTATGGCTCATCATCTTCATGCTCTCCAGTATGTATCAGTCTTGCAAAATTTATAGAGGTAAAACCCAACTTATCTGTCTTAATTCCTCTTGGATTTGTGGTATTAGCCCATTTGCATTTAAACATGGGCACTTTGAAGCCATCATAGGAAAGCTCAATGATATCTATCAATCTTCCATAGTAAGGCACCCCTCCAAATCTCATTTGGGCATCACTATTGCTTTAGTAACTTCGTGTTCCGAACATGCCAAAAACTCCACTACTTTGAGTTTTTAATAAATTGTCTCGTACCAATGTTCGAAATTCGAATCCATTAAAATTATATGCAGTGAACCTTCTAACATTATCAGAAGGACCTTGAGCAAGACTAGTGAGAACATTTTTATCCAATCCACTAATGTTGTCGAGATTGTTATAAATCTAAACACCATAAAATATACAATTAGTCATATTCTTATTAAAAACCAAACCAACTCAATCACCAATATTGTCATAACACTAACACGATTGCGGAACCAATGAGGAAACTCTCTATGAACCTTCTTGTCTACCTCAGAAGCACTCCTTGCACCACTCCTCATTTGGCTTCGAATAATACTTCTATATTGCCTATTTGGTTATTTCAAATTAGATGTATAAAAAAGAAAACTTAGTGTTAAATAATACAAATAGAATAAAATTACTTACCTTAGATAGTAGTCAACTATGATGCAGTTTGTTAAAACGTGTCTATGAGCTTGTAACTTTTCAATTGGTGTAAGGGTGTAGTATGAAGATCCACTAACAGATTTTCCAACTTTAGGAAATAATTTAGAAACACGTCTGTCAGTTTGTATCTCATTAATAGGCTCATCATCTACACGACCAAGTTGATTCCATCTAGTCTCAATGTTTTCTAGATACCTTGAACAAAATGTAAGAATCTCTTGTACAAGGTATCCTTCCGCAATAGACCTTTCTGGTTGTGCTTTATTACGTACATATGATTTAAGTTGTCCTAAGTACCTATTATTGAACCGCAATAATATTAGTTAGAACAAAATTGTCCTATACAAATTATTGAAGGAACAAGATCACGCATATTTTACCTTTCAATAGGATACATCCATCAATAATGAATAGGACCTCCAAGTTTAACTTCTTCAACAAGGTGAACAACCAAGTGAATCATAACAGTGAAGAATGAGGGAGGAAATATCATTTCCATGTGGCATAAAGTGAGAACAATTTGGTTTTGCAATTTTTCCAACTCATCAACATTTAATACTTTACTACATAATTGTCTAAAGAATGAGCAAAACTCAATCAATATAGCTGAAACATCATCAGGTAATGTTGCTCGAATGGCTAACGGTAGTAGTTGTTCCAACAATATGTGACAATCATGACTCTTCAATATTCCATTCAACTTAAGGTTTTCCATGTCAATGCATCTAGAAATGTTGCTCGAATAACCATTAGGAACAGTGATATTCTTTAAAGTTCTTAAAAATCCCTTCTTACCTTTAGTAGTCAGAGTAAAGACGGCTAGAGAAATTCTTCCATTTTCATTGGGCCAAAGGTCAGGTCTTATGCCCATAGCTTTAAGGTCTTTTCTTGCATTAATATGATATTTACTTTTTGTGTTATCGTTTAGCAAAGTAAATATGATATTATCGCACACATTTTTCTCAATATGCATCATGTCAAGATTATGGTGCAGAAGATTATCCTTCCAATATGGAAGTTCAAAGAATATACTTTTCTTTTTCCATTGTTGATTGATACCTTGTGTAGGTCGTCCATCACACGTTCTTTTTCCCGACTGTTTTTTCTCTATTTTTCTACCAAATGTGACATCAATGTTTTGAACCTGTTCAAGAATTTGAAGCCCAGATAACATTTTAGGTGGACCACGCATATCTTGTTGACCATCAAAGCAGACCTTGTTCAATCTAAATCTATGTCTCTCATCAAGAAAATGACGATGACCCATAAAACACCATTTTTTGCTATGAGGGAGACGAGGAGGAGTAGATTCAATGTTACACAATGGACAAGCAAGTCCGATGTAAGTGTTCCACCCAGAAAGTGTACCCAACCCCATAAAATCACTAATTGTCCACATCAATGTTGCATGCAATATAAACATTTCTTTTTTAAAAGAATCGTATGTATCCACACCTGTTGCCCACAATTCCTTTAATTCTTTGACTAGAGGTTGTAAGTAGACAACAATATCATTTCCTGGCATTTTTTTACCGGGAATTATCATTGACATTATAAAAGATGTTTGCTTCTTGCACACCCATGGAAGAGTGTTATATGTAATGAGAATAACTGGCCAAATACTATAATTTGTACTCATCATACCGAAAGGATTAAAACCATCACTAGCCAATGCAAGATGCACATTTCGCGAGTCTGATGCAAACCAAGTGCGTGTCAAGTCAAAAAATTTCCAAGCTTCAGAATCTCTAGGATGCCTCAACATTCCATCATTCTTACCATCGATCGCATGCCATCTCATATCCTCGGCCGACTTCGAGGACAAAAATAATCTTTGTAACTGTGGTTTTAATGGAAAATAACGAAGCACTTTTGCAGGAACTTTCTTTCGTTTATTGCCATCACCAGACACCCCAACCGCACCAACTTTTGTTTTTGATTTCCATTTGGAAGTGTTACAAATTTTGCAGGTCTCCCTCTCTTCATCTTCCTGATTACCCCAATAAAGCATACAATTATTCGGAAAAACAGGGATCTTTTTGTAATTTAAACCAAGCTTCGTGATTGTTTTCTTGGCTTCATAGAATGATTTTGGTATATTTGCAAATTCAAATGCATCTTTTAATAACTCTAAAACCATTGTCATGGCTTTATCAGTCATTCCACATAAACATTTGATGTGATACAACTTTACCAAAAAAGATAGTCTTGAATATTTAACACACCCTTCATACAAAGGTTGTTCTTCTTCTCTACTAAATTCATAGTACTCTTTGGCCTCTTCATACCTTTGCTGACATGCATTTGGCACCATATCTTCATTCCGATCAATCTCGACATTTGATCAATGGGTACTTTGTTTGCATGCTTTTCAACTCCAAAAGCACCGTTGATCATGTTCTAAATATGATCATCAACGAAAACTGTGTCTTCAACTATATTTGAAACACTACTAGGTGAGATAGTACTAGTTTCTCCTATGGACTCCCCATGATGTACCCAAATTGTATATCCCGTTAGAAATGGTTTGCACTTTAAGTGATTGTACATTACACTTCTACTATGCGGTTTTTTGCATATTATTTCGCCATTTTCTAATTCATCTCGAAAGGCAAAATTAATAAATCCCTTTATCCCTTGATCATATTCAATTGATGTGTGTGGCTTCATAATCCATGACTTATCCACTGCTTCAAAGAAGATTAACATATGTTATTTTGACACACAAAGAAGATAAACCTTAAACATAATAGATTCACTATGCATAAAGGAACAAAACATGCAAAAGAGTCATAAAGCAGATTCACAAAACATAAGGATATTACTTCAAAGAAGATTAACATATGTTATTTTGACATACATAAGGATAAAGCAGATTCACAAAACTATATAACTTAGTAACTTATATATATGAGCTAGTTTACTAATTAATCAAAAAATAATATAGCAATGTACTCTTTAAGTAAATTTGTTAACATATTTTCTCCTTATTTGCGGAAATTTATATGCAGTATATTTTCTTAATTTCAATTTGAACTAATATAGAAGTGAGTGTTAAATATTATAATGTTAGTACTCATCTTAATGAAAATCTTCAATGAAATACAGGGGACAGACTCAAAAATTGGATAGTAGAATTTGGATAGTAGATGCATTATATGTTTCTTTTAACTATTGTGATATGTATAGTACTAAAAAAAATGGTAAATAATATTTTTTTAAAAATATGTTATGGGTTGACTATAATATCTTAATTTCATAAAATTACAAATATATCTCCAAATGTATTTTTTTATTAATAAATTTATAGACCAATTTGACTAGAAAAAAAAGATATATTTAAAGACTCAATTAATAAACTAAAGATATATTTAAATACTAAAATCATTGATAAAAAACACATTTAAATTTATTATTATAATTTTAATATATTTAAATACTATTATAACAAAAATTCACACATTTAAAAAATATATCAAAATATTGTGTAGGCACAAACAATCTATAAAATAAATATGTCCCTGTTATTTTTATTTATCTTGCATATAATTTATTTTGTTAGTATATTAAATAATAAAAAATTAACTTTTTTCAAAACAAAGTGGAGGCCGCATGGGTTCATCCCTATTGAAATATATCACATCCCTTTTGAATTGATCCAAAAACATATGTTAAACCTAATCCTAATAACATCCAATTATTCTTCTATTTCACTATTATTTATTTTTTCAAATTCAAAGTCAGCAAACATAATAGCTAACTAACTAACCGGCTGACTTTAATTAATTAATAAGTAAGAAACAAAACAGAAGTTAGATAATTAGTTTCATAACTAACTAACTAACTAATGGGCATGGCAGAATGGTAGCTGAAGATGCAGCAAATAAAATCAAAATTGTGGATAATGATGACAAAGCTCATGAAGATATTCATATGATGAAGTCACTTAAAATGGGAAAGAAAGAAGCCTTAGAAATAATAGATCAGGTTGATAATAGGTTTTACCTAATTCTGACACTGAGATACTTTGATTACCCTAGCAAGCCAGATTGTTGCTGTCTCTCGTCTTCTACGGATGAAGAATGATAATTATATCAACATGTACCCTCAGGGACATTAAAAGGAGAAGGTACATCAAAAAAACACTTCGTAAATAAGCTAAAATATATAAAGCTCATTATAATTTTTTTCTTGGTAGCTAAGTTTTTAACACACTAACAAAAGTAAAGCATACCACTAAAATTAACAAATATAAAAAACTAAATGCTAGCATACCACTAAAATTAACATAATATAAAGAATAATGCATGCTAGCATACCTCCCCATACCTGCTTCAGCTGAAATGATAACATACTCTTCAGATTATCCCAGTCATGCCAGTGATTCAAGAAATTATCACATTAGCGTTTGAAGTGCACATCCATCTCTAAGTCAACTATCTTTCAACTTAGCCATTGCAGTGAATAAAATGATAGTGGCTTCTATCAAGAAAATAGTAAACAATATGCAAATACTTTAAATAAAGCGTATGAAAACCTCAAATTTCAAAATATAGAACATATTCATCATTAATTAATACCTAAACATCATAGCTAACAGACACAATCAATATATCAGTCTAAGAAAGATAGAGGCTAAGGCTCGTGATCATTCTTGAACAATGTGTCCTTAGCAATTTAAACGATAACAGAAAAACGAACTTAACAGTTAACATACACACACAAAAACATAATGATTGGAAAATAAATCAAAACCTCAAGGAAGGAGCGATGAAGGGATAGATAACACAACAGCAACAGCCACCAAGACTTTTCTTATTAGGTGAGACCAGCTGCATAGATCAATCAATGGCATAAAAACTTGTCACGAAAGGTCCAGAGATGAACCATTTATATCCAAATATCTCTTAACAACCGGTTTTGGTCTTTAATCTATCTTGATCTCCCTCTACGGCTCTACCTCTAACTGTTGGACTCCTTACCAAACCCAGCACCCTCTAGCCGCACGAGGCAGCGAGGCTGCTTTGGCAGTATAATGTTGTGAATCGTAATTCAGTGCAATTAAATACTTTTCATTTTCTGGGTACAGTTTAGGCTCTCTAAAATAACCAAACAAGTAAGTAACTGAAAGATATCATCATTTCAAATTGTTGGCAATTCGTTAATTTCCATTTGCAATTGGCAGTCCACAACAATGCAAACTTAACTTTATCAATTAAAAAACAGTAGTATTGCTGCAACTAGAACTGAAAGGACTAGACAGAAATATTATGAGATTAAAAATATCATTAAATAACTCATTCTAATATTATTAGTGCAATAACATAATGTAGTGTAGCCAAGGTCACCAAAAGGCATAGATATTATATGATTCCTACTATGTATTAACATAGATAAGTAAATCATAAACAGTTTATGGATCTTGCACTTGTTCTGTATTTATCATATAATTTGAAAATCAACTAAGTTTTTTTTTTAATTTAATTCATTTAGGCCACATCAATATATGCTATAGTTTGCGTAAGTACAAAACTTTTAAGGTAGGCAACTAAGGATATGAATTTCATAAAGTTGAGAGACTCTACCTTCATGCAACCAGTACATCAATGACAATTGAATCAAAATCAAACAGTTCAGTATTTAAAATCAACATGTTGTGAAACCCTTGACCTAAGAACCACACCTAAACAAGAATGTAAAATTCAAACAAGGCCCAAGATAACCCTTGGGGGACCAAAATAAAGCAGCACTAAATTAGAGTTCTCGGGAGGGCTTCAACCTCAAGATAAGCCTTGGGGGACAAGACCATGGAAAATCCAACTCAAACCAGGCAGAAACAGAGGCAAAAAAAATACATCAAAACCATAAACAAAACCATCCCATAAACATATGTGACACTACGGTATAGACCGTGTCCAAGATAATTACTGTCATACTTTGCAAGAACAAATTCACCATCGCAACATATTTTCATCTCATCATGTCCACACTCCACAGTTTGATTCCATTCCAATTCATAAATGAATGAGGAAATAAACATGCCATTTGCTATGAAAAGCTAAGATCAAAATATTTAAAGACTCCCACAAAAGCTAACATCATAAATTGTTGTTTTCTCTTGATTATTTTCCAGAGCTATTTTAGTTGGCAATATGGAATCACTATTACTAAGAAACATGACTACTGACAGAAGTGCAAACAGAACGAAGTTGTTTTGAGAAGGGAGGGGCAACTGCGTTAATGTAAATGATAACTACAAACCCAGACGTAGCACACAATCTGAGGGCTATAACATCACAAAGCAATAGAGGATGTTAAAAAAATAGCTAAGCAAACCAGAGTTGAGCAAACAAAAATAAGAAGGTTAGAAAGCTCGAGAGTAATTACCACTGTGAACTCAACAATTGCAATTCAAGTAGAATGATGGTAATCCCCAAGAAGCCTCAGACGTTGGACCTAGATAAACATCAAAACAACGAAAAATGTTATACAAGATACTTAAAATTCAACTGACAACAAAAAACTCAAGCATTGAAACCATGAAAATGGAATACACCAATATAGTGGAAAATATTTCAGTAGATTCTAAAAATTCAACCAACAAGAAACATTATAAGCATAGTTCTCCAAAAAAAAATACAAACCTCTCCACAAATAGATTTCGTTTCCTTCAGCATTGACAGAGGTCGAGTAGATTTGGGTTTTCAGAAACCTCTCCACAAATAGATTTGGAGGTTTTCAGAAATTTTAGGGTTTAAACGAAAACGAAAATGAAAATGAGAAATGAGAAACGCGGAAGTGAGGAAAATGAGAAATGAGAAACGAAAATGAAAAGGGGACAGGATTTGACTTACACAGCGGCGGCGGTTGACAAAAACCGCCCCAAAAACCGTCGCAAAGCCGTGTAGAGGGCGGTTGTTCTAGAACCGTCGCAGACCAAGTGTTGCAAAAACGAAAATTTCTTGTACTACTAGTTTGACATTCAAAATTATTGTTCTAGTTATAAAGACATTTAAAATAAATTAGTGTCTTTAATAATTAAACAAAGGGCTGTTTTGTCAAGTATACTTCATTAAATTTTTTTATTTTGCACAATAACATCATTCAAATTATCATGATAAATGAATTAACATCATTTGTGCAATTTCATCTCTTTATGTCCTTAAAAGCATTTTTTATCATGTTCTCCAATTATTTTGTATATGTTAAAAACCATATACATTGCTTGATGAGTGAGTATAATTTTTTAATATGGCTTTTAATATGGCTTTCAAAAAAGATCTTTCTTCAACATATTTTAAATTTATATCCTTGATATGATTCATTTTTGAAGGATTTCAACAAGAGAATGTGTTTGGTCTTCATGAAAATGATTTGTGTTTCTTGTGGCTTTAAAACTCAAAACTATTCCAAAAAGATTATGCCATGAAAGTCAAAAACTGATATGTGAACATTTTGAAGCATATTAATATTTGCCTTCGCGAATGAGTCTTATTTGTTGCTTACTTCTTTTGTAAAAATTGATCCCAAGTGTTTAAATTTATTTTTGACATGATATCATAGTCATCTTATTTCGCTTCCTTGTATCGCTCATTCTCTCTAGTTATAAAAATGAAAAATGGATCTATTTCTAACAATAAGCTTGATCATGTTCAAATTGAAAGGTGATCTCTTATGAAAGAGGACAAAGAGCAAAGTGACATTTTCCTTCTTTTATGGAACTTTGAATTATTTAAAAAATTAATTCAGGGAGAGTTTTTTGAAAATATTATTCTTCTTAAAACTGAAGTCTACTCATTGTTTTCTTTCTAAAAAATGAGAAGAATATATTCATTGACTATTTTTCAAAGTACGTTAAAATGCATGCATACAATTATGTCATATTGTTGTTGTTATCATTATCCATATCTTGATTGCAATATTGACTACAATGATATAATCATCATACATGTTAGGTTCTTTAATGCTAAATACAAACTTGACTAGTTTGATATATGAATGCATTGGTCAACCACATGATTTCTATGTGTAGTGCACTCATGCTATTACTCCATTTTTTTCCTTCTATGTCTATTCCCCAACCTTTTTGATATATGCCAAAAGGGGGAGAGAAATATAGATGGATATAGGATGCAAAGTAATTAATGAAGAATGTTAAGAATTAACCTCTTGAATATGTTTAGCGGGAGTTTAATTAAGTTGCTAAGAATTAAACTCTTGCATGTGTTTAGGGGGAGTTTAATTACATATCTATGAACATTTTTGCATTTTATTTATATCCATCCATAAAACTTATGATTTATTCAAAAGGTTTGTCATCATCAAAAAGGGGGAGATTGTTGAAGAAAAAATCTTTTTGATATATGTTATAATGACAACAAACTTTATGAAATAAATGATTAAGTTTTATGAATGGTGGTCTACTAATGATTTCACTTAAGTTTTGTTTAAGGAACATGAATGCATAAGTGAACAAAGCAAGAATCCATCAAATTCATCAAAATGCACAAATGTGATCAATTACAATCAAAAGAAGCCATTTCGAATCACAAAGAAAAAAGGTCATGAATCAAGCTGCCCAAGCAAGACTGGACAGTCTCCAGAATGTCTAGAATTAACAATCAATCTCCAGCATGTTAATGATTCAAGGAAAGCCAAGAAATCAGCATAATAAAGAACACTCTTGACACAATTTGGAAAATAGAAAATGTTACCCGAAGCTGTCACCAGAGGATGATGACGTCATTAGAGGATGACTTCACAAGAGGATGACATCACCAGAAGATGACGTCACCAGAGGATACCTCAAGATAACGTCACCAGACGATACCTCCAAAAGACGTCACCAGAGGATACCTCCAGAAGGCGATATTAGAGGATACCTCCAGAATACTATCAGAGGATACCTCCAGAATACTATTAGAGGATACCTCTAGAATACTATCATAATATACCTCAAGAATACTATCAGAGGATACCTCCAGAAAATACTATTAGAGGATACCTCCAGAGGAAGAACCAAGTCTGTTCTTGAACGTCAGAATATCCAGAATGGTCTTTTGTCAAGAATGATCATCAGTCTCCAGAAATGATCATCAATCTCTAGAATGATTATCATTCTCCAGCATGATCAAACACCATCCTTCAATATGATGACATCAGTCCAGAATGATACAATCATTCTCTAGCATACTGACCATCATTCTTCAGCCTTGTTACATCCTTCTCCAACTTGACTGCCAAGAACGTTGAACGATCTTGAAGTATATTAACATCATAGCAGATCCTAGAAAAGATCAGGAAGACATCCAGAATGATCAAAACTGAACCTACAGATTGATTATCAATCTCCAGAAAGTTCAGATACAAGGACTCTAGATTGATTATCAATCTCCAGAATTTTCATTAACATTCAGCAGAAGTTCAACATCATTCTTCAAAGTTGTTTTGATATAATCAAAACTCCATATCAAATCAAAGATATTAACAAATATATTTGAAGTACAAAGGATTATTAAACAAAGGAAATTTGATCAAGAATCGAAGAATTCAGCCCAGTCAAAACAGAAATTAAAAATAGTCAAAAGCTGGATTATTTTTAATCAGAAATATTGTCTTTGGTTAAGCCTGACAAGAGCACTACCAACGGCTCTATTTGACCTCCATTTACTGCTCTCACTCCTATAAAAGGAAGGCCAAAACTCGAGGAAAAATAAGATCTTCAAGTACAAAGCAAAACATCAATCACATACACTTTTACATACTTGAAAGCTTCTCAATCACAAACAAAAGATTCAGTTCTGTTTTTTCTTCTTCATATCAGAATCATTCTACTGAATTCTTTTGTCAAGAATCTAATCTCAAACACGAGTTGAACATACTCAGATTATGTCCAAAATCAAAGACATTCAATTGCCAAGATATATCATCAATCACTCACATTCATACTTGAAAAGTCTCACAAGAAATCAGTAACATTCATTCATGAATTCATTAGCTTTCTGAAATCTTTTGTAAAGAATCTAAACCTCTAACAAGAGTTGAGATTTAATCAGATTCTATAAAAACACTCTACATCGTTATTTTGTAAACTCAAGACTATAAGAGGTGTTTATAACTTGAGTAGTTTGTGTTAGAAAATCCTTTTAAGATTAAAAGGTGAATTGTAAAATCCTATCAAGGTTGATAGGTGACCTGATTGAATTCCTATCTAGATGGAAAGGATTGAAGTTTGTAACAGATCAAGGTTGATCTGAGCTAGGTGCTGTAAAACCAAGAAGGTTCTTTGTTTTGAACACTTAGTGGAAAATCTCACCATTGTGAGGACTGGACGTAGCCCGGGTTGGGTGAACCAGAATATATCTGTGTGTGATATCTCTTCCCTTATCTCTATGTACTTTCAGTCTTTTAATTAGCAAGTTAAATAGATAAACTGAACTGTTGATTTTAACTAACCAAGAACGTTCTCTATTTTCTGGTGAAAACCAAAAACGTTCTTCGTTTTCTGTTTTCACAACCAAGACCAATCTTGAGTTATTTTCTTAAGTTTTTAACAGGAATTTTAAAAGGGCGAATTTACAATTCAAACCCCCCTTTCATGTAAATCGACATTGCTACTTCAAACGTATCCTCTAATCATGCCTCTAGGGCATGTATCTGTTGAGGAAAAACCCTTTTTGATAAATGTTTTAATGACAACAAACCTTTTGATTTAAATGATTGAGTTTTATGAATGGTGATCTACTAATTATTGCACTTGAGTTTTGTTTAAGGAAAAAGGCTATGAATCAAATTGTTCCAAAAAATCATATCAGTCTCCAGAATGATCTTCTGCCCAGAATGGTCAGATCAGTCTCCAGAATGATCTTCTGTTAAGAATGATCATCAATCTCGATAATGATTATCATTCTCCAGCATGTTAACATCAATCTTCAGCAAACATCTTTCTCCAGCATGATTAACAATTATCTTTAGAATGATCAAGCATCAATCTCCAGTATGATAACATCAGTCTAGAATGATACAATCATTCTCCAGCATACTGAACATCATTCTCCAGTCTTGTTACATCCTTCTCTATAAAACCCTTAATTTTTAATATTAATTTTGGAATTATTGTCAAGGGTATTTTGGGAATTTTTGTAAATATTTAATATATGTATGTTTTGAGTGAATATATATATATATATATAAATATTTATTTTAGAAGATGAATTAAAATTATTGGATAAAGAATTAAATTAATTTAATTTCAAGTAATTAAATTAATTGGACCATTAATTAAGGATTAGTGGTTAATTAAAGGATTAAGTGCTGAAATGATACAGCATTATTTTATTAGTATTTTAAGAAGGAATGCACTCAAGTAGTTCTATAAGTACACGGCAGGGGGACTGAGCAAAGACCAGAACACACACCCTCCTATTTTGCATGTAATGAGTGATTGCATCTAACAGTAACCCCCCATTTCTGCCTTCTGTTTTCTGAAAAACAGCTTCACGGTTTTGTTTAAATTCAAAAGAGGGAATTCCCCCAAACACCATAAACTGAAAATCCAAACCCCAAACCAGAAAACCCAAAGTAGTAAAGTTAATCCCCACTTCATTACGAAGCCAAAGAACCCAATTTGGCAGCAGCACACTCAGGCAGCAGCTCCCACCGGTTTTTGAACGCAAAAAGGGGAACGACGGCTGAAACAAGAGAAGTAGCAGAACACGCAGCAAGGGTAAGGGCACCTTCCATCTTTTAGCTGCATTAGGGCCACGAATGTGTGTTATTTCAGTTCTGTTTTAAAAAGAAAAACTATTTTCGAAAAATGACATTTTGAAAGAAAATGCATTTTGTTGATATGTGATTATCCTGATGGTGATTACTGGCTGTTTTTCTAATAAAACATGTTGTTTTACTTATGGGTGAAAGCTGGAAAATGTTTGCATGTTATTTTAATGATGATTAAAATGCATGTCATAAAACTGTTTTGAAAATAGTCTTAAAATGCAAAAATGCATTCTGTTGAGGTTTGTTGTTCTGTGATGCTTGCATGTATTTCTGTGGTATCATCAAAACTGAATACTTGCATGTTATTCTATTGTGTGGTGAAAGCTGAAATGCTTTACATGTCATTCTGTTGTTGAGAAAACTGAGTGTTTGCATGTCATCCTGATGTTTGATGAAGCTGAGTATTTGCATGTCATTCTGGTGTTTTGAGAAAACTGAATACTTGCATGTTTGTTCTGATGAGTGAGGAAACTGCAATGTTTAAATGATGTTCTGATGGTTTGAAAATCTGAATGATTTGGTGATGGTGACTCTGATTCTGTTCTGTGTTGAGTGATTCTGGTGATATTGATGATTCTGATTCTGGTTGTTTTGTGTGATTCTGGTGGTGTTGATGGTTTTTAATGGAAAAGGGATTTTAAATGAGGGAAGTGTTTTGAAAAAGTGCAAAATCCGTTTGATGTTTGATTGTTATTTTTAAAGAAATAGTTTGAAAAAGTGTTGATGTTTCAGGAAGTATTTCACTGGTTTTTCGAAGGTTTTTCGAAGGTGTATTCGAATACAACCTGTCAAGTTCTGTTTTGCCTAAGTTTTCAAAACCTGTATTCGACTACGAGCCCCTGTAGTCGAATGCAGAAGAAGGATTTTTGCTTCTGACTAAACCTCTGTATTCGACTACGACCATGTCTTATTCGAATACATATGTGAAATTTTAACACTGTATTCTCATCTGTAGTCGACTACAGGCATGCTGTATTCGACTACAGATTTGAGTTTTTCCAGAAACTCCATTTTCAGCTTCTGTATTCGAATACAAGGAAGCTGTATTCGAATACAGATTCGTGTTTTCCAGAAAAATCAAGTTTTAATCACTGTTATGTGAGTTTTAAAGTATTGAGAAACTTTGAGAAGGATTTAAATGGTAAATGAAGTCTGTGAAATGGTTTTAAAGAGGAGGGGATGATGTTTTGAAAACCTTTGATGACATGGGAGAAAATGCTGAATTTTTCCAAGGTTTGGTTTTCTGTATTCGACTACAAGCATTCTGTATTCGAATACAGAATGTTAAAACTGCAGTTCATGCTTCTGTATTCGAATACAGGGGATCTGTATTCGAATACATATTCGAGTTTACAGAAAATTCCAAGTTTTCAAGAGTGTTTTGTAAACCCTGAGTGTATGGGGAATACTGGGAATGTTGTAGTGGATCTAAATGGAACTTTTGGATGACATTTTGAAGTGGTGGTGATGGAGTTTTTAGACTTTGCTGATATAGTGAAAGATGTGGTTTTGCACACAGAAACTGCCTCTGTATTCGAATACCAGAGGGCTGTATTCGAATACATAGTGTGAATCTGCACGGTTTTTGGCTTCTGTATTCGAATACAGAGGAGATGTATTCGAATACAGGTTCGTAAAATTCCAGAAATCCTCAGTTTTAAACTCTGTGATTGAATTTTTAAGAGTCTGGGAAAAACAGTTCAAAGTGTGAATGATTAATTGACTGTTTAATCATGATTGTGATGATGTTAATTCTGACTGTGCTGTTATATTTTAAACATGATGGAAAGCATGAATTTGCATTCTGTTTCTAGAGAAGTGAAACACTGCATATGCATGCATTGCATAGTCAAGTGGTACCCGCGATGGGCCACAGAGTAATGCGCAACCACGTGCTGATCTGTGAGCGATTGCACGAGTGCTGGTCTGTGAGCGACTGCACTAGGTACTGATCTGTGAGCGATTGTACCTTGGTATATAAGTGCTGGTATGTGAGCGACTGCACTGGTACTGGACTGTGAGCGTTTGTACCCTAAAATGCGCAACCACGTGCTGATCTGTGAGCGATTGCACGAGTGCTGGTATGTGAGCGACTGCACTAGGTACTGATCTGTGAGCGATTGTACCTTGGTTTATGTCAAACGTGCTGGTCTGTGAGCGACTGCACTGGTGCTGATCTGTGAGCGATTGCACCCTGGTCATGAGGGCCGTTAAATTGTGCTGGTCTGTGAGCGACTGCACCTTGGTGACTCCAAGAAAAATTGTATACATGAGCATATACATATTGCATTGAGAGATTGACCGGTGGGTCACAATTGATTATATGATGAATGGTTGGAAATTGATGTGTGTGAGTGCTGTCCCGAATTTGAAATTCTGATTCTAATGACTGTGATTTGCTGAGGTGTTGCTGGTACTTACCACATATATCATAATAATTGGCTGCTGTTTTTGAAAAAAACATATATGTTATGCAATTTCCAATGAGCATTTTATTGTCATCATATATTATGCCATGAATACATGTGTTGTTGTGAAATATATGTTATGTGCTTAATTGTTAATTTCGGTCGGTGACCCTTGCTATTATATTGTGGACTTTGGGCTTTGCCCTCAGATGTTACCCGAACCCGTCCTATCGACGGATACACTAACGACGGAAACGTCGTTAGTTTTCCCTGATCTTTATGTACGAAGTCTACATGGACAATGCAGAGGGACGGACAGTTGGCTGAAGACGAGACTTATAGAGGATACGGTGGAGACCGTGCTACTGTAGCTTAGTGCATGATCAGTCTAGACTTTTGTATAGGGTCTTGAGTTTTGGGAAATGTAATTTTATTTTGGGAATTAATGTACGACTTTTTCCGCTGTATTATTCTGCACTCTGACATTGTTAACATTTTAAAAATGCCTTAATGTTTATTATTAAATTTCCCAAAATTGAGTACTTATTGATTTACGGAAACTTTATTTTAATTCCTTTCGAATTAAATCAGGAAAATCATTTTTATTATTGATTTAAAAAAAAAAAATGAACCCGCGCTGTGTTTTAAACTCGGGGTGTTACATTCTCCAACTTGACTGCCAAGAACGTTGAACGATCTTGAAGTATATCATCAATCAGAGGATATCATTAGAGGGAAGAAAGAATAACATTATCAGAGGATATTATTCATGGCCCAGATTAGAAGGAAACATGGTCCAGAAGGAGACTTGGTCCAGACCAGAAGGTAATCTTATCCAGAAGGAGATCTGGTCGGACCAGAACGAAACAGAGTTCATAAGATAACTAAGTCCAGAACAGAAGACATGTTCCAGATTTGGTCCAAAACAAAAGACTTGGTCCAGACCAGAAGATAGCATGGTCCAGAATAGATCACATGGTTCAGATCAGAAGATCACGTGTCTAGATCAGAATATCACATAGTCCATATCAGAAGGTAACACTGTCTAGATCAGGAAGCAAAATGGCACACATCATATCACATGGTCTAGACATGATCCAGATCAGCAGATCATATGGTGCAAATTTAAATCATGATGCAGATCAAGTGAATACTTAATTAAAATTTGAAGACTTGATTTATTTTTGATAGAAATCTGATCAAAGTATTAAGGAGATTTCATTCAAAAATCACGGAAGACTTGAAGGAAATTTGAATCAAATCAGAAGTAGAAGATGACTTCACCAGAGGATGACTCCAGAAGGTGACGTCACCAGAGGATGACTCCAGAAGATGACGTCACCAGAGGATGACTCCAGAAGATGACGTCACCAGAGGATGACTCCAGAAGATGACGTCACTAGAGGATGACTCCTGAGGATACCTCAAGAGGATACCAGAAGATACCTTCAGATAACGTCACTAAAGGATACCAGAAGATACCTCCTGAGGATACCAGAGGATACATCTAGAAGTCGTCACCAGAGGATACCTCTAGATGACGTCACCAGAGGATACCTCCAGAAGTCGTCACCAGAGGATACCTCCAGAAGTCGTCACCAGAGGATACCTCCAGATAACGTCACCAGAAGATACCTCCAGAGGATACCAGAAAATACCTCCAGAGGATATCACCAGAGGATCCCTCTAATTTAAAAGTCAAGAATCGCATCACTATGATCAAGACTCATTTGCAACACAAAGGAAGAACCATGTATGCTCTTGAACATTAGAAGCAGAATGAAGAACGTTCTTGCTTTTTGGCCTGCTCTCACCTAATCATTAACAAAGTACAGCCAGTCTGTTTCCAACGGGCAAATCAGCTGTCATAATCACTTTTTAAGTCTATAAAAGAGAACTCAAGATAAAGGCAATTACAAGAACTCACGAAAACAATTATTTCATCATTCATAATCAGATTCAAGTGCTTCAAGTTTAAATCAATACATCACTTACATACTTGAAAGCTTCTCAATCAAAAACAAAAGATTTAGTTTTGTTCTTCTTCTTATCAGAATCATTCTACTGAATTCTTTATTCAAGAATCTAATCTCAAACACGAATTGAGCATACTCAGATTCTGTCCAAAATCAAAGCTTCAAGTACTAAGCAATTCATTACTCACTTCAATCATACTTGAATTTATCTCACTCATATACATTGAGTCAGTTCTGATTTTTCCTATTCGATTCCTAGAATCATTCTCGTGTATTTCTCTGTCAAAGAATCAGAACTCAAACAAGTGTTAAACCTTCTCAGATTCTAACAAAACACTTTAAATCATATCATTGTAAACTCAAGGCTATAATGTGAAGTATAGTTTTGAGTAAGCTTGTTGGAAATCCTTTTATGATTAAAAGGTGAACTGTAAAATCCTATCTAAAGATTGATAGGTGATTTGATTGAACTCCTTTTTGGGTGGAAAGGATTTGTTTTTGTAACAGATCAAAGTTGATCTGAAACAGGGTGTGTAAAACCAAGATTGATCTTCGTTTTAGCACTTAGTGAAAATCTCACAGTTGTGAGGACTGGACGTAGCCCGAGTTGGGTGAACCAAGATATATCTTTGTGTGGTATCTCTTCCCTTATCTATTTACTTATAGTATGTTTGATTATTTAGTTAAATAGATAAATTAAATTGTTAATTTTAACTAACCAAGAACATTCTCTGTATTCTGGTCAAAACCAAGAACGTTCTCCGTTTTCTACTTTCACAACCAAGATCAATCTTGAGTTATTTTCTTAAGTTTTTTACAAGAAATTTTAAAAGAGCAAATTTACAATTCAAACCCCTCTTTCTTGTAAATTGACATTGCTACTTGAGTATCCTCTGACCATGCTGCCTCTGGTCCATGTATCCTCTTACCATGCCGCCTCTGATTCGTGTATCCTCTAACTCTAGTTATGATGCCTCTGATATGTTACTCCATAATGAGTTACCTTTGATCTATTAGGGACTTAGGAATTAATTATCTCTGATATATATATTGTTAAGTTATTTATAATTGTTATGGATTACTGATACATTGTTAACATTACATTACAAAAGCATTTCATACATGACATCTCAAGTGCATCACATTCATTCAATCATGATATTCATGGCATAAGTTTACAGTGGGACATTTCACAGGGTTATTCCAAGCATGGAATAACATGTTAAGGAGAACAATCGAGACGCTGATTGGAGCTACCAAATTGGTGGTGAACCAGAATAAATCTACTTGTGTCACTTTACTTCGGCACTTTTTACTTTACTGTTGCCTCTCATTACTTAAGTCTGATTGGTACTGCATTTATTTTAGTTAAAATCACCAAACTCGAACCAGTTCTTGAGTAAATAATTTAAAAAAATCCAACTTAGACAAACACAATTCAACATTTTTTCTCGTTTTTGCACCTTCAATTGGCATCAGGGTTTGGTCTCAATGTTGAACATTTTACAATGTTTGAGAAAAGATCCAATGATTCAACATGTCTGGATTCGGTGAAGAAGCATCTGGTGGAAACATAAACATACCACCTCTATTTGCTGGAGAAATATTTGAGTACTGAAATGACAAACTCATAAGCTTCTTTATCTCACAAGCTTCTATTTGCACGTAATTTATTATTAGTAGTTAGATGGTAAGAAAGATAGTTTTTTAGTATTTTTATGCTATTAATTCGTAGATTGAAATAAACAGGGTATATATAATTTTATAGACACGAGTCTCTTATTTGATTTCAATTTTAGATACACACTTTTAAATTTAAATTTTTTAACCAAGAGAATCTCAACAATTTCTTAAAGAGTATATGATAATTAAAAAAAAAAATCTTTAACAATTTCGATCCAAGTATTAAGATGTAATATTTTATTTTAAAATTTTCTCAACCATTTGTTCAAAGTAACATTTTTTTATGGGATGGTTTAAAGTAACCTTAGTCAGTATATTTTTTTTCCTTTTAAATAGGTGCGTTTATAACAAAATCTTAACGAGTAGGGTATTGAGACAAAAATCCCTTTTTAAGTTTTCCTTGAAGCACATGTTGGTTTCTGACATTACTTATTCTTTCTGAATCTTTTCCTTTAACACTTGTTAGGTGCTTAATCTTTAGAGACCAAGCTTTGATGCCAATTGAAGTAGCAATATCGATTTACAAGGAAGGGGGTTTGAATTGTAAATCCGCCCTTTTAAAATTTCTGTTAAAACTTAAGAAAATAACTCAAGATTGATCTTGGTTGTGAAAATAGAAAACAGAGAACGTTCTTGGTTAGTTGAAATCAACAGTTCAGTTTATCTATTTAACTTGATAATTAACAGACTGAAAGTAAATAGAGATAAGGGAAGAGATATCACACACAGATATATCCTGGTTCACCCAACCCGGGCTACGTCTAGTCCTCACCACGGTGAGATTTTCCACTAAGTGTTTAAAACAAGAACCTTCTTGGTTTTACAGCACCTAGTTCAGATCAGCCTTGATCTGTTACAGTTTGTCAATCCTTTCCACCCAGAAAGAATTACAATCGGATCACCTATTAACCCTTGATAGGATTTTACAACTTCACCTTTTAACCTTAAAAGGATTTTTCTGAAAATGACTCACTCAAGCTATAAACAAGCCTTATAGTCTTGAGTGTTGAATGATAAAGATATGATTTAAGACAGAATCTGTTTTGACTCAACTCTTGTTTGAGTTTAGATTCTTTACAAAGAATTCAGTATAAATGTATCAGAGTAAAAAGAAATTAATCAAACTGATTCTTGTAAGTGATGAGAGATTTTCAAGTTTGTATGTGAGTGATTGATGATATATCTTGGCACTTGAATGTCTTTGATTTTTGGACAGAATCTAAGTATGCTCAACTCGTGTTTGAGATTAGATTCTTGACAAAAGAACTCAGTAGATGATTCTGATATGAAGAGGAAAAACAGAACTGAATCTTTTGTTTATGATTGAGAAGCTTTCAAGTATGAAGATGTATGTGAGTGATGTTTTTTCTCTGTACTTGAAGCTGTGTTTTCTTCCTGAGCTTTTGCCTTCCTTTTATAGGCGTGAGAGCATTTAATGATGGTAAAATAGAGCCGTTGGAGTGCTCTTGTCAGGCTTGACCAAAGGCATTATTTCTGAATAAAAATAATCAAACTTTTGACTATTTTTATTTTCTATTCAGACTGGACTGTGTGTTGCGTTTTGGATCAAATTTACTTGAGTAATTAATGACCCTTTAATGCTTCTGATAAGTGATAATATTGCTGGTCTGAACTGCAGCTTTGGATCATTTAAAACAGATTGAAAATAATCACAAAATGTTGTTGCAGAAAACTGTAGTGGCTGGAGATTGATGATCAATCTAGAGCTTTAGCTTTTTGGATATCCTGGAGATTGATAATCAATCTGGACTAATTTCTAAACATACTGGAAGCTGTCTTGATGCATTGTATATTGTTAAGATTGTTTATCAATCTTGACAGCAGAACTGGAGTTTTGATTATGTCAAAACAGCTTGGAGAATGATGATGAACTTTCTGCAGAATGTTAATGAAAATTCTGGAGATTGATAATCAATCTGGAGTCCTAGTATTTGAACTTTCTGGAGATTGATAATCAATCTGGAGGTTCAGTTTTGATCATTCTGGATGTCTTCCTATGAATGTATTTTCTGGAGATATCCTCTAGTATCCTTTGGTTAAGGTATCCTCTGGTTTTCTCTAGTTGAGGTATCCTCTGATATCCTCTGGTTGAGGTATCCTCTGATATCGTTTTCTAGATGAAGTAAAATTTGACTGTCATGCTATGTTCTGGTCAGATTATCTTCTGTAATACTTATTACATTTGATTACTTCTGAGCTGGAACAACTCTCCTCATGGCAGTCTTCATCCTGGTATGGTCCAGGTTTTCATCTGATATTTCTTCCTTCTGATCTGGGCCAGCAAACATATCCTCTGATCCATTCTGGATCAAGTCTGGATAGTTTTGATATTTCACTGCCAGGCTATGTTCTGATCAGCATAACTTCTTGATTGCTTCTGATATTTGAATTCTTATGGTATGAAGCAATTGTCCTTATGGCAGGCTTCCCTCTGGTGTATTTCATATGTTCTTTTGATATTGTTTCCGTTTGATCTGGGCCTCCAAAGTTATCCTCTGATGATGTTTTTCGACTTCCTAGTTTATCCCCTGGTATTTCCAGAATTTATCCTCTGGTTATTTCCAGAATGTATTCTCTGTTAAATTCCATAATGTATCCTCTGGTAATTTCCAGAATGTATCTTCTGGTAATTTACTTCATGGGGTATCTTCTGGAGTTTGATAATTACTGTTTCCAGAACAGTCTGGACAGGCTTGTTTGAGAGTCTTTATCTTTCTCAATTCGAATGTCCTCTTGATTTGAATTGATCCTATGTGTTCTCTGCCATGTAGTGATCATATCCATGTAACTTCCAGAGCCAACAACTTCGATTAAGTGGTGGAGAAAGTTAGGTTTTTAGGCTGTCATGGACTGGCGAACATTCTCCGTTTTCCAGAATATGTGGAGAATGTTTTCTGCTGCTATTTTCTTTGATTCTTGCTTTGTTCACTTATGCATTTATGTTCCTTAAACAAACTTAAGTGATATCATTAGTAGACAACCATTCATAAAACTTAATCATTTAATTTAAAAGGTTTATTGTCATTAAAACATATATCAAAAAGGTTTTTTCCTCAACATACTTTTCAAACAAATCAAGAGTCACTAAGATGATCAAGCTCAAGACTGAACCATTGGGGAGACTGCATCACTAAAAGATGTGATGAAATTCTGCAACAAAATCTGAAAACAGAAGAACAAACAGAAAATAGAAAAATTCCAAAACTGGAAACGAAGATCGATCTGGAGATCAGCAGGAACAGTCTTCGTTTAAATATGACACATGCCTAAAAACTCATAGCCTTTACAGCCTATCTTTCAAACGGCTACATGAGCTAGCAAGGTCCCTAAAAAGCCTATAAAAGGAACTCCAAGGCAAGAGAAACATCATCAAATCCTAGAGCAATCAATCTCCATAAAAGATTATCATTCTTAAGTATCAACAAGCTCGAAAAAATAGCAAAGCTTTTGTTCTCTGTTATCGACATCATAGATCAAGCTTAGAAACCTGTTTGCTCAAAACAGAAACTCAAACAAGTGTTGAGAAACTGTTGATCAAATCAAATCTCTTTCAAAACAATCATTTGCGAAATCCAAACACTATAGAGGTAGAGATAGTGTGAGGAATCTTATAAAAATCCTTGTAAGGATAAGTGTAAAGAAACTTCCAAGTGTAGAGGAGTATTTTGTGATATTTCTTTCAAGGTGAAAGATAAACTGTTGTAATTGATCAAAGCTGATCAGTTGAGGAAAAACATGATCAATCTTGTTTCGACCAAGTTAGTGAAAAAGTTCACAAGATTGTGAGGATTGGACGTAGCCAACATTGGGTGAATCAGGATACATTGTTGTGTGATTTTCTTTTCTCTTATCCTCATTTTAATTATCATGTGCACATCACTAATCACGAATTAACGTTCTACTAATTCTAACCAAGATCAATATGTTTTCTTGCTTATCAAACCAAGATCAATCTTGAGTTTTAAAATACATTGCAGAAATTTTTAAAAGGGATCACAATTCAAACCCCCCATTTCTTCTGATCAACATTGTCATTTCATAGGGTTGAAAACAAGTCAAGTCGAATCGAACTTGGTTGAGGTTAACTTAACTCTTTAAAAATTAATATGGTTCGAATCTTAATTTGAGTTCAATATGAATTTTTTATTTTAACTTGAACTCAACTTGATCAAAGTTCACTAACAACTCGGTTAGACTTGTCAGCTCAAATCACATAATTCAAAAATAAAAAATAAATCTATAATAAATCAATTTAATTTTAGTTTTTGAATAAAATAATTGCTTAATTAAAAATATAAATATAAATTAGGTCTATAAAAATTCCTATTTTTAACATAAAATTAATTAGGATTAAGAAAGGTCTTTTGTTCTTATAAAATTTTGAAATTTCGTTTTTAGTCCTTGTAAAAATAAAAATCACATATTTTAGTACCTACAAAATTATTCTACAAGTTGTTTTAGTTTTTAGTGGAATGAAACATCCTTCAACTTTTAAATTTTTTAATGATACTTTGCAATCATGTTTAGAACATTATCAAAAGTTCATCCATACAAATTTATAATTTTTTAACTTGGGATAAATTAAATATAAATTTCTTAAATGTCATTTTTTCAAGATAAAAGTCTTTAAAATATGAACCTAAAAATTAAATTTTGAGCTCATTTTTTGTGGAGAAAGTTTTTATAGTGTTGTAAACATGTATACAAAAAAACATTCAAAAATATGTGTTAATTTCCAACCAAGACGGGAAATACTTGCATAATAATTTTGTAGACACTAAAAAATATGATTTTTTTATGGAGACGAAAAACGAAAATTTAAAATTTTATATGGACTAAACACATATTTAAACCAATTACTTATAATTATATTTTAAATAACTATATGTCCCTTTTACATAATCCTTTCAACTAAATAGAATAAACTATTAAAGACAAAATCTTACTTAAAAAAATATAGCTATCACAAACATATTCAATCATATATATAATTAGTGAAAATTACTATTTAAGTATTATATATATAGAGGCTTAATTCTATATTCGGTCCATTAGTTTATTTTCGTTTTTAATTTGGTCCTATACATTTTAAAAGTTTTAAGTTGATCTCTTACGTTAATAACACTAGGTTCAGTCCCTTTTGTTAACTTTTGACTTGACACTGTGAAAACTTGTGAGGTATCTAATGTAAATATGATGTGACAATTAATATCTTGACTTAATTTCATATTTGGTCCTAACCTTTATTTTAAGTTTCATTTTAGTCCCCTACATTTTAAAAGTTCCAAGTTGGCCACTTAATTATGTTAGTATAACATATTATTGAAAATGTTAATTTCTTCTTTATATATATATATATATATATATATATCAGATGAGAATGAATTTTTTACGTGAGAATAAGAGGAATTAATATGAAACCATGAGATTTAATGGTCTTTCATGTGCTCATCTTCCTATGTTAGCAATAATGCATTTTTCGTAATATTGAAACACACGACTCTTCTACTCCATCCAACCTACTAAATTTACAGTTCTATAAAATCTTTTGTTTGCATCCACTCCCCACTCCCCTTGCCCTCCTCGTTTGATCCCCTTTATGTTTACCATAAAAACCAACAATCTTGAATATGTGTTTCAGTAGCATCGATTATGGAAACTCTTTTTTTTTTGGGTACAATTCCTCTACATATATAAAAATACAAACGATTAATTTTGAGTTGTTGAAAGGATGAAATTGTATTTAGTTTACAAAAACAATTTCTTCAAGGGCCTAGAGTGTAACTTTCTTTTGGGACATTAAGGGAAAGATCATAAACAAACTCTATTATGTGTCAATAGCATAACTAACTACATATTAGATTGATATTAGCCTAAAACATAGTTTGAGTGCAATAGACTTATCTATTTACGCTTTGCTTCAATTCTAATCAATCTATAGTTATCTCAAATCCAACTCATTTAATTACACACTTAATTTTTAACTCAAATTCAACTTATTTGATTTATAAACAAATTCAACAATTTAGCTGTCGGATTAAATCTTAAACTATGTTTGTTATCACGTAAGGAAGTGCATTTTCTCCAACCCTAATTCCTTGCTTCTAAAAATTCACGTTTAATTTACATAGAAACCTGAGAACGGGTAGTGGAACGTGTTTCCAAACATATCATAAGTAAATCAAATATCAGGTTTGTTTTATCAAAACCATTTGAGTTAGACCAATTTATTTTTTCGAAACGGTTTGAACCCGGTTTAGTCCCGGTTCAGTTATTGTAGCTTATACACGCGCGCCCCACCTCAAACTCAGACACACATTTCATTATTTTCTTTCTCATCAAGTTAAGAGAAGCTCTCTTTCCCTCAAAACCCCACCGCTACCATCTCCGGCCGCCACGCGATCAGATCGGACCTCCTCCATCCGTTGTGGTCAACTTCATCTTCAAGTGTCAGCTTTCTTCTTCCTCAAAATCCTCAATTCATGCTTAAAAACGAAAAAACCCCAATTTTATTTAAAACCCTAACTATCCTCTCACTGTTCAAATCCGATAAAAATGCAATCCCTGTGATGGATAGGACTATTTTCTAGTTTTAAATTATCACGTTACTCAGTTTATGTTTCAACATGAAATGGGTCGATTTTTACTGGACAGTGGATAATTCTGGATTCGTGAGATTGTAAAGGATTTATATTTATATGCTTACTTAAATTTTTAATTTTTTTGTATTTTTGTTTTGTAAAGATGATTTTCTTTTTATTAGATTTTGGTTATGTTATGATATGCCTCGAGTTTGTTGTTGTTAAATGATTTTGCGAGAATATTTTATCATGTAAGAGTTTTGTTAATCTGTTAAGTGGTAATAGGGACATGCTTTTTTTGGTTAAGTAGTTTTTTATTGAGGTTTTCTATGTTTGTACGAGTTTATGATTGCATAATGTTCATTAATCTGTGTTACTATTCATTGTGTTGAATCAATTTATGCTAATTTATGTGTTGCTCCACGATTGTGAAGCATATGAAAATGTAGTTTGAAGTTTTCCATTTGAAAATGCCTTTAAGGCGTTTTGTTGCTTAATGCTGCTAGTTTTTGAGTATTTGATGTATTTTATTAATAATTATTATTATTATCTATATGGTCTCAGTTTGTTTCCAGGACCAATTTGAATTTCGAGTATGACTAAGACAATGGATCTTCCTCCTAAGGGTGGGTTCAGTTTTGATCTCTGCAGAAGAAATGATATGCTTGAAAAGAAGGGTCTTAAACCCCCTTCTTATTTGAAGACTGGAACCACTATTGTTGGTTTAGTTTTCCAGGTCTGAACAATAATGGTTTTAATTACTGTTATGTGTTTTTTATGTGGTTTTCTGAAGTATCTTTTTTTTACTCATTTGCTTGCATCTTATCATGAGTTCATGAAGCGGTGTCCTCCTTGGAATGATGGATCCAAAGAATGTCAAGTTTAGTCTTAGATTGGACTCTAGAGTGACTTGAAATATGCTTTGTTAATTTTTCTGCTTAGGCATTCTAAGATTATTTGTGTATGTCAAGGAAAGTCAAACAAATGTTGTAAAACTCCTAATTTGGTAAAACTCATGCATAGATTTATAAATTGGGTAATGAATAATTGACTAGTTCTAGAACTGCTTATTATAATTAGGTAAGCGGGGGGACCTCAAGAGCTTTACCCTAGTCTGCATTGCGTCATCTAGCTGGAGAACATTCAATTGGGTTGTGTTTATAAACTTATAATGTTAAAGCTGTTAGCTGAGATTTGATGTTCACTTTAATTTGAAACTGAGTTCCTCTGCTTGCTGATTGATTTTTTACAAAATGGTCAACGAATACAGAATTTTACCACATTTTGTTGTAACTTTGTGTATTTATGTTTTGTTTGTATAGTTTTTTAACATGACGTTTCCCACAAATAAATTTGCCTCAGGATGGTATCATTCTTGGAGCAGATACCAGGGCAACGGAAGGACCCATTGTCGCTGATAAAAATTGTGAGAAAATTCATTATATGGCACCTAACATATATTGCTGCGGAGCAGGCACTGCTGCTGATACAGAGGCCGTAACAGGTATCTTTAATAATGCACATATCTTGTTGCACATTTTTATTTCAATCCTTTTGAAATGTTGCATATGGCTAGTCTTTAGGTTTCATCTTGTTTATATAGGTAAACCAAAATAATGAGATGTTTGTTATTTATTGTAGACATGGTTAGCTCACAGCTGCAACTACATCGCTACCATACTGGTCGTGAATCAAGAGTTGTTACAGCACTGACTCTTCTTAAGAGACACCTTTTCAAGTTGAGTTTTAGAACTTCTGTGTTTTAACTGATTTTGCTCCTTGTATCAACCACAGATTCTAACTCATTAAAATATTTGTAGTTACCAAGGTCATGTCTCTGCTGCATTAGTCCTTGGTGGGGTTGACATCACCGGACCACATTTACATACTGTTAGTTCGTTGTTTAAACTTTTTAATATCTAAAGTTTTTGTATTTGGAATTGATATAGTTGGATTTCTCATGACTATTTGTGTTCATTTTTCGTAGATCTATCCACATGGGTCAACTGACACTCTTCCATTTGCTACAATGGGATCTGGTTCACTGGCTGCAATGTCAGTGTTTGAGTCTAAATACAAGGAAAGATTGAGTGTAAGTACTCATACTAAGGCTAAAAATCATGCCTGCTTCAATTTAGCCCTTTATTGAAAAAACTAGACTGCACTCACAGCGTGCTGTACAGAAAGAAAACAAAAAGCTTCGGTCCAATTCAAAATCTTTAGTGTACCTACAATTAGATGTGCTCATATCCAATCCAATATAAAGCGAAACAACCAAACCTGAAAGCCAAAAGCCAAACTAACTGAAAATAAAAATTTCCAAAAATTTGAAAAGCACTTCTTTTGAATGGATTTTATCAAGTTTTTGTTTCTGTGATGCAAATCGGTCGAATTCAAAATTAGAAAATTATACTATTGATATATATGCCTTTATTATACTAAATGAATGGTCATTAAACTTTATTTGAAGTTTGATATTGTTGATTAAGGCACGTGTCCATATTTTAGTATCTACCATGCTTTATGTAACCGTTTTTTATGGTCATAAAAAAATAAATTGTCCTATACAAAAGACTCTATACAATAACAAAAACTGAAAACAATCCAGTCCAAACTGAAATAAATGGGATCATATTATTTTAAAATCAAACTAACCGTATGATCAAATATCAAAATCGGACCAGATGATTTTTTCCCCTCAAAACTGATCCAATCCAATATGCAAACATCCCTACTTCTAATAGTTAGATGAAAACAAATCAATGATGAAAAGAAACAGATAAGTGGGTGGGTAAAATTAGTGGAGATTGGCACATGTGTAGTCTCCTGAGCAGTTTTATTATTGTTGTAGACCATGTGGAAAGACATCCTTTAAACTTCTTAGACTACATTTGATAATATTCTGTCAAATGTTGTATTTACATTCGTTTTTAATAGGATGAAATGAAACTAATGTCCATTCAGTGTCTAGATATGAAGCTGTACTTCCTCCAAACTCAAATATAAACAAAAAAAAAACCTTAATTTGTTGAACTTAATATAAGGAAATTTAACTACACCTATTTAATGTCATTATTCCAAAATTACCTTTCACATACTTCTAGACAATTGAAATGTGAGGATCCTCTACCGGAAATAACATAAAAACTAGTTTAAGAAATGTATTTAATTTTTTATTTTATATGAATTCAAGAAAATTAAATGAACTTAACTAACATGCTTAATCTGTGTGTAAGTAGTTAGTTTTGCTTATATAATTGAGTCTGGAGGGAATACATTATAGTTGTTGTAATTAATGTTGTCGGTGTTTGTAACTTCAACCATGTCTTAATTTTGCAATTCAATGGAGATTTTAATTTGATATTAACATTTTGATCCGGTGCAGAGGGATGAAGGAGTTAAGCTAGTTGTTGAGGCAATATGTTCTGGTATATTTAATGACTTGGGAAGTGGAAGTAATGTTGATGTTTGTGTTATAACCAAGGTAGTGCCTTTATGCCTAATCCTACAAGTTGTTTGATAGAGGCGATGCATATAAATCTAATTTATGCACAATTTTTTTGTTAATGCTGCACAGGGACATAAGGAATATCTAAGGAATCACCTCCTGCCAAATCCTCGTACATTTGTCAATCCAAATGGCTTTACCTTCCCCAAAAAGACTGGTTTGTTGCAAACTTTACTTATTTTTTTGCACTTGAGACTGCAATAAAACTATATTGTTTTGCCTATCATTATATGTCCTTGTTTTGCAATCATATTAGCAATGATAATATTATGTCACCATTCAAGAAATATTATGATTCAAGGAATATGGTGTTGTGAACTGCTAGAATATCGGATTGTGGAATGCAGGAACGACCCCAAAAATGCCATAGCTGGATAGCATAGTGCAGTATGGCTGCTATTATGAAATTTTTACACAATTTCTATAACTTATATGTAAAACCTCAACGACTAGCTTTGATTGACCAGAGAGGACGGTGAAAAATGATAGCAAGAGTGAAATAGGAGTAGTCATAATGCTGTTCATAACCAAATTACCTTTTGGAGCTGTTTTGTTTCTCCAAATAATTAATAAAGGAGGATATACTCCAATTCCACTTCTGAAGAACCATATTGTTTAAGAAGCTTTAAGACAAGTTCTTGGAGTTATATCTGAAATATCATCGTCTTATCCCAAATATGCTTAGGATACTCCTTGGATTAATAATTTAACAGAACATAATAGACAATACACCTTGGATACTTCTTTATCTCTACTTATTCTGCCTCTGTTTTTCTTGCTAATTAAACAATATGGAGTTCATTCCTTTTGAAATTAAGGATATATAATATCTATCTAATATTTTATGTTTATCTATATTACAGAGGTTCTCTTAACTAAGATTACTGCTTTGAAGGAGAAGGTTGAAGTAATTGAAGGAGATGCTATGGAAGAGTAGAAAAATTGGTCAAGTATGAAACTTGATTAGTGCAATGTTTGTGATATTGTAATTGTACTTTCAGAAGCCTGGTTTTTATTTACCTAAAATGGTTTCACTTTCCTTAGATTTTTGCAAGTTATTAACCAGAAATTTCATCATTTGGAAGGCTTCGTTATCTCTCATTTCCAGTTTTGGCTACGAAATGCTCAACATAAAACCATAAAACCAAGTTAATTTAAACCGAATTGGCCATTGAACCAGTGTTGGATTGGGTCTGACTAGGGTTGGCCCGGTAATATTTATATAATACATTATTTATTTTTAATTTTCAATGTAATATAATGTGGTAAAAATGTGAATTTTGATTGGTTATCAATGTAAAATTATTGTGCAATAATGTAGCTCATTAATCTCATGAAACAATGATACAAAAGAAGAATGAAAGAAATGATCATGAAAACACATTCCAAAATCCATTTCTTCCTTGGATAAATCTTAACAAAGTGATGTACTTAATTACTTTCAGCATTTTTTTTGTTCAACTGTATTCATTTAGCAAAGGTCTGAGGCAGAGCCACAAACCAAATCAGTACACATGATACATAGTTTTCCATAGCAGTAGAAGGTCCAAATTACATAAACTTACATAGAAAGATGAAACCTAGAGTGGCCTTGGGACAGTAGACACAATATCATATGTCTCCCACTAAACTAATCCTGTAAAAAGATCTAGCACTAGAATAAAGAAAAGCTAAGTAGGTGGTTTAAAAACTACAGCCACACTACCATAGAAGTAAAGATTTACACCTAACACCGTGGAACAAAAATGTGGAGTCACACTAGGCCACTTGCTTCATAAAAGTAATATAGTCAAAAGCCAACAAAAAATTTACGAGTCCCATAAAGCACCAATACCACATGCAGATTCAAAAAACACCACTTGCACCTCAAAAACTCTAACTCGTGGTAGCATGATTGAGTAAATTGTCTTCAATCAAAACTCATCCAAACAATTGAATTTCAACCACTAAATAACTAGGCCCCTACAGACATCTATTCTCGCCTACCCTTCATAAAAGTACCGATCCCATGACCAACTAGAGATTTGAGAAACTCAACTACTGGTTAGATAGACATTCCCCAAAAAAGCTCCAAACTCAAGCTCCAAATCCACAACCATCTTTAAGTTTTTCCATTTGCAACATGTAAACCGTTCATGCAATTACAATCCTTAGCTCACCTCCCTGCATCATGAAAGTACGTCCTAATTTCAGTAATGGATTAGAATCTGAGCGACTAAAACACCAACTTGGCAGCACTACCAACTTGGATCAAGACTCACTGCCCAAATTCCTACTAATACCAGCTACCAAAATACCACCTACTCCCATTTTTTAACCATGCCTAAGTTGAGTGTAGAATCCATTATGAAACTCTAGTAAAGAACCCGTTGAAAGTGGTACTCAATTAAGAAGACTTAGGATGGTTACTTACAAGTCAATCTAATTTGGGGCTGTTAGTTTTCAGTTAATAAGTTGTAACTACTTTTTATAACAAACTTGTATATAAGTAGTTGGGCAGCAACTAGAAAAGAGAGTGAATTTTTCAATTTTGCACAAAACAGAAAATTGAAAAAAAAACCAGAACATTTTGTACATTATAATCATTTCATTTCATATAGTGATAATTCAAAGTCGGATCCAGTCCCCCAGACGTAGGATTTTTATCTCTGAACTGGGTTAACAATTGTGTGTGTTCATTTTAGCAAGATTCAATTCTGTTTAGATTAAAAGAAACAAAACCAGAAAACGAAGAACGATAAACAATCTTCGTTTTCACAACTGATCAATCTCCATTTTAATTCAATCAATCTCCGCTGTGAAACTCATTGATCTTTGGTTTTTTACAACAGATATCAAGAGCTCGGTTTCGATTCAGGAAGATGGCATCAACAAAGTATGTACTTGAGAAATTCGATGGAAAGAATGATTTTGGGTTATGGCGTCTCAAGATGAAAGCGTTGCTGGTTCATCAAGGTTTGACAGAAGCACTGGGAGGAGAGAAAGACATGACATCCACGTTTCCCGACAAGGAAAAGAAGGATATCATGAACAAGGCTCATAATGCTTTAATCTTGAGTCTTGGAGACAAAGTTCTAAGGGAAGTTTCAAAGGAAACATCAACAGCAGGTATTTGGCTTAAATTGGAATCTTTATACATGACTAAATCACTCGCGAACCGTTTATACTTAAAATGAAGGTTATATGCTTTCAAGATGCAACCTGAGAGGTTAATTGAAGATCATATGGATGAGTTTAATAAGATTGTGTTAAATCTTGAAAATATTGATGTAAAATTGGATGATGAAGATCAAGCCTTGTTGTTGATAAATTCATTACCAAGCTCTCTTGAAAATTTGTGTGATACACTTCTTTATGGTAGAGATTCTTTGTCATTAAAAGAAATACATGTTGCACTAATATCAAAAGAATTAAAGAGGAAGTCAAATGGGAAAGAAGAAGGCAGTGGTGAGGGTCTGTTTGTCAAGGCTAAAACAGGGAAGAAGAATAAAAAATAGAAGAATAAATTCAAGAATAAAGAAAATGACAAGTCTAAAATGAGGTGTTTCATATGCAATAAAGAGGGACATTTCAAGAAAGAATGCCCAGATTGGAAAGGAAAGAAAGGATCAAATAGTGATAATGATTATGGAAATGCTTCAGTAGCCTCTGAAGGATATGAAAGCACATAAGTTTTTATGGCAAATTCAACTGAAATCATGGATGATGATTGGGTACTTGACTCAGGGTTTTCATTTCACATGACTTCAAACAAAGATTGGTTCATTGACTACAAAGAAACTGATGGAGGCATGGTTATCATGGGTAACAAATCAGTTTGCAAGGTAGTTGGGATTGGCTCAATCAAGCTGAAGATGGAAGATGGAACTATGAAGATTTTATCAAAAGTCAGACATGTTCCAGAGCTGAAAAAGAACTTAATATCTCTAGGAATGCTGGAAGAAGTTGGCTGTTCATACAAAGCAGAGAAAGGCACTCTTAAAGTCATAAAGGGATCATTGATAATCATGAAGGGAAAAAGAGATCATGGAAGCTATCTTCTCAATGGTCAAGCAGTGACAGGAACGGCAACAGTGGCAGTTCAAACATCAAGCAAAGCTAGCTTGTGGCATCACCAGGTTGGGACATGTAAGCATAAGGGGAATGCAAATTGAAGATCATATGGATGAGTTTAATAAGATTGTGTTAAATCTTGAAAATATTGATGTAAAATTGGATGATGAAGATCCAGCCTTGTTGTTGATAAATTCATTACCAAGCTCTCTTGAAAATTTGTGTGATACACTTCTTTATGGTAGAGATTCTTTGTCATTAAAAGAAATACATGTTGCACTAATATCAAAAGAATTAAAGAGGAAGTCAAATGGGAAATAAGAAGGCAGTGGTGAGGGTCTGTTTGTCAAGGCTAAAACAGGGAAGAAGAATAAAAAACAGAAGAATAAATTCAAGAATAAAGAAAATGACAAGTCTAAAATGAGGTGTTTCATATGCAATAAAAAGGGACATTTCAAGAAAGAATGCCCAAATTGGAAAGGAAAGAAAGGATCAAATAGTGATGATGATTATGGAAATGCTTCAGTAGCCTCTGAAGGATATGAAAGCACATAAGTTCTTATGGCAAATTCAACTGAAATCATGGATGATGATTGGGTACTTGACTCAGGGTTTTCATTTCACATGACTTCAAACAAAGATTGGTTCATTGACTACAAAGAAACTGATGGAGGCATGGTTATCATGGGTAACAAATTAGTTTGCAAGGTAGTTGGGATTGGCTCAATCAAGCTGAAGATGGAAGATGGAACTATGAAGATTTTATCAAAAGTCAGACATGTTCCAGAGGTGAAAAGGAACTTAATATCTCTGGGAATGCTGGAAGAAGTTGGCTGTTCATACAAAGCAGAGAAAGGCACTCTTAAAGTCATAAAGGGATCATTGATAATCATGAAGGGAAAAAGAGATCATGGAAGCTATCTTCTCAATGGTCAAGCAGTGACAGGAACGGCAACAGTGGCAGTTCAAACATCAAGCAAAGCTAGCTTGTGGCATCAAAGGTTGGGACATGTAAGCATAAGGGGAATGCAAATTCTGGACAGACAAGGCATGCTAGGTGGGGACAAGATTGGTGATCTTGAATTTTGTGAGCATTGTGTGTATGAAAAAATGCATAAGGTCAAGTTCTCTATAGGGAAACAGTGCTCAAAAGAAATTCTGGAATATGTTCACAATGATCTATGGGGCCCTGCAAATATTGCTTCACATGGAGGTAACAAATATTTCATTACATTTCTTGATGATCATAGTAGGAAGGTATGGATTTATTTGTTAAAAAGTAAGGATGAAGCATTCAAAACCTTTAAAGATTGGAAATCTATGGTTGAAAACAAAACTGATAGGAGGATTAAGACCTAAAGGACATACAATGGTGTTGAATTCTGTAGTGAGGAATTCAATAGTTTTTGCAAAGCTCATGGTGTGAACAGACATAGGACTTTGAAGCCCACACCTTAGCAAAATGGACTAGCTGAAATGATGAATAGAACCCTGCTCGAGAGAATGAGATGCATTATGTCCAATGCAGGAATGCCTGCACAGTTTTTGGGGTGAAGCTGTCTATACATGCAGCAATTGATAAATCTGAGTCCTTCAACTGCAATTGAACTAAAAACCCCTCAAGAAATGTGGACTAGACATGCAGCAAAGTACAATCATCTAAAGGTATTTGGATGTGCTGCATATTACCATGTAAATGAAGGGAAGTTAGTTCCTAGAGCAAAGAAAGGGTATTTTGTAAGATATCCAAGTGGTGTGAAATGTAAGACCCTTAATTTTAAATTCTAATTTACACAATTTTAGGGTATTTTGTATTAAAACTACTTGGACTTTTAGCTTTTAAATTATTTTATGGATTAAGTACCAAGAATATATTTTGAGATGTTTGCAATATGTTTAATAAATGTATATATTTATATACATATTTTTGAGACCCGACTAAAATTATTTTTCAAAAAATAATTTAATTATATTACGAGGAATTTAATACCAGACAGTTTATCAAGAATTTATTTGTCAATAGAGTTGCGACGAAAGTAAATATTTTATCGAAATAATTTGAGATGTGAGTAAAGTGAGGTGTGTAAGGGTATTTAGATATTTGTGGGTTGATTTTAATTATAAAGTATATATATATATATAGTTATATATAGTTGGTAAGTAGTGTATGTATATATATATATATATGTATGTGAGAAGGAAGGAAAGAGAAATAGAGAGGAAAAGATCTTTCCCCCTGCCCGCGAACTCTTTCTTCTTCTTCCCCTGTTTTCCATAACATAGAGTGTTGGTAGAAAGAAAAACAAAACACAAATTCTAATTTACTTCCTAGATCTAAGCTCCCATTCGAGAAGTGCCAAGAGGGAAAGTTACTACTCTCCACGCTACGGTGCTTGTGAGCTAACTTTGAAAGCGTCGATGTGAGCGAGAGTTTCGCCGTATTTGATCGCGGTAGCGGAAAACGGTTAAGAAAGCGTGAAAAAAGGTAAGGGGCTCCTTCCAAATTTTTAGTTTGCATATAGGAACTCTAAATGTGTGATTGATGGATGATTTATGTGTGATTGCGTGATAATAAATTTCGACGGAAAAATATATACTTTTGGAGTTCTTAACCGACTCATTATTGTTGTGTTGTCGTTGTTGAAGATGTTATTGTTGTGTTGTTGTCATTATCGACGTTGTTAGCAATGGCTGGATTTAAGAGATTAATTGTTGTTGTGTTGGAGTTATGTAATGAGTTATTCTCAAATAAAAGAGTTTGAGCTGAAGTTGAAATTTACTAGAAAAATTGCATTGTTTTCGAAGATGTATTCGAATACAGGCCCAGCGTATTCGAATACACTTTTGCAACATTCAGTTCTTATTTAAATTTTGAACCTCGTATTCGAATACAATTACGTGATTTTTGCTACTGACTTGCCATCTGTATTCGGCTATGACTTTTCGTATTCGAATACAATTACGTGATTTTTTCTACTGACTTGCCATCTGTATTTGGCTACGAATTTTCGTATTTGAATACAGAACTGAAAATTTTGCAACTGACTTGTCATCTGTATTCAGCTACGACTCTTCGTATTCGAATACAGAACTGAAGATTTTGCTACTGACTTAGCATTTGTATTCGGCTACGAGAAGCTGTAGTCGAATACAATCTTGATTTTTGTCAAAAATTCTATTTTTAAATGTTTGCTTATGCACTTAATTACTTGGAAAACATTTTTAATGCACATGCTAAATTACATGAGGTTCTCTTAATATTGTTTCTTCAATGGTTATGAAGTATCCGGGTTTCATAGTGCATTTACTTAATGATTACAGTGAAGAGAGTCAGAGTATGCTCATGCATTTCATAGTTTGTGGTGACCGCGATGGGCCACAGTGTTAGTGGTGACTGTGATGGGCCACAGAGTTAAGTGGTAACCGTGATAGGCCATAAAGTTAAGTAGTGACCGTGATGGGCTACGGGGTGGTTCCATGTCATAAGTTGGTCCATCTTATCCTTACGAGGATTTAACTGATGTGTAAGGCCTGTGATAGACTACACTCTAAGTAAATCATGCTAGTCCGTGAGAGACTGCACCCATAAAGTTAAGTAGTGACCGTGATGGGCTACGGGGTGGTTCCATGTGATAAGTTGGTCCATCTTATCCTTACGAGGATTTAACTGTTCATCCCATCGACGGTTACCCTGACGACGGAGACATCGTTAGACTTCCCTGATCGACATTCGCCGACTGCTTAGGTATACGACCCATCTCAAGCAGGGCTACATATACGGGGAGGGTGATGAGGACAAGTAGGAGTGCGGGGGTAGTGTCGTATGTGGAATATACTCACGGGCGGATCGACTTTCCTGTATCTTCAGGATTAGTACTCGAGGCGAATGGGGTATATACAGATGCAGAGAGTCCTGTAATTGGAGGTGAGACGGAGGCCACCGTAGGTGTGGTGACTCCTACTGTAGTAGCAAGGGATGTGGTGCTTGGACTAGGAACGGGTGAGAAGGGTAAAGGGCCGATGCCAGCGGGGAAAGACATTCTAGGTCCGTCTAGGCTGGTCGGGGACCTGGGCTTTGTTGATGAACCATCGGTGCCTTGGTTGGTGTCACCGCAGGTTGAGTCTGAACTTCCATTTCCGGTGAAAGATCCCCTACCGATTGTCGCCGAAGTAGAGGACTGTTTTGAGATCCCAGCGCCGCCGAAGCCACCTATATCGTGGGTGGATCTGACTTATGAGGAAACTGATCCTTCTATGGCTGATGAGGAGGAGGAAATCACTTCGAGGAGAGATACTGCGTCAGACGAGACTTGTGCAGAGTGTGGTGGTCACCCTTATTACTGTAGTTGTTAGTGGATGATAAGATTAGTTTTTGCTGTATAGGGCCTTAGTGTTTTTGGGGGTTGTACTTTTTTTTTTTTGGATGACTGTACCTATGACGTACTTTGACAGTTGACTTTTGTTGGTGGGTCCATGTTCCATTTTTTTTACGTGACCATGGGGGAATAACATTCTTGGAGCAGTACTTCTGTGCAGGTGTCTGCCGAGAATACTCCAGGGGTATGAGCGATATCTGATAGGTCTCATAGCCCCAGTGTATTTTCTATTTGTATATTTTGGATTATTGTCTCAAAAACTATTTTAGCTTGTTTGTATATATGATGTAATTATTTATTTCTCTTGTCGTTTTGTGTTACAACGTATTATTTTTAGTAAATGGTTTTTAAAAAAATAAATACACTCGCGCTATTAAATATCAGGGTGTTACATGAAAGGTTATAGAATATGGTGTCCTGAAAGTAGGAAATGTATCATCAGTAGAGATGTTAAATTTCATGAAGCTGATCTATATAAGTCCTTAATTAAGGCTGGAAATGAAATTACTCATCAAACTGGAGATGGGGGGAAGTTTGATCTTGAGGTGCAGCAATTTACAGAAACGGAGAAAGATCAGTAGAAACTTAGAATTTTCTCCGTTTCAGAACAACAGGAACCTAGAATGTTCTCCTTTTCAGAACAACAAGACAAGACTGATACAAACCCAGCAGAACATGATATGTTTCCAGAACAGGAATTAGATGATTATAACCTCATCAGGGACAGAGAAAGAAGGACATTAAAACCCACTCAAAGATACGGTTATGCATATATGATCAGCTATGCATTACATGCTGCTAAAGAAATCAACCAAGAATATCCCATGAACTACAATGAAGCTGTCAGGTCTCAAGACAAGGACAAATGGATTGTAGCTATGACTGAGGAGCTGAAATCACTGGAGAAGAACAACACTTGGGAACTCATACCTAAGCCTGCCAACTCCATGATTGTAGGCAGCAAGTGGATTTTCAAGAGGAAGGAGGGAATTCCAAGAGTTAAACCACCCAGGTTCAAAGCAAGGCTAGTAGCAAAGGATTCACTCAAAGGGAAGGTGTAGACTACAATGAAATATTTTCTCATGTAGTCAAGCATGCATCTATAAGAATAATTCTAACCATGGTAGCACACTTTAACATAGAGTTAGAGCAAATGGATGTCAAAACAACATTTCTCCATGGTGATCTGAATGAAATAATTTTAATGCAACAACCAGATGGTTTTAGGACTCAAGGGAAGGAAGAATGGGTCTTCCTACTAAAGAGGTCACTCTATGGGCTAAAGCAATCACCAAGACAATGGTATTTGAGGTTTGATTCATTCATGCATAGTCAAAGTTATGCTAGAAGTAATTTTGATAGTTGTGTGTATTATACACAAGTATCAAAAGACATATACATTTACGTGTTGTTATATGTGGATGACATACTAATAGTATCTAAAAGTATGAAAAAAATAGGAAAGTTGAAACGCCAACTGAAGAAAAAATTCGAGATGAAGGATTTGGGACCAGCCAAGAGGATACTAGGAATGGAAATCATCAAAATTAGAGAACAAGGAAAACTGATAATTTCCCAAGAGGGCTGCATTGTGAAGGTTTTAAATAGATTCAATATGAGTGAATCAAAGGTAGTTAGCTCTCCACTAGCAGCTCACTTCAAGCTTTCTTCAACAATGTCACCAAACACAAATCTGGAAGTAGAAGATATGAAGACTATTCCTTACGCAAGTGTTATAGGAAGCATCATGTATGCTATGGTCTGCTCAAGACCAGACATTTCTCATGCTGTAAGTATCACCAACAGTTTTATGGGAAATCTAGGAATGAATCATTGGCAAGCTATTAAATAGATTCTAAGGTACTTAAAAGGAACTCAAAGCTTGTGTTTGGAATACAGCAAAAGTTCAGAACCATCAAAACCAGTCCAAGGATTTGTAGATTATGATTTTGCTGGAGATTTAGATAGAAGAAGATCTCTCCCAAGGTATGTATTCACAATGTTCAACAACACGGTCAGTTGGAAAGCTAATCTTCAACACATAGTGGCATTATCAACAATAGAAGCAGAATATGTTGCTCCTGTTGAAGCTGTGAAAGAAGGAATTTGGCTGAGAGGATTTATCACTGAACTTGGTGTCAAACAAGAGTCGGTTTGCATAAATTGTGACAACCAAAGTGCCATTCATTTGAGTAAAAATCAAATGTATCATGAAAGAACCAAGCATATAGACATCAGACTGCATTTCATAAGGGATGTCATTGAAATAGGTGAGATAAATGAGGCAAAGGTGCACACAAGTGACAATCCAACTGACATGTTCACAAAACTTGTCACACTTAGCAAACTCAAACACTGTTTGGATATGCTGCAGATCAAGTCCAGAAACTGAGATCAAGGACTAAGAGGATCTGATTTGAAGAATCACAAGTTGAAGCTTCTCATTCGGTACCAAGATGGAGAATTGTTGAAAGTGGTACTTAATTAAGAAGACTTGGCATGGTTACTTACAAGCCAACCTAACTTGGGGCTGTTAGTTTTCAGTTAATAAGTTGTAACTACTTTTTGTAACAAACTTGCATATAAGTAGTTGGGCAGCAACTAGAAAAGAGAATGAATTTTCAGTTTTGCACAAAACAGAAAATTGAAAAAAAAAACAGAGCATTTTGTACATTTTAATCATTTCATATAGTGATAATAATTCAAAGTCGGATCCAGTCCCCTAGACGTAGGAGTTTTATCTCTGAACTGGGTTCACAATTGTGTGTGTTCATTTTAGCAAGATTCAATTCTGTTTAGATTAAAATAAACAAAACCAGAAAACGGAGAACGATAAACAATCTCTGTTTTCACAACTGATCAATCTCCGTTTTAATTCAATCAATTTCTGCTGCGAAACTCATATGATCTTTGGTTTTTTACAACTGAACAATTTGCCACAAACACCTCAAATCAAAGAGAAACCACATAGTTCAAACCTAGACATGTAAGCTATTTAAAGTTGTGCTCGTATCCTTCATCAGCTCAATTCAAATAACATCTAGCGGGGAGACTGCCCATCGATTGGGAAGGGTTCCATTTGCAACTAAAGTGACTTCTAGTTGGGCCTATTTATTTCCTCCTTTAGAGACCCATGTAAATCCACAACTAACAAAAGTCTCTTAGAATTGTTAGTGTAATTGTAATTCACAAATGATTCTAGAGGAAGTTAAAAGTTAGTTAGAAGTAGTTAAGAATGTTAAAATTTTGTTTTAACAGTTAGTGTACAAACTGTTTGATATAAATTTTCTACACCAAGAACATTCTCGATTGTGACTGATCAATCTTCATTTACCAAAACATTTTGTTTTACTCTATTCTTCTTAATTTCAATTCCTCTTAGTTATACAATATGTTCTAAAAATTGGCATCAAGAGCTTGAGATCTAATATAAGGGAAACACGAGAGAAAGTGAGGGGATTTCAAAATTGCGAAACACAAGTGTAAGTGAAAGAGAGAAAGAAACCATGAATGGAGGAGGATTTCCATCAAATCTGCCTGTGCTTGATGGGAAGAATTGGGAGACGTGGTATGCATCCATGAGATCATTGTTGGGAGCTCAAGAAGTGTTTGAGATTGTTCAAGAAAGCTATGAGCAGCTATGTGTATATAAGTAGTTGGGCACCAGCTAGAAAAGAGAGAGAATTTTCAGTTTTGCACAAAACAGAAAATTGAAAAAAAAAATAGAGCATTTTGTACATTGTCATCATTTCATTTCATATATTAATAATAATTCAAAGTCGGATCCAGTCCCCAAGACGTAGGAGTTTTATCTCTGAACTGGCTTAACAATTGTGTGTGTTCATTTTAGCAAGATAAAATTATGTTTAGATTAAAAGAAACAAAACCAGAAAACGGAGAACAATAAACAATCTCCGATTTCACAATTGATCAATCTCCGTTTTAATTCAATCAATTTCCGCTACGAAACTCATTGATCTTTGGTTTTTTACAATAGAACCATTTGCCACAAACACCTCCAATTAAAGAGAAACCACATAGTTCAAACCTAGACATGTAAGCTATTTAAAGCTGTGCTCGTATCCTTCATCAGCTCAATTCAAATAACATCTGGCGGGGAGACTGCCCATCAATTGGGAAGGGTTCCATTTGCAACTAAAGCGACTGCTAGGTGGGCCTATTTATTTCCTCCTTTAGAGACCCATGTAAATCCATAACTAACAAAATTCTCTTACAATTGTTAGTGTAATTGTAATTCACAAGTGATATTAGAGGAAGTCAAAAGTTAGTTAGAAGTAGTTAAGAAGGTTAAAATTTTGTTTTAACAGTTAGTGTGCAAACTGTTTGAAATAAATTTTCTATACCAAGAACATTATTGATTGTGACTGATCAATCTTCGTTTATTAAAACATTTTGTTTTACTCTATTCTTCTTAATTTCAATTCCTCTTATTTATACAATCAGTTCTAACAATTGGCATCAAGAGCTTGAGTTCTAATCTAAGGGAAACACGAGAGAAAGTGGGGGGATTTCAAAATTGGGAAATGTAAGACCCTTAATTTTAAATATTAATTTTGGAATTATGGTCAAGGGCATTTTGGGAATTTTGTAAATATTTAATATATGTATGTTTTGAGTGAATATATATATATATATATAAATATTTATTTTGAAGTATGAATTAAAATTATTGGGTGAAGAATTAAATTAATTTAATTTTAAGTAATTAAATTAATTGGACAATTAAGTAAGGATTAAGTGGCTAATTGCAAGATAATTAAAGAGCTGGAAAATCAGACAAGTGGCAAGTGAGGTGGCACTTTGAGAGCCTATATATAGGAGTGAGAATGATGGTAATTTCATAACACCATTCCTTCCACCATACTGCCCATATTGCATGTACCAACTCCATCACTCTCCCATTTTCTGTCTCTGTTTTCTGCTTTCTGCCTTTCCCGAACTGAAATTGTAGAGAGGGAAAAACCTTCAAACACCATTAACTGAAATTCCAGCCATCAAACCTGAAAACCCCCAGTAGTAAAGTTAATCCCCACTTCAATACGAAGAGAAAGAACCCAGTTTTGCAGCAGCAAACTCAGGGAACCGCTTCACCGTTTTTGGACGCAGAAAAAGGAACGCAGCAGGAACAAGAGAGATAGCAAAGCACGCTACAAGGGTAAGGGCACCTTCCATCTTTTAGCTGCATTAGGACCATAAAGTGTGCTGTTTCAGTTCTGTTTTTAAAAGAAAAACTGTTTTCGAAAAATGACATTTTGAAAGAAAATGCATTTGGTTGATATGTGATTATCCTGATGGTTGTTGCTGGCTGTTTTTCTGATAAAACATTGCTGTTTTACTTATGGGTGAAAGCTGGAAAATGTATGCATGTTATTTTAATGATGATTAAAATGCATGTCTTAAAAACTGTTTGAAAATAGCATTAAAATGCAAAATGCATTCTGTTGGTGTTTGGTGTTCTGTGATGTTTGTTTGTCATTCTGTTGTGTTTTGAGAAAACTAAAAACATGCATGTTTGCTCTGGTGTTTTTGGGAAAACTAATTGCATGCATGTTTGCTCTGGTGTTTGAGAACTCTGAGATGTTGTATGTTGTTCCTGTTGAGTGTGAACACTGAAATGCTACATGTTGTTCTGATGAGTGAGAAAACTGAAGTGTTACATGATATGTTGATGGTTTAAAAGCTGGACAATTCTGATTCTGTTTTGTTCTGGATAATTTTGATGATATGAATGATTCTGCTTCTGGATGTCTTGTGTGACTCTGATGATAATGATGATTCTGCTTCTGGTTGTTCTGGGTGATCTTGATGATATTGTTGATTCTGATTCTGGTTGTTTTGTGTTGATTATGGTGGTGTTGATGGTTTTTAATGAAAAAAGGGATTTTTAAAAGAGGAAAGGTTTCCTTGAGAAATTGCAGAACCTGTTTGATGTTGGCTGTTTGTTTTAAAAGAATCAGTTTTGAAAGAGTTGAATTTTCACTGGTTTTTCGAAGGTGTATTCGACTACAGCATGTGTGTATTCGAATACAACCTTCCAGGTTTCTGTTTTATTCTAACGTTTTCAAACCTGTATTTGAATACGAGCCCCTGTATTCGAATACAGAGGAAAGAGTTTTGCCTCTGTATTTGCATCTGTATTCGACTACGACCATGTCGTATTCGAATACATAAGTGAAATTTTAACACTGTGTTCGCATCTATAGTCGACTACAGACATGCTGTAGTCGAATACAGATTCAAGTTTTTTCCAGAAACTCAGTTTTTAGTTTCTGTATTCGAATACAGATTCGTGTTTTCTAGAAAAACAAGTTTTAACCACTGTCATGTGAGTTTTGAATGTGTTGAGAAACCCTGAGAAGTTTTAAATGAATTGAAAAGAAGTCTGTGAAATGGTTTTAAAGAGGAGAGAAAGATGTTTGAAAACCTTTAAGTGACTTGGAAGAAAAGGCTGAATTTTTCAAAGGTTTAACTCATGTATTCGACTACAGCCATGCTGTATTCAAATATAGAAGGTTAAATTTCAATTCCTGCTTCTGTATTCGAATACAGGGAGTCTGTATTCGAATACAGATTCGTGTTTTCAGAAAATTTCCAGTTTTAAGAGTGTTTTGAGAACCCTGAGTGTCTGGGAAATACTGGGAATGTTGTGGGGAGTTAAAGTGGAATTTTTGATGAGATTTTGATGTAGTGGTGATGAAGTTTTAAAAACTTTACTGATGTAATGAAAGAGGCTGAATCTGCACTGAAATCTGCCTCTGTATTCGAATACCAGAGGGCTGTATTCGGATACAGAGTGTGAATCTACACAATTTTTGGCTTCTGTATTCGAATACAGAAGAGCTGTATTCGAATACAGATTCGTAAATATCAAGAAAAATCCCAGTTTTAATTCTGTGTCTGAATTTTTGAGAGGTTGGGAAAACATTTCAAAGTGTGAATGATTAATTTACTGTTAATTCATGATTGTGATGTTGTTATTTATGACTGTGCTGAAATAATTAAATATGATTGAGAGGCATGAATTTCTGTTTTGCATTCTGTTTCTAGAGAAAATGAAACACTGCATATTCATGCATTGCATAGTCAAGTGGTACCCGCGATGGGCCACGGAGTAATGCGCAACCACGTGCTGATCTGTGAGCGATTGCACGAGTGCTGATCTGTGAGCGATTGCACTAGGTACTGATCTGTGAGCGATTGTACCTTGGTATATAAGTGCTGGTCTGTGAGCGACTGCACTGGTACTGGACTGTGAGCGTATGTACCCTGAAATGCGCAACCACGTGCTGATCTATGAGCGATTGCACGAGTGCTGGTCTGTGAGCGACTGCACTAGGTACTGATCTGTGAGCGATTGTACCTTGGTTTATGTCAAACGTGCTGGTCTGTGAGCGACTGCACGATGTGCTGGACTGTGAGCGTCTGCACTGGTGCTGATCTGTGAGCGATTGCACCCTGGTCATGAGGGCCGTTATTTTGTGCTGGTCTGTGAGTGACTGCACTTTGGTGATTCCAAGAAAAATTATGCATGAGCATATATGCATTACATTGTGGGATTTGACCGTTGTGTCATGATTGTTTATATAATGAATGTTGGAAATTAATGCGTATGAGTGCTGTCCAAAAATCTGATATTTATGAATTTATGTTTGTGTTTTGTTGACGTGTTGGCTGTACTTACTGCATATTCATAATCATTAACTGCTGTTTTGAAAAGGCATGAAAGTCATAAATTTCCAAATGAGCATTATTATTTTCCTCATCATCATAAATTATGCCATGATTAGATGTTGTTGTGCAATACATGCTATGTGAATATTAGTTATTTTCGGTCGGTGACCCCTTGCTATATATTGTGGAATTTGGGCTTTGCCCTCACATGTTACCCGAACCCGTCCTACCGACTGATACACTAACGACGGAAACGTCGTTAGTTTTCCCTGATCTTTACGTACGAAATCTACGTGGACAACGCAGAGGGACGAACGGCTTGTTGAAGACGAGACTTATAGAGGATACGGTGGAGACCGTGCTACTGTAGCCTAGTGCATGATCAGTCTAGACTTTTGTATAGGGTTTCGAATTTTGGGAAATGTAATTTTATTTTGGGAATTAATGTATTACTTTTTCCGCTGTATTTTCCGCACTCTGACATTGTTAACATTTTAAAAATGTCTTAAGGTTTATTATTAAATTTCCCGAAATTGAGTACTTATTGATTTACGGAAAAATTATTTTAATTCCTTCCGAATTAAATCAGGAAAATCATTTTTATTATTGATTTTAAAAAAACAAAATGCACCCGCGCTGTGTTTTAAACTCGGGGTGTTACATGAAACACAAGTGTAAGTGAAAGAAAGAAACCATGAATGGAGGAGGATTTCCATCAAATTTACCCGTGCTTGATGGGATGAATTGGGAGAGGTGGTCTGCATCCATGAGATCATTACTGGGAGCTCAAGAAGTGTTTGAGATTGTTCAAGAAAGTTATGAGCACCTATGTGTATATAAGTAGTTGGGCAGCAACTAGAAAAGAAAGTGAATTTTAAGTTTTGCACAAAACAGAAAATTGAAAAAAAAAAAAACAAACATTTTTTACATTGTAATCATTTCATTTCATTTCATATAGTGATAATAATTCAAAGTCGGATCCAGTCCCCCAGACATAGGAGTTTTATCTTTGAATAGGTGTGTTCATTTGAGCAAGATTCAATTCTATTTAGATTAAAAGAAACAAAACCAGAAAACCGAGAACGATAAACAATCTCCGTTTTCACAACTGATCATTCTTCATTTTAATTCAATCAATTTCCGCTGCGAAACTCATTGATCTTTGGTTTTTTAGAACATAACCATTTGCCACAAACACCTCCAATCAAAGAGAAACCACATAGTTCAAACCTAGACATGTAAGCTATTTAAGCTCTGCTTCTATCCTTCGTCAGTTCAATTCAAATAACATTTGGCGGGGAGACTGCCCATCAATTGGGAAGGGTTCCATTTGCAACTAAAGCGACTGCTAGGTGGGCCCATTTATTTCCTCCTTTTGAGACCCATGTAAATCCACAACTAACAAAATTCTCTTAGAATTGTTAGTTTAATTTTAATTCACAAATGATATTAGAGGAAGTTACAAGTTAGTTAGAAGTAGTTAAGAATGTCAAAATTATGTTTTAACAGTTAGTGTGCAAACTGTTTGATATAAATTTCGTATACCAAGAACATTCTCGATTGTGACTGATCAATCTTTGTTTACCAAAACATTTTTTTTACTCTATTCTTCACAATTTCAATTCCTCTTAGTTATACATTCTGTTCTAACAATTGGCATCAAGAGCTTGAGTTCTAATCTAAGGGAAACACGAGAGAAAGTGAGAGGATTTCAAAATTGGGAAACACAAGTGTAAGTGAAAGAGAGAAAGAAAGCATGAATGGAGGAGGATTTCCATCAAATCTGCCCGTGCTTGATGGGAAAAGTTGGAAGAGGTGGTCTGTATCCATGAGATCGTTGATGGGAGCTCAAGAAGTGTTTGGGATTGTTCAAGAAAGCTATGAGCAGCTATGTGCTGCAGATGGAAGAAGATGAAGTTGTTTCTGACTACTTTAATCGTGTGCAGGCCATTGTTAATCAGATAAGATCTAATGGTGAATCAATAACTGAAGTGGTGATTATTGAAAAGATTCTTAGAGCATTAACACAAAGGTATAATCATATTGTAGTAGCTATTGAAGAGTCAAAAGATCTTGATAATATGAAGGTGGAGGATTTGCAAGGATCCCTTGAAGCTCATGAGTTGAGAGTAACAGAAAGGTGTGCAGCAACATCAGCAACTCAAGTGCAGGCACTGCAGGCTCAGGTTAACAAGAAGACCAGTCAAGATAATGGGAAGCACAAGAAAGGAAAGGGAAAATTCAAGTGGTACAAGAATAATGAGGTTGATGAAGGGGCAAGAAGTTCAAGAAACCAGCAAAACAGTGACAACAACAGCAAGAAACAGACTGGCAAAAATAAGTTCAACAAGAAGGGGATTCAATGTTACAATTGTAAAAAATGGGGACATTTTGCAGATGAATGTAGGTCCGAGAAAGTAGAAAGAGATGAAGATGAGGCTTAGCTGTCCCATGCAAATAATTCTGACTCAGATGAAGTATTGTTGATGGCTGCTACAAGCACAGAAGATGACTGCCCAGGACTGTGGTATCTTGAACAGGTTGCTCAAATCATATGACTGGACATAAAGATTGGTTTGTAAGCATTGATGAGAAGGTGACAAGGGAGATCAGATTTGCAGACAATAGCACAGTGACAGCGGAAGGAGTTGGCAAGATCTTGATTCAAAGAAGAGATGGCAAGCAATCTTTCATATGTGATGTCTTGTATGTACCAAATACGAAGAACAATTTGTTAAGCCTTGGACAATTGCTAGAGAAAAGATATTCTATGAATATGGAGAATGGACAAATGAAGATGTTTGGTAGTGCAAGGAGGCTTGTCTTGAACGCACCACTGTCCAAAAAAAGAACCTTCAAGATTCAAATCCAGATTAATGAGAATCAATGTCTAATTGCTGAAATCGAGAATGAGGATTGGTTGTGGCACCAGAGGTTTGGACACTTGAACTTTAGAAGTCTTCAAATGCTGTAGGGTAGGAGCATAGGGAATATGTACAGAATGTTGCCAGGCCAAATAGCACAGGAACAAATTCAAATCAGAACTGCCTACTAGAGCTTCAAGAATGATGGAGGTAATCTTTTCTGATGTTTGTGGTCTGTTTGAAGAAATGTCAATAGGAGGGATTAACTACTTTGTATCATTCATTGATGATTTTACAAGAAAAATCTGGATATATCTAATCAAAAGAAAAAGTGAAGTGCTTGAGGTTCTTAAAAGATTCAAAGTGATAGCAGAAAATCAAAGTGAATGTAAATTGAAAATAATCAGAATAGATGGATGAGGGGAATACAAATAGTGTTGAACAAATAGTGTTGCTAGAATATGATTCAACTGGGGCTTATAAGCTTTATGATCCAAACAAAGAGAAGATAGTAATCAGCAGGGACATATTGGTTGATGAATCAAGAGGATGGGACTGGAAAGAGAGTGAAGCTAGCTCGAGTAGTGCAGCTAGCCGAGACAGACGAGCAAGCTTAATCAGTCCAGCCAGCAGAGTAGTAGTAGTGGACCTAGATGAGAGCCAGCCAGCAAGAATAACAAGTCAACCAAATTTTGAACCTATATGAAGATTTGAAAGAGCAAGGTAATCTTCAGTTAGATTTCAACCATATGAAGCAACATTTGACTCAACCATCAATGCAGATGGAGAATTAATACATTTTGCTTTGATGGTTGAATCAAAACCAGCAATGGAGGAAGAGCTCAAAGCTATAGAAAAGAACAGAACACGGGAGCTGATGACCCTGCCAGTGCATAAGAGACCAATTGATGTGAAATGGGTCTATAAAATCAAATTAAAGCCTGATGGACAGATTGCCAAGTATAAGGCCAGACTTGTAGCAAAGGGATTTTGGCAGAGACATGGAATGGACTATGATGAAGTGTTTGCCCCAATAGCTAGAATTGAAACAATAAGGCTGGTAGTATCAATGGCTAGTTACAAAGGCTGGTCCATGCATCAACTAGATGTGAAATCAACATTCCTCAATGGACCACTAGAAGAAGAAGTGTATGTGAAGCAGCCACCAGGATATGTGAAAACAAGCAAAAAGATCATGTATTCAAACTGGAAAAAATTTATATGGCCTGAAGCAAGCTCCAAGGGCTTGGAACAAGAGGATTGACAGATTCCTCATAGAGTAGCCGTTTGAAAAATGTGTCAATGAGCATGGAGTTTATGTAAAAAAGGCAGCAGCAGCAGCATCTGCAATTTTAATATGCCTTTATGTTGATGATCTACTATTGACTGGCAGTGATGAAGCACAGACTCAGAAGTTCAAAATCAGAATGGAGGAGTTTGAGATGACTAATATGGGCAAGCTATCATATTTCTTGGGTATTGAGTTTGTAACTAGAGAAAATAGAATTTTTATGCACCAAAAGAAGTATGCTAATGATGTATTAAAGAGATTTAATATGAAAGATTGCAATGGAACTAATACTCCATCAGAAGCAGGATTGGTCCTATCAAAGGAAGACAATGAGGAGCTGGTTCATACTACAACATTCAAGCAAATGGTTGGATCGTTGAGGTATTTGTGCAACACAAGGCCATACGTTGCATATAGTGTTGGACTTGTCAGTAGGTATATGGAGAAGCCTAGAACACCTCACTACATGGCAGCAAAAAGGATTTTGAGATACATAAAAGAAACCAGTGAATTTGGATTGTTGTATCCCAGAAATTCACAAGAAGATGGAGTTGGCTTGAAAGGATTCACTAATGCTGACTGGTGTGGGGATAAAGATGACAGGAATAGCACCATTGGCTGTGTGTTTATGATGAATGATTCACCAATCTCATGGTGTTCAAGGAAGCAAAACATTGTAGCATTGTCCACTTGTGAAGCTGAATATGTGGCTACATCAATGGGAGCTTACCAAACTCTATGGCTGGCAGAATTGATTATGGAACTGGGGATGAGAAGTGAAGAACCAGTAAGGATAAAGATAGACAACAAATCTGCAATAGATCTAGCGAAGCATCCAAGTGCTCATGGAAGAAGCAAGCACATAGAGACAAAATTTCATTTTTTTTAAGAGATCAAGTGATTAAAGGCAAGATAAAGCTAGAGCGTTGCAGCACTAATGACCAGAAAGCTGACATTTTAACCAAAGGATTGAAGAGGGTGAAGTTCTAAGAGATGAAGGACAAGCTTAGGTTAACATCACTTTAATAATTTTGAATTAGGAAGAGTGTTAATGACATTGTAATTCACAAATGATATTAGAGGAAGTTACAAGTTAGTTAGAAGTAGTTAAGAAGGTTAGAATTCGTTTGATATCAATTTTCTATGCCAAGAACATTCTTGGTTGTGACTGATCAATGTCCGTTTACGAGAACATTCTGTTTTACTCTATTCTTCTCAATTTCAATTCCTCTTAGTTATACAATATGTTCTAATAAGAATAACAATATCTTCAACTATTGGAGTGATCTCACCTCTTTGATTTTCCCCTCTACAACATTGCATAGCAATCAACGAATCACTCCTAACCACTAACTTTGGAACGCCCAAGTTGTGTGCAAGCACAAAAGCATCTCTTATAGTTACTACGTGGGCCACTAACACAAAAGGGGCAACAAATCTGCCAACTAGTCCATCCACCATAACACCAAGGTAATCTCTAACTACTACAACTCTTGAGCTTGCTATATTTGTACATACAAAAAAACTAGAACCACTGTTAAATTTGAGACTACCACAAAGTTGTAATCTCTAATAAAAAATAGGTTTTTTGTGGATGTGTAATGTGTTTGGTAGTGAATTTTGAGGAAGGGTTTCTGATGGGTAGAACACCAAATAGGTGAGCTTGTAGGCTTCTACAATGAGACTCCTAGTACTTTGGATCGTGGACATTGAGTTAGGGAGGTCATGATTGAAAACAAACTCATTTCTACTATTCCAAATAGACCACACTGTGAGACATACAAAAACAAGACCAACAAATTTAAGAGCCCTACTAGTGCTGAAGAACCGCATCGATTGAACCAACCACTTATGAAAGCTAGTCAACTTAAAGTTTAGAATATTCATGAATCTTCAAGATCTTCATCTTTATAGGCTGTCACATTGGAACTTCTGCCCAATGAACAAATGAATGTAATTGCAACTTACTGAAGCTTACTCATGCGTTTATATATATATATATATATATATATATATATATATATATATATATATATATATATATATATATATATATATTATAAGGAGCATATCATATGAGAAGAGTTTTACAACGAGATGGTGAAAGGGTTAAACCTTGACCACACAATCATAAATGGATGGTCATGATTAAGAATTATTTAAGTGGCACATGATCACTTAAAACAGCCACATGACATTTTCTTCTAATCTTGACCACATAACCACACATGGATGGTCAAGATTTAACTATCTCACTCTCTCATTGTAAAACTCCTCTCATTTGATATGCTCTCATATATATTAGAGCTCTGAACTTGATGATTTATGAACTTACATCAAGATATAAATTAAAGTATACATAAGTGTCGAGATCTGTTTCATCCAAGTCAAGTTCTGAGACCTTGATGCGAAATCTAAATTCTATTTGCAAACTTCTTGAAGTAATCTTTTGGGGTGTAAAAGAGACTCACTTCCAGCTGTGAATGCTAGTTAGTAAAGAGTAACTACGAAGAAGATTTGAAAACCTGCTAAGATTAAGAAAATATAGTAGAGAAATGTTAGGTTGACTGGATTGTGTAAGTGCAGAAATTGAGAAGTTATCTCAAGCATTTTAGTGGCAAATTTCACCAAGGGTGAGAACTGGAGGTAGTCCAAGTTTGGACGAAAGAGTATAAATTATGCATGCATTTCTTATCCTTACTTATCCTTTAAATGCTTCACAAATCACACACACTCTAACTCACAATCTTATTTCCCTTATATACTATCATTCAGAACATTCTGAATGATTTATTTTCTCAATACTTCAAGTGAACATACTTAAGAGTTAATTTTTAAAATACAAGATATAATTTACTTCAATTGGCATTAGAGCTCTGCATCTAAGGGTTTGGACATTCTAACAAGTACTAAAGGAAAAGATTCAAGGAAAAAGAAATGTCAAATTCATAGTTGGATGAGGCTCATCAAACATTTATAAGTCCTAAAGTAAGTTATAAATTCAAAATTTCAATGATAACAGATAGAGACTATTTATAAGAACTAATCCATTAAATCCATCATCGGTTGTGAAGACAAAAGAATTTGGACAACTACAGAACAAGCTAAGGAAGTTCTAAACTCAAAGGTTCAATTATTTTTATCATGTGCTTTAAGCATGGAAGGATATTTGGGACACTATAAAAACACACCATGAAGGAACCAGTCATGTGAAAGAAACAAGAATTGACATAGGAGTTAGAAAGTTTGAAATGTTTCAAAAGATTGAAAGTGAAACCATTGGTGAGATGTACTCAAGGTTCACAAGCTTAGTGAATGAAATCAGATCACTAGAAAAAACTTACATGTCTCAAGAAATGATAAGAAAAAATCTCAAGAAGTTTGCCCATCAATTGGAGATCTACATCACTACTATGACTCAATCAAATAACATCAAGATCTAAAGCCTATAAGATATTATTGGATCACTAAGAGCACATTAAGTAATCCTTGAAGAAGATAAACCCTCAAGAAAAGGAAATATAAATTCTCTAAAAACCTCTTAAAATAACTCAAAAAGTTCATCTCATAAAAAGAAGAAATAAGTGAACCTGAAATGAAAGAAGTTGAAACTGAAGATGTACTAGCTCTCATTTCAAGTATCATTCAAAGACTAATGAGAAGAAAAAATTTGCTAAGAAGAAACTTTGCAAACAAAAAGGAAAAGTCCAAAAGCTGAAACATATAAAATTCAAATCACATGCTGTGGATGCAACAAATTAGGACATTACAAAACTGAATATCCTCTTAACATAAAGGGACAAAGAAAATTCCCTTTCAAAAAGAAATCCATGATAGGAATATAGGATGATTTAGAAGAACCTGGAATAGAAGAAAAAGAAGCAAACATCTGTCTTATGGCAGACACTGAAACTGAAGAAGTATTTATTTATGATCTATGTTTGTCATGCTTAAAAATGGAAAAATGTCTTTTCTATAAAGAACAAATTCAAAAGGCAATTGAAGAAAAAGGGAAATTGGAAACTATTGTTAAAGATCTAAGATCTAATATCAGAAGTTTGCAAGAAGCTAACCTCAAAATGTTTGAAATACAAAAAAACATATATGAAGAAAATAAACGACTATCCAAATTTTCTAAAGTTCAAAAAGAAAAATATTTATTAAAAAGTGAAGTGGAAAATCTCAAAAATGATTTATCAACTTTGTACAATCCATTTAAACATTTCAAAACATTATGGGATACAGATCAATAAATTTCCAAAAACAAAAGCTATTTGAAAATATTTTTGTACCAAAAAGAAGGGAAGGAAGGTCAGGATGCACCTACTGTAGGACATCTTGAATCAATGTGTTTTCTCAAAAAGAGATTAGAAGGTTCAATAAAAATAGTTATAAACTTTCTTAACCAAAGAAAGTAAAATGCTTTTTTTGGAACAAACCTTATAACAATGAATCCTTTTGTTTTATGAAAAGAAAACTCTCCCAAAGGGAACAAACTAAGCTCAAGAACCCAAATCACCATGGGTACCTAAAAAGAAAATATCTAACAATGCAGGAATCTTTTCAAAGTGTAAAGAAAAAGCCATGGTTCTTGGACCATGGATGTTCAAGGCATATGACAAGAGATAAAAGATGTTTCCTCTCATTTGTTAAAAAGGATGAAGGATGCTTTACCTTTGGAAACAATGATCAAATTGAATAAAAGAAAAAGGTATCATAGGTAGTTCTAACAATGCAACTATAGAATATTTTCAGTATGTAGATGGTTTAAAACACAATCTACTTAGCATAAGTTAATTATGTGACGATGAATTTGAAGTTACTTTTAAGCCAAACATATGAGTAGTAAAACAATCATCTTTAGGTAAAATATTCTTCATTGGTTCATGAAAGAAGAACCTATATGTTTTATACTTAGATGAACTTCCTATTGAATCGTGCTTCATGTCTCTTGAAAAGACAAGTGGATTTGGTACAAACATATTGGTCATATCAGTATGAAAACTACTTCGAAACTATCTAAACTTGATTTAGTAAGAGGTCTACCAATAATAAATATCAACAAAGATAAAATATGTGAATTATGTGTAAAAGACAAACAAGTACAAAATAGTTTTCATCAAAAAGAATTTGTATCAACTAAAAGACCTTTGGAATTGCTTCACATAGATTTGTTTGGTCCAATCCAGACAACCAGTCTAAGTGGTAAACAATATGGATTTGTCATTGTGGATGATTTTTCCGATTTACCTGAGTGTTATTTTCTAAAACATATAAGGATGAATCTTTTGAAGCATTTCAATTTTTTTTGCAAGAAATTTCAAAATGAAAAAGGATATTATGTTATCTCAATAAGGAGTGATCATCGGGGATAATTCATAAATTCATCATTTCAAGAAAACTTTGATGAAAATGAAATATCACATAACTTTTCTTGTGCAAGAATCTCTCAGCAAAATGGAGTTGTTTAGAGAAAAAATAAAACTTTACAAGAAATGGCAAGAACCATACTAAATGAATCGAAATTTGACAAATACTTTTGGGTTGAAGCTATAAATACATGTTGCTATATTTTACATCGTGTTTCCATTAGAACTTTTTTAAACAAAAAACCATATGAACTCTAGAAAGATAGGAAACCAAACATCTCCTATTTTCACATTTTTGATTACTTTTGCTACATTCAAAACAATAAGAATAATTTGAGAAAGTTTAGTCCAAAATCCGACAAAGCTATATTTTTAGGATATTCAGATATGTCTAAAGGATATAGAGTTCACAACTTAAAATCTCAAACTGGTAAAATTAACATGAACATTATCTTTGATGAATTTGATGAACTAACATCTCAAAGGAAGGATGACGATGAGGAACCAAAACTAACACACCTAATAACATATTATAGTATAAAATAATCCAGATAAACCTGATCAGAATGTTCGAATCCCACCAGCTCCAAAAAGCTCGAGAACAGTCACTAATCATCCTCAAAATCAAATCATTGGAGGTATACATATGGTGTGAGAACCAGATTATCATTCAAAAACAACATGGCTATGATCTCACAAGTTGAGCCAAAATCATAAATAAAGCTACCATTGATGAATCCTATATTGAAGCTATGAAAAAGGAACTCTCTCAATTTGAAAAGAACAAAGTCTAGAACTTGGTACCGCTAACTCAAGACAAAATTGTCATTGGAACTAGATGGATTTTTAGAAACAAATTGGATGAAAATGGTATCGTAATCAGGAATAAGGCAAGACTTGTTGCTCAATGTTATAATCAGAAAGAATATATTAATTATGATGAAACCTTTTCTCCTGTAGCAAGGTTAGAAGCAATTATAATTCTTCTTGCAAATGTTGCTTATAAATGTATAAAACTCTTTCAAATGAACGTTAAAAGTGATTTTTTAAATGAAGAAGTTTTTTATAAACAACCTCTAGAGCTTATAGATCAATTAAAATCAAATCATGTTTTTAAACTAACAAAAGCACTTTATGGTATGAAACAAGCTCCAAGAGCTTGGTATGAAAGGTTAAGTACACTCTATAGCTGAAAATGGATTTTCAAGAGGAAAAATTGACACTACAATTTTCAGAAAAACTAATAAATTAGACTTACTCATTTGTGCAAGTCTATATGGATGGCATTATTTTTGGATTCACTAAAGAATTCATGTGTATGGAATTTTTTAATCTTATGCACAATGAGTTTTAGATGAGTATGATGGGTGAAGTCAAATTTTTTCTTGGATTTCTAATCAAACAAACAAAGGAAGGAATCTTTATGTGTCAAGAAAAATATACAAAAGAAATTGTTAGAAAATTTAAAATGAATGCAGCAAAAATTATGGTTACACCTATGCATCCTTCATCAAGTCTAGACAAAGATAGAAAAGGACAATAAGTTTCTAAAAAAGAACTCAGAGGAATGATTGATGCATTCTTTACCTCACTACTAGTAGACCTAACATTGTTTTTGTCGTAGGATTGTGTGCTATATTTCAAATTTGTCCTAAGGAATCTCATCTTATTGCAGTTAAACAAATTTTTAGATATTTAGTAGGTACTACTGATGTTTGCCTTGGGTATAGAAAAGGGTCACATTTTGACTTTGTAGCATATTGTGTTGTTAATTATGTGGAGACAAAATTCAAAGAAAAAGCACTAGTGAAGCATGCCAATTTCTAGGACAAGCCCTCACTAGTTGGCAATACAAGAAACAAAATACATTTGCATTATCTACTATTGAAGTAGAATATGTTTCAGCTGCACATAAGTCATATGGATGAAAAATCACTTGAAAGACTACTCACTAAGGTACTCAAACATTTTGAATATGTGTGATAATACCAGTGCAATAAATCTCTCCAAAAATCCAATACAAAACTCTAAATCAAACCACATTGAAATTAAACATCATTTCATTCGTGATCGTGTTGAAAAGAAAAAGTTTGAACTAAAATTCATTGACACTGAAAATCAACTTGCTGACATACGAAACCTCTTATTGAAGAAATGTTTAATTTTATCAAAAAGAAATTAAATCATGTTAAAAATCCATGTCCAAAGTGATTTTTTTGTCCTTATATAAATTCTCTTGGTTTAATTATTAGATAAGAAGCATTTCCCCTTCAAACATCTTGACAGTTTTGAATGTCTGTATCCTAACTTTTTTCTTATACTTCAGAATGTTTGAAACTAAAATTAATATATGATGTACCCTAAAAATCTAAAAGGTTAACCTAACCTTGTACATCACAAGACTTTTTAACAAAAGCTAATCATGATTACTTGCCATAAAGAAAGGACAAAAAGGGAAAAAAAATAAGACTTTTATCTATTGAGTACAAATTAAAAAGCCTTCTTTTCCCTCTCTCTACTGGCTGCTAAAATTTATAGGGCTCTTTACTAATGTAATTTCCCATCAATTACAATGCAATTTTTTTCCTATTTTACTCCTACTTCTTACATTCTTTAGTCTCGTTTCTCCCTCAAACTTGCATCTCTCGCTCTTTGTATCCGATCACAACCAACCTCTTTTTTTTTTTTTCAAATTCCACCTCTCCATTTTTCAACAATGCCCAAAACCAAGGGGTCTCTCAAATGATTTGAAGACAAAGGATCCCAATTATTTTGTTTACCCATTCCTCCCTCATCACCCAATTTCTCACCTTCATCATCATTTGACTCTGAATCAAACTATGAGTAGGTAGCAGAGATTCAACCTCTATTTGTAATCCTCCCAACCTCATATAATCCCTCTCCAAAAGCTCCTCCACACATGCAGCACTGAAAACCTCTTGTTCACTCATCAACCATCACTCAACCCTCTAATTCTAACCAATCTCAAGCCAAACTAGTTGCATCCAAAAATGAATCTCCTAAACCATCATCAACCCAAACTACAAGAAGATCTTATGTGCATCCTTGCTAGTATTGGTACAAAGAAAAATCAAAATGAGGAACCAATCTTTGTAGACTTGGAAGAAGATGATGATTCTGAAATCACACTTTCTGCGCAGAAAATCCAAAACTGCTAGATCAAAATCATCTCACTCCAAACATTATCCTCTTGAACCATCTTCAACAATTACCAAATTCATACCTCAAAAAGCCAAAAAACACTGATACAGGAAAAGTTGTGACCACACCCAAAACCAAACTTCCACCATCTCTACCCTCTCAACATCTTGTTGATGAAAATTTTGAAAAGAATTGGCAAAGACGTCTTATTTCCATAAGAAGGTTCTATGACTTTTTGGACCTAAAGAAGGATGAATTGAACTTTTGTGAATATACTAAAGGTGCAAACACGAGAAGGGGGGGTTGAATTGTGTTTGACTTAACTTGAATAATTTTCCCGTTTTAATACTTTCAAAACAAAACTTGATGTATAATTAAAACAGAGTTAGCAGCGGATAAAAATAAAAATTAAAGTCACAAATTTTATACTGGTTCACCGTTAACGAGGCTACGTCCAGTCCTTTCGCCTTGAAGGATTTCACTAATTCAACCTTGAATTACAACCTTGCTACTGACCCTCCAAGTCAGTCTTCTCAAATAGTCTAACAATCCTAGACTTCTTTGAGGAAAAACAACTCCTGTTCTTCAGCCAATCTGACACCCCAGATTGTAGAAGAATTCACAACACTATGAATCTAATTGCTAAGTACCTTACTACCCTTTCTGAATCCCTCAGTTTGTAGACTCTACTTCAACAACTTAGATACAACCCTATCTAATTGCCAAGTAACCTGCTACCTCTACTGACTCCCTCAGATTGTAGACTCTACTTCAACAACTTAGATTTGCCACAGTGGAAAGAAAATAACCGAGTACTTGCTTCTTGAAAGCTAAACTCACAATTGACTTATATGAAAATTTGAGAGTGGTTGCTTTGGAAGTGTATGACTCTTTTGTGATTTTTGATACTTTATTCTTCAAAATTAAGTCTCTATTCATAGTTGAACTTTAGAACTTCACAGACGTTTTACTTCTGCAGTATATTTCGATTAATTTGTTTTGAAAATATTATGGAGTAGTTTTCTCAGATTCTGTTTTGAGCCTTTTGCTCACTGATCTGTTTTGAACATTTTGCTCCGCTTCTGTTTTGAGCATTTTTCTCAGATTCTTTAATCCTCATGATCAAATCTGCACCATTGGATCTTCATGCGATAGTCCACATCTGGACCAGCCTATTTGATATTCTGTGATCCTCTGATTTCGGCCATTCCTTGACCACACTTCCTAACCCTCTGATCTTTTGATTTCCGCCTTCCCTGGACGCGCACTTGATATGCTAAAATCCTCTGAATTCGGCCTTTGCTGGACTGCACAGTCTGTCCCTCTGATTTCGGCCACCACTGGGCCATGGTTTGATTTTCTGATCTGGACCATCACTGGACCAAATAATTATTTCTAAACTATTGATCTGGAAGTTTTTACTCTGATCTGGAAAGATTCTGGACTTTGGTCTGGAACAAACTGAAATTAACTTGAACAAAAAATATTTCAGTCTGGACATTTTACTTTTAATTTTGGACCAGGTCTGGATTGATTCTGGAACTCATTTCTTTTGGTCTGGACTTAGTTCCATGCCCTGAATCATGCTATCTTATGATCTGGCCAAATCTGAATTGATCCTCTTGTTCTGGACTCATAAACATACCTTCTGGTCAAGTCTGGAACAAGTCTGGACTGTGTAATTTTTCACTGCCAGGCCATCTTCTGGACATAATAACTTCTGGAATAAAATTGATATTTGACTCCTGTTTGTCTGGAACAACTCTCCTTCTGGCAGGCTTTCCAATGGTATGATCCATGTTTCATTATGATTTTTCTTCCTTATGTTCTGGGCCACCAAACATATCCTCTGGTGATGTTTTGACATCCTAGAACATCTTCTGGAAATTCTAGAATTCATTTCCCTTTGATCTCTGCTTCTGTTTCCTTCAGTTTCTGGGGCATTTAACTTAATAATTCAAAGTACAAAATAAGTTTACATTGAGTACATTTGTAAGCATCAAAATCCTAAGTACTTAGAACCAACTTGGTTCCAACAATCTCCCCCTTTTTGATGATGACAAAACCTTAACTTATTTTGCTAACTTATGACTCGAAAACTTTGAATTACTCCCCCTCAGACCAATCTCTCCCCCTAAGTCTGATACTTTCCTTTTCAACTCCTTCTTTGTTCTCTCTTTCTTTTCTTCTCTTCTCCTCTCCTTTTCAACTCCTTCTCTTTTCACTCTTTCTTTTTCTCTCTCCCTGATTCCTCTCCTTTTCAACTCCTTTTGTTTTCACTCTTTCTTTTTCTTTCTTTGTTTTTCTCTCTCCATGTTTCCTCTCCTTTTCAACTCCTTCTGTTTTCTCTCTTTCTTTTTCTCTCCTTTTTTTCTTTTTATCTCTCTTTTTCTACTTATTTCTCCTTTCTTTCTCTCTCTCTTTCTCTCCCTTTTTGTCATCAGCCAAAAAATTGTCCTACTATTTTTGTATTTTTTGTTTTTCTCTTTACAAATTACAGAAAGTAAAAACTGAATAAAATAAAATTGCAAGAAATTTTAAAAACTCCTAAGATGACTACTTGAGCTAGTCAGATATGGAGGTCATGCTGAGATGCTTCTTAATGAACTCGAACCTATCTTCTGGTAATGCCTTGGTGAAGATATCAACCCATTGATGATCAGTGGCCACAAATTGGATGCTCAAAGTCCCTTTTTGAACATGGTCCCTAATGAAATGGTGTTTTATTTCAATGTGTTTGGCTCTAGAGTGTAAGATAGGGTTCTTGGTTAGGTTTATGGCTGAAGTGTTATCACAGAACAAAGGGATATTGTTTTCAAAGATGTTGTAATCTTCAAGTTGGTGTTTCATCTAGAGTAACTGTGAACTGCATCCTGCTGCTGATATATACTCAGCTTCTGCTGTTGACATGGCAATGGTGCTTTGTCTTTTGCTTGACCAAGAGATCAAATTTTCACCTAAAAATGTGCAGTTGCCACTGGTACTTTTCCTTTCCAACTTGTCTCCAGCATAGTCAGAATCACAAAAACCTTTTACTTTGTAGGTGGGTGTTTTCTTGTATAACAAGGTAAGGTTGGTGGTTCCTTTAAGGTATCTCAGAATTCGTTTGACAGCAGTTAAATGGGATTCCCTAGGGTCAGCTTGAAATCGGGCACAGACACAAACACTAAACATAATGTCAGGTCTAGAAGCAGTTAAATATAGAAGGGATCCAATAATACCTCTGTATGTTTTCTGGTCTACCTATTTACTGGTTTCATCTTTCTCAAGTGAGCAGGTTGGGTGCATGGGGGTGGCCATAGGCTTACAGTCACTCATCTTGAACTTTTTAAGAAGTTCTTTGGTGTATTTAGATTGGTGAATGAGTATACCTATTTTACCTTGATGAATCTGAATTCCCAGGAAGAACTTAAGTTCTCCCATCATGCTCATTTGGAACTCCTTCTTTCTGTTGACTATATCCTTCAGCTACAACTTCACCCTTTTCATTGAATTTGTTTCTGAATACCATTAATTCTGCTTCTGGTGATTTCTGCTTGTTTTTGAAACCACTGGAATGATGTTTCTGTTGAGGTGTTCAATTCGTGTGAATCACCTGGTTCCTCTGACAGTTTGAAAACCTGCAGAATACTTATCTAGCTTTGATTTGTTAACATCAAGCTTCTGGTTATCACAGTAAACATAAGTATTAAGTAATAATAGTATTTACAGCAAGATGTAGCCTCAGTTTTACTCTGAAAATTCTCTTGCTTCTGATTTTCAGATTCCTAATCTATATGTTCTAAGATTACATGGTTTGGATAAGGGAATTTGAATTCCCTTCCAGATTTGTAGTCTTGATGAATCTCACTGGAGAGTTTGAAGAATTCTCCTGATTCTGATTCTGATTCATCTCTTTTGGCTGATACACCATGTTCCTCTGGTGATTCTAGAACTTATGGTAATTCTGGTAATTATACTGATTGTGATAATTAAAGTAGTTCTGATGATCATACCTCAACCTTTGATACTGATACCTGTTCAAATTCTGGTTCTGGTACTGATTCTGATTATGATTCTGGTTCCAGTTTCTGTGCCTCCAGTTCTGGTTCTGGTTCCAGTGTTGGTTCTGGTTCCAGTTCCTGTACCTCTGATACTGGTTCCAGTTTTGGTTCTGGTTCCAGTTTCTGTGCTTCTGGTACTGGTTCCAGTTCTAGTTCTGGTTCCAGTTCCTGTTCCTCTGATACTGGTTCTAGTTCTGATTCTGGTTCCAATTCTTGTTCTGATACGAGTGATATCCATGATATTTCCTATTCCTCCTATAATTCTGGTTCTGGTTCTGATAGGTATTGTGTTGACCAGTTCTTCTTCTACCAGAGTCACTTTGCTTCTGTTTGGTAGATGTTGGAACATAAACCTTCTTCTGCTTGTGCGTTGCCAACATCCATTGTTCAGGCACCATTGTTGGTGTCTCCTTCTGGTTGCTCAGAATATCTGCAACATAGACAATTTGATCTTTTGGTACCCAGAACTGATTGGGTCCAGGTTTGTTAGTTGTAACAGCTCTATGATCTTGTTCAGATTTTACCATTGGACAAGATAATTCAGAGTGACCTTTCTTGGCACAAACAATACATAAAACATCATAATGAATAGCTTTATTTTCAGTAATTGTTTCTGTAAAACCAATACCTCTTTTTCCAGAATTACTGTTTCCATAAATCATAGATGCATTTTTACTTCTTTCCATTCCATTGGAAATAAAGTTTTGAAAAACTTGCTCATGCATATCAGATTTACAAACAGTTTCAGAAGTGGAACAATTATTACTTTTCAGAGTTTGGTTTTCAGACTTGAGTTTTGCAACTTCAGTTTTCAAATCTTGGATTTCAGTTGCATACTCAGAAATTCGTTTCTTTAAAACTTGGACTTCTTTGGTAAGATTTTTCTTATCTTCCTTAAGAGTTTTCAGTTTTAAAGACATCGTATTATTTGCATTTAACAAGTCCTTTAAAGTCTCAATTAATTCAGATTTAGAAAGGTCAGAAAATACCTCTGTCTTCATCTTCTGATTCTATTCCAGAGCTGTATCGAGAACTTGAATTTGTATGAGCCATCAGAGACAGAATTGTTTCCTCTGATGTGCTTCCAGACTTGCCTGAGTGACTGCTTCTATCACTCTTCCTTCTGCCTATTTTCCTTCTGGAATTCGTGCCTTTATGAGGTCCAGAAGCAGACCTGATGTGTGCCATCATTGTTGTTTCTGCCTCTTCTTCATAAGATGTTTCTTCTTCTGATTCTGATACTTCCCAAGCAGCCATCAGACCTTTCTTTTTGTATCTGGAACTCTTCTTGTGCTGTTTTCCTTTTTCCAGATTGGGACATTCTGACTTGATATGTCCAGGTTCATTGCATCCATAACAGATGATGTTCTTCTTGTCAGATTCTTCCTTGCTGTTATGTTTCTATTGGGAACCTCTCCTCTTTCTGTTTTCCCAGATCTTAACCATCTTTTTGGTTAAGTAAGCCATATCATCACATTCATTATCACTATCCTCTTATTCTGATTCTGCCTTTGTAGCTTTCTTTTGTTTCGATTTCAGAGCTAGATTCTTCTTCTTCTTAGGTTCATCTTCTTCCAGTTCTATTTCATGAGACTTGAGTGAGCTGATCAGATCTTCCAGCCTCAAGGTACTCAGATCCTTAGCTTCCTGAATTGCAGTAACCTTTGGTCTCCACCTTTTTGGTAGACTTCTCAGAATTTTCCAGACACGATCTTCAGTGGTATAGCTTTGTTTAATACTTTCAGTCCTGATACCAAAGTTTGGAATCTGCAGAACATTGTGTCAAGGTCTTCATCCTCTTCGATCTTGAACAGCTCATACTTTCTGACCAATATGTTAGCCTTTGTTTGTTGAACCTGCTTGGTTCCTTCATAGGTCAGAACCAGACTATCGAATATACTCTTTGCTGTTTCTTTATTTGTGCATCTATCAAATTCCTTGAATGTGATTGCACTGACCATGATGGTTCTGGACTTGTGATGAAGTCTGTGTAGTCTGATCTGATCTGGTTTCATATCATCCAAGTCTAGTTTCTTAGTTGGATCTTCTGGATCAGTAGGTGCAGTGTATCCTCTGACTATCATCTTCCATAATTCAGGATCTTGAGATATGACAAAACTTCTCAGTCTGTCCTTCCAATACTCAAACCTTTCTCCATCAAATATTGGTGGTCTGTTGATGTTGCCTCCCAATTCTTCTGACATATTGAACCCCTTGGACCTTTCCTCAAACACTGTTAAGTGCTCAACCTTGAGACCGAGCTCTGATGCCAATTGAAGGTGCAAACACGAGAAGGGGGGGTTGTATTGTGTTTGACTTAATTTGAATACTTTTCCTGTTTTAATACTTTCAAAACAAAACTTGATGTATAATTAAAACAGAGTTAGCAGCGGATAAAAATAAAAACTCACAGATTTTATACTGGTTCACCGTTAACGAGGCTACGTCCAGTCCCTTCGCCTTGAAGGATTTCACTAATTCAACCTTGAATTACAACCTTGCTACTGACCCTCCAAGTCAGTCTTCTCAAATAGTCTAACAATCCTAGACTTCTTTGAGGAAAAACAACTCATGTTCTTCAGCCAATCTGACACCCCAGATTGTAGAAGAATTCACAACACTATGAATCTAATTGCTAAGTACCTTACTACCCTTTCTGAATCCCTCAGTTTGTAGACTCTACTTCAACAACTTAGATACAACCCTATCTAATTGCCAAGTAACCTGCTACCTCTACTGACTCCCTCAGATTGTAGACTCTACTTCAACAACTTAGATTTGCCACAGTGGAAAGAAAATAACCGAGTACTTGCTTCTTGAAAGCTAAACTCACAATTGACTTATATGAAAATTTGAGAGTGGTTGCTTTGGAAGTGTATGACTCTTTTGTGATTTTTGATACTTTATTCTTCAAAATTAAGTCTCTATTCATAGTTGAACTTTAGAACTTCACAGA
>JBBPBO010000004.1:14508881-14552296 GCA_037974295.1 Cicer cuneatum | reverse complement strand
AGCTTTATTTTCAGTAATTGTTTCTGTAAAACCAATACCTCTTTTTCCAGAATTACTGTTTCCATAAATCATAGATGCATTTTTACTTCTTTCCATTCCATTGGAAATAAAGTTTTGAAAAACTTGCTCATGCATATCAGATTTACAAACAGTTTCAGAAGTGGAACAATTATTACTTTTCAGAGTTTGGTTTTCAGACTTGAGTTTTGCAACTTCAGTTTTCAAATCTTGGATTTCAGTTGCATACTCAGAAATTCGCTTCTTTAAAACTTGGACTTCTTTGGTAAGATTTTTCTTATCTTCCTTAAGAGTTTTCAGTTTTAAAGACATCTTATTATTTGCATTTAACAAGTCCTTTAAAGTCTCAATTAATTTAGATTTAGACAGATCAGAAATTACCTCATTGTCTTCATCTTCTGATTCTGTTCCAGAGCCTGAGCTATATTCAGAACTTGAGTTGGTATGAGCCATCAGAGACAGAATTGTTTCCTCTGATGTGCTTCCAAATTTGCCAGAATGATTACTTCAATCATTCTTCCTTCTGCCTGTTTTCCTTCTGGAATTCGTGCCTTTATGAGGTCCAGAAGAAGACCTGATGTGAGCTATCTTTGCTGTTTCTGCCTCTTCTTCATGAGAAGATTCTTCTTCTGATTCTGATACATCCCAGGCAGCCATCAGACCTTTCTTTCTGTATCTGGAACTCTTCTTGTGATGTTTTCCTTTTTCTAGATTTGGACATTCTGACTTGATATGTCCAGGTTCATTGCATCCATAACAGATGATGTTCTTCTTGTCAGTTTCTTCCTTGCTGTTATGTTTCTTCTGGGAACCTCTCCTCTTTCTGTTTTCCCAGATCTTAACCATTTTTTTGGTTAAGTATGCCATATCATCACAGTCACTATCACTATCCTCTGATTCTGATTCTGCCTTTGCAGCTTTCTTCTGTTTCGATTTCAGAGCCAGATTCTTCTTCTTAGGTTCATCTTCTTCCAGTTCTATTTCATGATACCTGAGTGAGCTGATTAGGTCTTCAAGTCTTAAGGTTTTCAGATCTTTGGCTTGCTGAACTGCAGTAACCATTGGTCTCCACTTTTTTGGTAAACTTCTTAGAATCATACTGACATGATCTGTAGTGGTATAGCTTTTGTTTAATACTTTTAAACCTGATACCAGAGTCTGGAATCTGCTGAACATTGTTTCCATGTCTTCATCCTCTTCCATCTTGAACAGCTCATACTTTCTGACTAATATGTTAGCCCTTGCTTCTTGAACCTGCTGGGTTCCTTCATAGGTCAGAACCAGACTGTCGATTATACTCTTTGCTGTTTCTTTATTTGTGCATCTATCAAATTCCTTGAATGTGATTGCATTGACCATGATGTTTCTGGACTTATGATGAAGTTTGTGTAATTTTCTCTGATCTGGTGTCATATCATCCATGTCTAATTCTTTAGTTGGATCTTCTGAATCAGTTGGTGCAGTGTATCCTCTGACTATCATCTTCCATAGTTCAGGATCTTGAGATACGACAAAACTTCTCATTCTGTCCTTCCAATACTCAAACCTTTCTCCATCAAACATTGGTGGTCTGTTGATGTTGCCTCCCAATTCTTCTATGGATTCTGCCATGTTGAACCCCTTGGACCTTTCCTCAAACATTGTTAAGTGCTCAGCCTTGAGACCGAGCTCTGATGCCAATTGAAGGTGCAAACACGAGAAGGGGGGTTGAATTGTGTTTGACTTAACTTGAATACTTTTCATGTTTTAATACTTTCAAAACAAAACTTGATGTATAATTAAAATAGAGTTAGCAGCGGATAAAAACAAAAATAAAACTCACAGATTTTATACCGGTTCACCGTTAACGAGGCTGCGTCCAGTCCCTTCGCCTTGAAGGATTTCACTAATTCAACCTTGAATTACAACCTTGCTACTGACCCTCCAAGTCAGTCTTCTCAAATAGTCTAACAATCCTAGACTTCTTTGAGGAAAAACAACTCCTGTTCTTCAGCCAATCTGACACCCTAGATTGTAGAAGAATTCACAACACTATGAATCTAATTGCTAAGTACCTTACTACCCTTTCTGAATCCCTCAGTTTGTAGACTCTACTTCAACAACTTAGATACAACCCTATCTAATTGCCAAGTAACCTGCTACCTCTACTGACTCCCTCAGATTGTAGACTCTACTTCAACAACTTAGATTTGCCACAGTGGAAAGAAAATAACCGAGTACTTGCTTCTTGAAAGCTAAACTCACAATTGACTTATATGAAAATTTGAGAGTGGTTGCTTTGGAAGTGTATGACTCTTTTGTGATTTTTGATACTTTATTCTTCAAAATTAAGTCTCTATTCATAGTTGAACTTTAGAACTTCACAGATGTTTTACTTCTGCAGTATATTTCGATTAATCTGTTTTGAAAATATTCTAGAGTAGTTTGCACAGATTCTGTTTTGAGCCTTTTGCTCACTGATCTGTTTTGAACATTTTGCTCCGCTTCTGTTTTGAGCATTTTTCTCAGATTCTTTAATCCTCATGATCAAATCTGCACCATTGGATCTTCATGCGATAGTCCACATCTGGACCAGCCTATTTGATATTCTGTGATCCTCTGATTTCAGCCATTCCTTGACCACACTTCCTAACCCTCTGATCTTCTGATTTCCGCCTTCCCTGGACGCGCACCTGATATGCTAAAATCCTCTGAATTCGGCCTTTGCTGGACTGCACAGTCTGTCCCTCTGATTTCGGCCACCACTGGGCCATGGTCTGATTTTCTGATCTGGACCATCACTGGACCAAATAATTATTTCTGAACTATTGATCTGGAAGTTTTTACTCTGATCTAGACAGATTCTGGACTTTGGTCTGGAACAAACTGAAATTAACTTGAACAAAAAATATTTCAGTCTAGACATTTTACTTTTAATTTTGGACCAGGTCTGGATTGATTTTGGAACTCATTTCTTTTGGTCTGGACTTAGTTCCATTCCATGAATCATGTTATCTTATGATCTGGGCCAAATCTGAATTGATCCTCTTGTTCTAGACTCATAAACATACCTTCTGGTCAAGTCTGGAACAAGTCTGGACTGTGTAATTTTTCACTGCCAGGCCATCTTCTGGTCAGAATAACTTCTGGAATAAAATTGATATTTGACTTCTGTTTGTCTGGAACAACTCTCCTTGTGGCAGGCTTTCCAATGGTATGATCCATGTTTCATTATGATTTTTCTTCCTTATGTTCTGGGCCACCAAACATATCCTCTGGTGATGTTTTGACATCCTGGAACATCTTCTGGAAATTCTAGAATTCATTTTCCTTTGATCTCTGCTTCTGTTTCCTTCAGTTTCTGGGGCATTGAACTTAATAATTCAAAGTACAAAATAAGTTTACATTGAGTACATTTGTAAGCATCAAAATCCTAAGTACTTAGAACCAACTTGGTTCCAACATTTACTAACAACGCAGAGGGGCGGACAGCTGGCTGGAGACGAGACTTCTAGAGGATGCGGCAGAGACCGTGCTACTATAGCTTAGTGCATGATCAGTTAGACTTGATGTATAGGATTTGAGCTGGAAATGTAATTTGTTTATTTTGGCAATTATTGTACTAGTTTTCCGCTAAACTATGCACTTTGATATTTTCTTTTGGGATGGTTATTACAATGTTATCTTTTGAAAATATATTAATGATTAGTGTTAAATTTCCAGAATTAAGTACTTAGTGATATTACGATGAAATTATTTAATTACGTTCATCGATTAATCCACGACGTACTATTTTTAAGAAACGGATTAAATGAAACTTTTTATTTCGATTCTTTTGAAGTGATGAATTGGAAAATTATTTTAATTAATTATCGCGCTGTCTTTTAAACTCGGGGTGTTATACTCCTCATCAAATAGAGGATATTCTGAGTTTTCCCTTTTTATGACATGTTCATTCTTCTTGGAGGAAGTACTTTCAGTTTGGCTAGATTTTAACGCAATCATTTTTCCCTTTTTGCTTGGTTTATCAGCAAGCAGCAATGGTTCATGAGCTCTAAGAGCTCAACCAGATCTTCTAACCTCATGGTGGCCAAGTTTCTTGCTTTTGTGATGGCCGTCACCATTGGTCTCCATTCTTTTGGTAAACTCCTCAGAATTTTCCTTATCATCTCTTGAACAGAATATTCCTTTCCAAGAGATCTTAAGTTGTTTAGAATGATTGTTAGCCTTAAGAACATTTCATCAATAGTTTCTTCTTCCTTCATTTTGAATAATTCGAATTCTCTAACACCCATGTCAATCCTTGCCTCTTTAACGTGACTTGATCCTTCATGATGGATTTTCAGAGTGTCCCTTAGTTCTTTAGCACTTTGGCATTCTTCAACTCTGTCATATTCTTCCCTGCTCAAAGCACACGTTAGAAATAAATGAGCTTTAGAGTTTATGAGTACCTTAGCATTTTTTTCGGCTGTCCATTGTGCTTGAGGTTTTTCATCGGAGGATGAATCTGTGTTGTTGATTCTAATGACGTGATTTCCATTCTCAACCACAGACCACACGTTGTTGTCTTGTGATATGAGAAACAATCTCATCTTTCCTTTCCAGTGATAGTAATATGTGCCATCGAAGTAGGGAGGTCTGCTGGATGATCCTCCTTCAGGAATATACTTAGCTTTTGACATTTTTCTTTTGATCTTTTTTTTCTTACACTGTTAGGTGTAGCTTTCTAGTGAACCTTGCTCTGATGCCAATTGAAGTAGCTAGAATATCACTAGAAGGGGGGTTGAATAGAGATATTTGAAGTTTAAAAATTTCTTTTAAGTTTTAAAGCTTTATCCTCTTCGAGAGGATGAAAAACAGAGGTTGGAAATTCAAACTATGAGTAAGAACAGATTACTTTTAAAAGAGAGAGAGAGATTAGAAAATGACACACACAACTTTATACTGGTTCACCCAAAAACGGGTTACGTCCAGTCCTCACACACTTGTGAGATTTCAATAAGAAAACAATCAACCTCTCACAGAGGTTAGTTACAGCTATTGTGTTCTTGAGCTTCACCAAGCTTACAATATCTTCTCACGGATTTCAACTATTTCTAAGTGTAACTCACTTAGAAATTACAGTATAGTTTAAAGGTGTTTGTGATGTTTCTCTTTACTAGCTCTTTCTAAAAGGATGTTTCAAAGATCTAGTGAAATACAATAGAAAGTATAAAGAGAGGATGAGAATGACACTTGATAGCTCTTAGCCTTTTTCTTTGAATGCTTTGTTGTTGTGTGTTAAATGAAGAAGTGTACCATTCCTTTTATAGAGTTGTAAAAAGGTCTAACCATGTGTTTTGGTGCTTCATGTCCGTTGGACACTTTAATCAAAAAGTCAAGGCCAGTAATCTGAATTACAAAAATGCCATCCGGCTATCTTTTGTCTTGTTTGAGTGCAGGAGGGTGGGAATTCAGTCCATCCTCGTATGGTAGGTTCAAACCTCCTAGAAGTTCGTGTCTTAGCTGTCCTTTTGCTTTTTCGTTCTCCAAGACATCTCAGATTCTATTTTGGGCTTTGTTTAGTATAACCTTTATGTGCAGTTGAAAAGGTAGAACCATTTTCATCATAAGCTTATGAAGAGAGCTAGAGGTCCATTCTCCTATATTTCATTTTTCTATGTTCATCCTCTGTCTTTCTTTTTCTTCAGTTGACTTTGTTTTTCTTTCAAACTTTAACACTGATTTGACTTTTCATATGGCAAGAAATCAATGTTATCGTGATTCTGAATATTTTGCCTAATAGTTGGTTCATCCTCTTTGAAGATTCATCCTCTAGTCCATCCTCCAGTTTGAAAACTTGTTGGATTGACATAGATTTTATCTCTTTTGAAGAGCAACCTGTTTTCTAATAATAATACACTCAAAAGCACAGATTAGTCTTAACAAGAATCATAGTCATTTAATTTTGTTATCATTAAAACCATTAGAAAGAGATTTTGTCTCAACAAAAAATTCATCAAAATTTTCAACCAAAACCCATAAAATTAATTATATTCTTTAATATAATACAAATTTTATCAAATTCGTAACTCAAATCTTCAAATAAACTCATATTTTCATTTTTTATTTGATGTTGTTAGAGATGGAATTTTAAAAATCAAATAAAAAATAAAAATATGAGTTTATTTGAATATTTGAGTTACGAATTTGATGAAATTTGTATTATATTAAAGAATATAATTAATTTTATGGGTTTTTGTTGAAAATTTTGATGAATTTTTGTAAAAAATAAAGGATAATATTGTTAACATTTTAAAACATAAAAGATTAAATTGTTACTTAAAATTAAAATAAAGGACCAAATCGGGAAGAAAAAAAAGATAAAGAACTAAAACGTTAACTGAAATTAAATTAAGGGACCACAAGTGCTATTTAACCTTTTATATATATAAATAGGTGAAGGGTAGGTGGAGAAACCCGAACTCCATTACAAACATACATAAAATCTAAATTTCACACCCGCTAAAAAATAATGACGGGTGCGAATTTTTTTCATTTAATCGAGGGTGGGGAGGTAAAATCTGCCCCAACCTGTCCGTTGTCATGCCTAATTATGGCTTTATTCTGGTTTTTTGACACTGTGCTACTTGATTTCTTTTTTTGTTAGTTATAATATTTTTTGTTAGTATTAATGAGAATGTAGGCTCAATTAATTTGTTAGATCAATGGATATCCAATTTTGACGTTGTTTGGAGAAATATAAACTATCACAAAAATTACAAAATTAAACACGTTATGACTTATTTTTTTAATTAGTTTTAGGGTGTGTTTGTTAACTTTTTTGTAAAATAATCACGTTCTTTTTTAAAAAATCACTTATCAAAGTCTGCATTTACTTGTTACAGTTTTTAAATTAAATAAAAATCTGAAAATAATTTAAAACACTGGTTTTCTTAAAAAATTGTTTTTAATAGCTTCTAAAAAAATTATTTTTTATAATTAATATTTTTTTAAAAAAAATGATTTTCACTGCAACAAACAAATACAAAACTCGTTTCATTTTTAAAAAAATCTTTAAAAGATAATCTCTTTTATAGCCCGTAACAAACGAATCCATAGTATATTTCTTTGTTAATGAAATTATGCTCATTTTTATGAACTTGTATTTAATAAAACATAAGAATTTATAAAGATGTTGGTTCAAACAAATTATCTTTCATGCATTGGTTAAAAAAAACAACTATATAGATGGAAACACTTCAATTTATCATGTACCTAGAAACTTCCTCTTGATAAAGACCCAATTATAATATTGAAAAAAAGTATTGAGTTCAGTTATGATCTTTTGATTTTTATTACAGAATACAAGAATTAGTACAAGCATCTTAACCTAGCCATCATGTTCTCAGATATAAGCATTATTACCATGCTAGATATCCTACACAAGCCATAAGCTAACTCATAAAATTGAATGGCATTTCATTAAGATTTTCACATGTAGGTATTGAAACTTGAATTTGCTTTAACATACATGCAAGGATTTTTCATGTATGAATATTGAGGTATAGTTTCTTTTTCCTTGTGAACCTTTTAGGTTGCATCAAATTATGAGTTTGTAAAGTTTTTTTACCACACCTTCCACTAGAAGAGAAAATCAAGGTTTTCATTTGAAGTTTCACTTTTCCATTCACTATCTTCTATTACCTTTATCATCCTCATTATCATTCTCATTATCATTATCATCATCCTCATCTTCATTAGCATCACCATCCTCATCCTCATCCTCTTCATCATCATCCTCGTCCTCGTCCTCGTCCTCGTCATCATTTACTACATTAGATTTGTTGTCTTCATTACCATTTTCACCTTGAGAAGTAAAATCCTCTTTTGTATTTTGTTCTTCACACTCTTCTTTCTTCCTTGCTAAGAATTCAAGAGCCGTAACTACATCGCTTATTAAAGGCCGAGTATCGGCTTCTTCTTGGAGACACATTGCTGCAACAGCTAGAGCTTGATATAGACCCTTTATAGGGTATTTATCTTCTAACAATGGATCTGCCATTTGTGTGAATTTCTTTCTGTCTCTGAGTAGAGGTTGTGCCTGAAAAAGAAGAAGCATCAATCACATAACGAATCATCGTAAATTTTAATAGATATAATCTATATGAAAGTAACATTCAACTTAACAGTTAATTTTTAAGTACAAGTATCTAGTAAAATATAATGAAATGGTGTAAAAGTTTTCAAGTACTACACCAGTGTAATTTGATCTCTGTTTGTTGTTGTGATTTTTGGTACAAAAGAAAGGTTTAAAGACATACCCAAGTGACTAAATTTTGCTCTTCTGATGGTCTTGAATTGTCAATGACTCTTCTTCCTGTGATGATCTCCAAAAACACGACTCCAAAACTATACACATCTGATTTTGTACTTAATTGCCCTGTCAATGCATACTCGGGAGCACAATAGCCGTAAGTTCCCATCACTCTGGTTGATACATGTGTTTTATCGCCTGTCGGACCAAGCTTTGCAAGACCAAAATCAGAAAGTTTTGGATCGTAGTTTTCATCTAATAGTATGTTTGATGCTTTGAAATCGCGGTATATCACTGGAGGGTTTGCTTCCTCGTGTAAATATTCAAGTCCTTTTGCCGCTCCTTCTGCTATTTTCATTCTAGTTTGCCAATCCAAAGGCTTTCTTTCCTCAGTTAATTCTGATAATCATTTTATTGTTAGTAATATAACATTTTTTATTTTCATTGGTAAATAATGATACGGTCATGCTTCAAAATGTTGTATTAGAATTTTATGGTGACTTCATACCACTATGCCATGATGCATCAAAAATGTTTGGTTTCATAAACATATTATATTTTCATATTTTTGTGTACTTTTAATTACAAATGTCATCATATATAGTTTCTGTACAAGGATACAAAAATAAAGTGAAAATAAGGTGACAATTTTATAACTAAAAAGTGAAAGTAAAAAGTGCTGTATATTGGAATTAGTAATTAAATTAACCACCATGATGATCCATTGTGCTCATATCATCTTATAAGCTATGAAGCTGATAAGGACATAGGATACGACACTGACACTGACGTTGGTAATAATTTAAGAAAATGAATTAGTTGAATATAATGAAGGTGTCAGTATCATATCAGTGTCAGACAATGGTAATCGTTTTCGATCAAATGTGTCGGTGCTACGTATCTTCTATGGACAAGGACATTCTAGATTTTTGCTGTTATGCATTGGAAGAAAACAACATATTGTTAAAAATTACATTTCCTTACCAAGCAAGTGATCTTCTAAGGAACCATTAGCCATGTATTCATATACCAAAACCCTCTGTTCACCTTCAGCACAATACCCTACTAAATTCACAAGGTTAGGGTGATGCAAGAGACTCAAAATCAAAACCTCTACAAGAAATTCTCTGTTCCCTTGAAAACCATTCCTGTCAAGTTGTTTCACAGCAACAACCTGAAATGTAACAACATCACTTACTTAAGAAGTTACTCACAAGTCACAACCTTAATGAATATGCTTTTTCTGTAAGTATTGAAAATTTGAAAAGAGAAGTTGAAGTGATATACTTGATTTGTGGTTGTAATCCTTCCCTTGTAAACTCTTCCAAAACCTCCTTCTCCAATCATATTGGAAGGGTTAAAATTCTGAGTTGTGATACATAGTTCGCGATAGGAGAAAATCTTAGAGGTAACATTTCCTTTTCCAAGCTTTGCTATCTCTTCTGCTATGAACCTTCTCTTGCCACTATCTACAATCATAAAGTTTGTTCAAGTTTTCAGCTAAGGTATTTTATGTTTCAGAAAAAAATAAAAACTTTTGAAGGTTATTTGAACTCTTTATGGTTGACAAAGTAATGGAATATCTATTTAAATTTGAAATAGACTCTAAAGATATGAACTTTAGCATTTTGCATCATTCTCTTTTCATTATAGTTGTTATTATATTTTTATGAAGTTTATAAAACCTATGAACCAAATCAACAAAAAAAATGTTGATCAAACCTATTGTGATTGTGCTAACACTACATATATTTTTATGGGTTGAAAAACACCATAATTAAGGCCTTTGGCACCCCAGTCATTCTATAGAACAACATTCCCACAAGTTTTGGTCCTTTAAACCGTCCATAAAAGATTAATATCCACTCAGATGTTTAGGTCGCAACTTAAAGTTTTTCACCATGAGGATCAAATATTGATTCTTCCCCATAAACCTAAGCTGCTAACCAATTGAGACAACATACATATCCATTTCAGACAACAATATTTAGAGAATTAGGTTAAAACTAGCACATAATTTGTAACTCAAACAAAATGAAGCTCAATGCATGCATGATATATACATTAAATTGTTATACAATAAAAAATTGTTAAAAAAAACCACAAATTCAGAACCCTACATCCCAAAATAGGATCAAGAAATATAATGCTGAATCCTCCTCAAACAAAAAGGAAAAAAAAATATTATGCAATAATGAGGAAGGTTAGCAAAACATAACATAAAAATTGAGAGAATTAATTACCAGTTTTAAAAGAGATATTGGCAAATGAGGTTAGAGTTTTTGCATCATGATATTGCTTAATGCTTTTCTTCAATGACCTCTTGTTGATTCCCTTTTGTGACGTACAACAGTGAAAACAATTCATTTTCATCCTTAAACAAAATTTTAATCTAATCAAACCCAACAATTATAAAACCTTAACCTTTCCAAACCCCATAATCTATTAGCATGAACAACCTTGTATAAATTCAATAAACCCCTTTAAAAATTTGTTTTAGATGTTCTTGCAAAAATACCAGGTTGATATTCAAGATTCAAGAGAATCTTTTCAATTCAACATGGTATTTTTTTTTCTTTGTTTTTCTTCAATGGCATGTTTGAGTTTGGAAAAAGGACATGAAGACTTGGTCAAAATTGCTAAACCAAAAATAAACAAAATGAGTCATTCATGTTAAACTATGGTTCTCATTACCTATAATCTATCTGTCACAACAATGTAGGATTTTATAACATGTTATGTGTTATCTCTCACATGATTTTTCACCTAATATAGAGGATGTCTCCTTTATGAATCCAACTAAAAATAAATAATGCTATGTTATATGGTTGAACGTATATAAGATATGATTTAATTTTATTACGGTTTACTTTTTTTTTTCTTTCTAATTATTACCTAAATTACATTAAACTAGAATATTATACGTGTTTTGCGTGAGCTTAATTTTAATTTTTTTTAAGGTGATATATAATTTATTAATGTATTAATTTTGTAAATAATTAAAGTTATAATAAGAATAAATAGGATATAAGAAATTGTAAAGTTTGTAATTAAATAAGTATTTTTATTCTTGAAATAATATGATAAAAACGATATCTTGCAAAAGTTTAATTATAGAAAATTAACAACTTGTTTAAGGTTGAAAAAATTATTATTAATCAAAGTAGAACTAATTTCTATTTTACAACCGTTTTGAGTTAGATTTAAACTACGTCTATAATATCAAAATATTTCCATTTTTAGCTGACACCTCATGGACATAAAATATTAACTATGATTTAAGCGAAAATTTATATAATTGATAATCGTAAACTTTATTTTTATTAAAGTATATAAGTTATCTGAGTAAAAAAAAAAGTATATAAATTATGTAGAAATTATTAAAATTGTAACATGCATAGATAACTATAGTTGATATAATTGATAATCATATACACTAATTTTTATAAAAGTATTTTTATTAAAGTATATAATTTAAATAGATATATAGATAACTATTAAGATAAAAAAAAATCATTTATTAGATTGACTAATTGTTATCTGTGCATTCCATCATGGTAAATATATGTGTCGACGCAGTAATAAAAATAAAAAAGGTATAGAAGTTGGATATGTTGAAGAAAAAATATTTTTGATACATGTTTTAATGACAACAAACCTTATGAAATAAATGATTAAGTTTTATGAATGGTGGTCTACTAATGATTTCACTTAAGTTTTGTTTAAGGAACATGAATTGCATAAGTGAACAAGCAAAAATCCATTCACTTCATCAAAGTGCACAAGTATCCACTCAATAAAGAAATAATCTTAAAAGGAATGTATCATATATCAATTATTCAATAGAATAATTATTACATCTTCAAGATAACATCTTCATAAAAAAAGATGATCAAATACGAATATAAACAAATCAATGATCAAACTATGCTATAAATCAGAAGCAAGATCATTGGAAATAAGCAAAATTACAAAAACAGAACGGAGAACGTTCTTGACAGAAGTCTGGAAAACGGAGAACGTTATCCACAATTCTAAAATTTCAAGAACAAATGATCTCCTCTGTTGAAGAAGAAATTGCTCTTGGACTTCACAATCATTGCTCCTTGATTTCACAATTGTATGATCTATACTATCCAAGGAATATAAAGGATTCATCTCAGCAAAGAATCAATTCAAAATACAAAGTAGAAAAGCTATGGAATATGATGGATCAAGCAAGTTTAAGCAAATCAGATCAGTCTCCAGAATGTCCAGAATGATCATATCAGTCTCCAGAATGATCAAATCAGTCTCCAAAATGTCCAAAATGATCATATCAGTCTCCAGAATGTCCAGAATGATCTTCTGTCCAGAATGATCATCAGTCTCCTGAATGATCATCAATCTCCAAAATGATCTACTGTCCAGAATTATCATCAGTCTCTAGAATGGTCAATCATTCTTCAGCATGTTAACATCAATCTCCAGCATGTTAACAATCAATCTCCAGCATGTTAACATTAATCTCCAACATGTTTAATATCATTCTCTAGCAGTGTATCATCAGTCTCCAGATTGATAAACAATCACCAACAGCAAACATTTTTCACCAGCATGATTAACAACTATCTCTAGAATGATCAAACATCATCCTCTAGTATGATGACATCAGTCCAAAATGATACAATCATTCTCCAGCATACTGACCATCATTCTCCAGTCTTGTTACATCCTTCTCCAGCTTGACTGTCAAGAACGTTGAAAGATCTTGAAGTATCCAGAATGATCAAAACTGAACCTCCAGATTGATTATCAATCTCCAGAAAGTTCAGATACTAGGACTATAGATTGATTATCAATCTCCAGAATTTTCATTAACATTCTGCAGAAGTTTATCATCATTCTCCAAGTTGTTTTGACATAATCAAAACTCCATATCAAATAAAAGATATTAGCAAATATATTTGAAGTACAAAGGATCATTAAACAAAGGAAATATGATCAAGAATCGAAGAACTCGGCTCATTCAACAGAATTCAAAAATGTTCAAAAGCTGGAACATTTTTTTAATCATATAAATTGGTCTTTGGTCAAGACTGATAGAGCACTACCAACAGCTCTATTTGACCATCATTAAATGTCCTAAAAGCCTATAAAAGGAAGACCAATACTCAAGGAAAACGTAGAGCTTCAAGTACAAAGAAAAATATCACTCACATACACTTATATACTTGAAAGCTTCTCAATCACAAACAAAAGATTCAGTTCTATTTTTCTTCTTCATATCAGAATCATTCTACTGAATTCTTTTGTCAAGAATCTAATCTCAAACACGAGTTGAGTATACTCAGATTCTGTCCAAAATCAAAAGAAATTCAAGTGCCAAGATATATCATCAATCACTCACATTCATACTTGAAAAGTCTCACAAGAAATTAGTAACATTCATTCACGAATTCATTGTTATTAGCTTACTGAAATTTATTGTAAAGAATCTAAACCTCAAACAAGAGTTGAGATTTAATCAAATTTTGTAAAAACACTCTACATCATTATTGTGTAAACTCAAGACTATAAGAGGTGTTTATAGCTTGAGTAGTTTGTTTAGAAAATCCTTTTAAGGTTAAAAGGAGAAGTGTAAAATCCTATCAAGGTTGATAGGTGACCTAATTGAATTCCTTTTTGGGTGGAAATGATTGAAGTTTGTAAAAGATCAAGGTTGATCTGAGCTAAGTGCTGTAAAATCAAGAAGGTTCTTTGTTTTAAACACTTAGTGGAAAATCTCACCGTTGTGAGGACTGGACGTAGCCCGAGTTGTGTGAACCAGAATATATCTTTGTGTGATATTTCTTCCCTTATCTCTATTTACTTTCAGTCTTTTAATTATCAAGTTAAATAGATAAACTGAACCGTTGATTTTAACTAACCAAGAACGTTATATGTTTTCTGGTTAAAACCAAGAACGTTCTTCGTTTTCTGTTTTCACAACCAAGATCAATCTTGAGTTATTTTCTTAAGTTTTTAAAAGGAATTTTAAAGCGGAGAATTTATAATTCAAACTCCCCTTTCTTGTAAATCGACATTGCTACTTTAGGATATTGATTATTTTTAATGTCTAAATAAGCATTTAAAATTATTTGAATGTTTTATCAATTATATTGCTAATTTTTATTAAAATATTTTTGTTTCAATATTTATTTATTTTTATTTAAACATACCAAGATTGTTTGTTTATAATTGATTATTGGTTTTTAAGTTCTGAAAATTATGTTTTTATATACTTTTAGATTATTTAATATGGTTGTTTCTTTATAATTATTAAAATGTAATTAATATATTGTGTATTTATATGTAATGAATTATCAAGAGTAACTTCGTACAAAATTAAGTTTGTTAATGATTATGTTTTAATTATATATTTTATGGTCATTTAAGATATTTTTTACATTTTAATTATTAAAATATTATGTTGTATTTATATGTAATGAATTACCAATAGTAACTTAATATGATATTAAATTTGTAATAATAGTTATTTTTTTATTGTTAGTTTTTTAACGTGATGTATGCAAAATGATGGTATAATGAAAAATAGAGATGATTATCCTTTAGAGATAATGTTATTTTTGGTTTATCATAAGTTTTCTTAATCATCTTATTCAAAGTGAGTCAAACCATAAACATTGATAAATTGTATTTTTTTTTATTATTTGTCATTTCTTCTTCTCGTTTTTTTTGTCTTCGCTACTTTTTAAATTTATTTATTATTTTTTTATACATGCATTAAGTCAAAAGAATATTGTCCGAATAACCTATTGGTGTGAATGGTAAACAAAACTCTCTGAAGCCATGTTCCCGAATGCAGTTGGGTTAATGCTTATGGCCCAAAAGAATATTAATTAAGTAAAAGCAAATGATTTGTATCCAAAAGAAATTGAGTTGTTCATATTAAATTAGAACTAAAAGACATAAACATAAGCTTTGACCACCTAAGAGAATACACAATTTCACATTTTCCATTGATATTTGTCATGTTACCATGTCCGATTGGGTTAGTGCTTACGGCCGACTAGCAAAACAAATTTGATATGCTATTTAACATTATAATCTCTTGGCTAAAGTGAACTCTAATACTTGTCTATATCAAATTATCTATTATATATAGTTGAACTAAAAATCTAAAAGAATAAAAGAATTGAAAATGCCAAAATTCAGTTAAGAAAAATCATTTTGTGATTTAAAAATGCAAAAATGTTCAACGGACCCAAAAGAAGATTAGTTAAATAAAAACAAAAGATTTGTATCTAAAAGAAAATGAGTCGTCCATGTTAGATTATAACAGAAAGAATAAAAATAAAAATAAAAAGAGGGAAAATGGGATGAGCTTAATGAAAGGTATGATGGTGATGAAAAGGTAAAGTCCATCAAGCTATTGACTCTTAAAAGAGAGTTTGAAATGCTAAAAATGAAGGAAACTAACTATATCAAGGAGTAAACCTCAGTTTTCTCATTTAGATGGAAAATAAAATAGTGGAGAAGATGTGAACCCTTACCTGATAAGTCTGAAGCCAAAGTTAGTGTTATTGAAGAGTAATATGATCTCAAGAAACTAGATGTTTTTTAGATGGTCAGTAAATTGCAAGCTCGTGAAAAAATATTTTCTATGAGGATAAATAATGTAACTGAAGGTGCATTTCAAACCAAACACAAAGGGAAGCAATCTTATAAAAAAAATCAGAAAAAGAATAACTACAAAATGGTGGTGATCAAAAAGGGAAAAGTAAGGAAGATGAGAGTTCAAGTGATGAGAGTTCAAGTGAATTTGCAGGAAATGACATGTTTCCTCCTTGTCTAACTTCTTTAGATATGGTTGTTCGAACCAAAGTTAAGGTTGGAAATGGAGAAATTATCCAAGCTGAAGGAAAATGTAGCATTTCTTTACTTAGTGTTGCTCAGTTAATGAAAAAATGATATTCAATTTCATTTAAAAATAATGGTTGTGTCATAATGGATTCAAACGATTCTGCAGTTGTGAAGGTTGAAATCTGTGGGGATAGTTTTTCAATCAGTTTGAATCAAAAATCACTTGTTTCTAAACATGATGATTCTGCACTACGGCAACAAAAAAATGGTCATTTCAACAGGAATGCATTGAAATTTTTGCAATCTCATGATAAGGTAAGAGACATGCCTCCAATAAATTGAATGGATGATTTATGTTATGTTTGTCAACTTGGAAAAATGCATAGAAAGTCTTTTCAATCAACAAATATTACACGGGCTAGATATGTTATGTGAAGATATGAATATTGATCATTAATTATGAGCTGAATATGTTCTTAACATTCTTGTAATGTCATTTAGCTAGTTTAAGAAATTAGAAACATATGCTAAAAAGTACTAAAATTTTAGTTTGATGAGCTGAATATGTTCTCAATTCTGACCAAACCTTTCCATCTTCAATTTTATATGCACTATCTCCAGTCGGCTAATTCTCAGTTCAAGTTCCACAATGTTTTCTTCGGATAAATAGCTATAGCTTTCACCTTTAGTCCCAGTTTGGCTGATCCTGTCACTTGACAACCTTTCCTCTATGCTCTCATTTTCATATTTAGCCTCATCCTCCAAAACACCTCTTGAAAGTTCAACGTTTTCTTCTTCGACCGGCTTTTGCAGCAGTAATATTTGATTAAAATCTTCATATTCTACTGAAGAAAATTTGCTCAACAATTGATTTGATTCATTGATTATGCCGACACATTTCTTCTCTTCTAAGACAGGCTTACAATCTTCAACAGGTATCAAAGGAGTCAGATTGTTAAGCTTTGGAGTTAAACTTGAAGGAGCGTCAGCATCAATATTTTCATCAGCTTTGAAACCATCTTGAACAGAATTTTCAGAGGGAACATTTTTCAAAAGTTCAGGACTTAAAGCAGCAGAAATATCAGCATCAACATTATCATCACCCTTGTTAGTTTTTGAACCATCATCACAAGATTTTCCAAATGTAACATTGTCAACAAGTTTGGTAAGAAACTCGGGTGGAACCTCATGAGGTGCATGTTTTCTTGATCTTGCACTTCTCTTCCGCCGCACAATATAGTCAACAAAATTGTCACGACCCAATACCGATTTCTTCCACCACTTTGTATAACGCGCAGTAACATCAGCCTCGAAAAATTTAGATGGAAAATACAAATCTCTATCAGATATTGGCCTGCAATAATTTTCCCAAGCAATGTCTTTAGTCTCATTGAACCTAGGCACATAACTTGGAACATCTTGATCCATTCCAAATTGCATAGAAACTCTGTGTGGGAGATATTGCTCTATAGAGTCAAATCCAACAAGCTCAGAAACTCTCAAACATGTAACAAATGACAACATTTCTTTATTCAAATCTTTCTTAAATGGTATCCAACATTCATCATTTGGATAAAACACTCCACACTTATCGGCATATCCGACATACGAACGCCAAAGAAAATCATCCACAGCAGAGTCTAATGCCAATCTAACATTATCAATTTCCAAACCCTTAACCATATGCCACTTCAACAACACATGGTCTCCATTGTTGATCAATTTGGGTTGTGGTTGCAAATTTTTGAACCTCTCCCAAACCCAAATTTGAACCAAGTAAAAGGGTGATTGTAGAGTAACCTCCAACTCCAAAGGAAATCTAACACCTTTTAATGAACATTTTTTCAAACCAACAATGGTTTCCTTAAACAAACTCAAATCCTTATATAAGCTGGCCAAAACAGCTGGTGCCAAAGCAATTTGATTCCCTCTAGCAAGATGAATAGCAATAGGAAACAAAGAACTTTTCATCAAACTTAATTTATGAGGAAAAACAAAAATTGATAACCAAGTAGCAAGAAATGCTTCATGCTCAATCTCACTACCTTTATTAATGAAAATATCCATCCACATTGATGTTGAAGGAGCCACACCCTTCTTACTTTTACTCTTCACTTGTCTTGCAAGGATCAATTTCTTCTCCACCTCTTTCATTTCATCATCTTCAAGTGGAGTGAAAACAGGATCACCAAAGAGAGAGTAACCACCCAAAACCCTAACATCTTCCAAAGTGATTGTTGCTTCACCAAAGGAAAACACAAAGGTATTACTCTCACAACACCATTTCTCAACAACCCCATAAACCAAGTCTTGATTTTTCTTTATTTTGCACTTAGTACTCATTATAGCTTCAAAGATTCCAGCTTTTTCCCACACTGATTCATATTTCTGTTTAAGTTCATCAACCCAACAAACCCATTTCTTATGTGGGTAGCGCCAACCATTGAAATGGATTTTTAAAGGCCGTTCCTTTGATTCAAACTCATAAGAAGAAAATGATGGGTTAAACACAAAAGATGGTTTATCAATGGAGTTTGCAATTGGTTTTAAAAAATGTGCAGTTCTGAAAGTTGGTTGACTATCACCAGCAGGTGAAAGCATGAAATCTTCTCTCACTTCCATTATGGTATCTTCCATTAATAATTTTTCATTCATCATGTTTATGGGTATGAAACTATTCATAATAAAGTTCAAGTTTTTAATGAGAATGTGATAAATAAATGGGGTTGAAGCTTGAAACTTAATCAACAAGGAGAAGCAATCAGATTTATTTATTTTTAAATGGTATGGTACTAGGAATTTGTAATGTTACAAATTTTGCAGGAAACAAGGTACGTGGCACTAAAATTGGCAGAATAGCATGTTTTTGCAACTTTGCAGTAACATTCTGGTACAGACAAATTAAGTAAATGTGTAGAAAACCGAATTTGTCCTTTGGTGTATGTTGTGATTTTCTCAAATAGGACAAACGGTATCGTATAGGTGCTTGGGCTACAAGTTTGTGACTAATATAAGTTTTATTTAAAAATATTTGGATATAAATATTAGTTCATTTTTAAATTGTTTAACATATTAATTATCTTTTAGCAAAAATTCTTGTAATTACTATACTATTTTTTATGTCTTTATTCAATAAAAAAATTAATACATATTGTCGATATATTTTGTTTACTGTCAATGTCCCAAAATATAGGTCTTCTATAAAAAATGTTCATATGAGTATTATTTTAAATTATTAAATATATATTTTTTAAATATATTCTTTATTAACATTTTTAATTTATTTTGGAAGATGCAAAGTTAGATTTTAATGTAAACACAAGAGCATTTTTAAAAATTTCATGCAAAAAAATACACATTAAATATATTATTTATTTTTTCAAATGTAAGTGAAAATAATAAAACGAAGTTTATGCTTGATAAAGTATGAATATATTAAGATATAGAATTAAGATACAGAATAATGGATATAAAATATTTTAATTCAACTATCTCTTATAAAAAAAATAAAAAAAAATATATAATAATGTTTTTGTGAATACGGTGGTACTTAATGCGTAAGGAAAATGTGTGATTTAATTTTTCACTTCCTTCTTGAAATTTCTTAAATAATATTGCAATCATATAAAATATGAGTTTAATTATTATGCAGGTAAAAAGCTTTTGGTAGTTTTAGTAAAAGTCAAATATCGCTACTAATTTCACTAGCTGTATAAAAAAAATTATACTAATAATATATATAAATTAAATCCATAAAATATAAACAAAAATATTTGTCTCAAATATAACCAATATAGTTTACTTTTAATGTGTTTAATAATGTCTCTCTTAAAATATTATTTTAAATATTTTTTAATTTTCAAAGAATAAGTTATTATGAAAGACATTTTTGAAAATACAATAAATTATTATGAAAGATATTTTTGAAAATACAATTATATTTTTGTAAAATCAACAAAATCAATTACATTTAACTATTTTCTTTTCTATATTTAACTAAATTTCTTATCAAGTGTAAAACTAAATATATAGCAAATATTATAAATTAAATACTATATTTTAAATTCGAACTCAAAATTATAATTATATACAAATATTTTTATCATTTTCTCTACATACAGAAAAATATATATCAAACTTAAATTTGGATCATTAATTATATTAATTATAATATTATACAGTGTTTATGTTTAACTTTGTGAATAAGAAGATTCTCGTGTTAGAGAATTTGAAAAGATTGTAGACTTTAATTTTTATTTTATATTTTAAAACGCTGATTTGAAATATGAAGTGTTAGTGAAGTCCGAATGTAGGGAAGCCGAGTCTAGAGAATTGGGGTCCCACCATAATTCCCATTCTCTTTCTCTCACTCCCACGTCTCAATAACCCTCTCTCATTTTCTTTATTGTTTGCCCGTCCTCTTTGTCTTCGTATTCTCTATTGTTGTTGGTACAGCACTACTGAACCCTCAGACTCTCAGAGTGACGTTACGCTGCTTTTGACCGTAACCAAAATAGATCGTGCTACGTGGCATTAAAATTGGCAAAATACCATGTTTTACCCAACTTTACTATAACACTCTTGCATATATTTTTCCCTTTGCTCAACTTAGTATACTTTTCAAGAACAATTTGTCTCGAATGTTAGGCTTATATTTATACTTCCACAAAATTTTAAAAATAACAAATATATTTTAATTTTTTTTATTATTTTATTAATTCAAATTTATTTTTTTTTTCTAAAGATTTTCAGATAAAAATAAAAAAAGATTCATTATGTAAAAGTTTTAGTACGGAAGCTTTCTATCGGAAAATTTTATCCAAGTTTTCCAATAAAGAAACGTAAAACAAAACTTGTGAGAAAATTTTCTGATAGTGTTCCAATTTTTTTTTTAAATATCTTTTTTTTATTTTTTAAAAATTTTGACAAATATGGATAAATGGGTTAGTATTATATGATAAAACATATGTCGATACTATCAAAATTTTGTTTCTGTTGTAATTTTATTGTGATTAATTAAATCAGAAAAAGATCAGTTAAAAAAATCATAATTAAATAAATTAAAAGAAAAGTAAAAAAAAAAAACTACCGGAAAACTTGTTTTTCATGTTTTCTAGAATAAATACGAATTGCTGAAAATTTTGAAAAAAAATTTTTGAAAAAGATATGAACTTACGAAAAACTTGAATGAAATTTTTCGGTTGAATTTTTCAAAATTTATTCACTTTTTTCGAAAATATTAAATGAAAAAATAGTAAAAAAATTTAAATTTTATACTTTATACAAAAAAAAACATTTATATTTTATATGAGAACAAGAACATTATTTTCTTACATTTGTGAGGACAAAGTAGAATGTAGGAGTATAGGACATTTTTCAAAAAGAGAAATGTCTCTTGTATGGGGCTGGCCCTACCAGGTTTGTGGCTACATGTAGAGGGACAAAGATTCTCTAATTTTTATTTTTATAATTCTTTTTACTTTTATCTTTTATCTCACATCTATTTTCCTCCATTTTATAGTTTATTCAATTTTTGCCTAAAGTCACCTTACTTTTCCCCCTTTCAAATTCGCCGATCAACATATACTCTCTCTTCCCTCTATCTTTTCTCTTTTCTCTCTTATAAATATACTATACTCCCTTTAGAATAAATTTAAGTAAATGTAGTATTTGAAAATTTAATGTATTTAATTAAAAATTAAAATTTAATTAAAGTCAAATACATTAACAACTTTTCAGTAACTTTTTTATTTATATTTCATTAGAGTAGTATGTCATTAGGTCCTTAAACTATTTGAGAATTTTTAAATAAATGTTTTAACTAAAAATTTGTAATTAATATTTTTTTGGAAAAATATTGTGTAGTATGTTAAGTTATACAAAAGTATTAAATTAATTATTTTTTATTAAATTAGCTCTTTATATTTATAAGTTATAATAGTTGAACTATATTTTAGTCTTAATCTCATTTCAATCATTTTTTAGAGATTTTTAAAATGGTATTGTGAGTTTCGTTATCAATTATATAAAGAACAATATAATAAATTTTCATGCAATTTTATGATATAGATTGAAAGAATTTTGCGTTTAATGTCACGAACCATAAAATCTATTTTACTCGAACTCTCTTTTGTTTAATTATTTTTCTAAAATTTGATTGAGTCTTTTATGTTCTTATGATTATTGCAATCAAAATCCTTTAACAATATTATGAAGAAAAAATTGGAGAAATTTATATTTCAATTTTATAGGTTTAAAATTAGGATTATTGGTGTAAACATTTACAAACATAAAGGACGAACTTGATATATATTAAAAGAAAGATAAATGATTAATTTATTACAAAAAAAAAAAGAAAATAAATGACGAATATGTTATTTTCGTATAACTTAAAGGACTGTCAGATATATTTTAACTTTTTTTTTTAATTAGGTACTTTCGTTATAGTTTGACTAACAACTGATTAACAAAAATATAACAAAAAAACTTAATTACAAAAAATGTATTAGTTTTGTTCATGAACCGATTATAATCTTGTTTAGTTTGGGGACCAATTTAAAAATTACCAAATAGTTATGGACCTACAGAATCATTAACTTTAATTGAATGACTATTTTAAAAAATTAACATATATTGTTGATAAATTTATTTTAGATAATATGCTACTGAACCTTTTATATTTCTAAGTCAATAGTAATCTAATTCTTTAAGTTTTACATATTCTCTTTGTAACTCTTATATTCATCACTTTTGTTATTTTAATGAGAACCCTAGCTTTTTTCTTCTATTCTCTCTTTTTATATGAATATCAACTATTAACATGATATCAAACTAGAGTACAATCTTTGAATCTACTATAAAGTAGTTCACATATTTTGAATATAGGATTTATGTAAAGTAATTGAATGATCATTTTTTTGCAATACTCAATCATCAAATGACCCATTTTGAGATCTATAGTAAAATGGTCCACATGTTTTGAAAATGATTTACCTATTAACTGTCTATCTACAAAGAAAAATAAATAAGTATAAACTACTTTTGGGTTTATAGTATCACAATACACAAGTTAGAATAATTACAGTGTCATTTTTGGGTTTATAGTATCACAATACACACACCATATAACTATATGATTTTGACTTTTTAATATTATTCTCTTTTCTCAATTACCATTTTCTCTCTCCTTGTTCAAAAAGACACTAGCTCGAATATGTATACACGTCGAATTATGTTGCTAATCCAAAATTTGCTTCTAAAAATATTTTAATCAAGTGATACTCTAGATTATGCTCTTCATGCAACAAAATTAATATCTTCATTGACTTCAATGTTGCCATGCTCTGTATAATATCCTCAAGTTCGGTCCCTTCACACCTACCACTAATTACTCCCAATGAAAGCAATTATATAGCACATATTTGTACAAGAAAAAAGGCGCTAATACTTTAACAACATGCCACCATAAAGAGAATTAACAATCAAGTTGTAACTTTTGTAAAATCACAATAGTTCATCTTATTGAGAATCACAGTTGAACCTAAGAAAAAAAAGAAAAATAATTAAAAAAATATATAAAATTTGAAATGATAATATGAAGAAATATGATACGATTAGAGTATGATGTACTTTTATATAATGTTTTTAATGTAACTAACCTAACAAAATTCTACCTAATCAATAATTACCTTAAACCATATCTAACTTTTATAATTCTGACAAACTTACTAGGGTACCAATATGCACTCAAGTGGTATACTGATTTTTGTACCACAGTTTCAAGATTTAGGAATTTTGGTCTTTAGCTGTTCAAGAGAATTATAAGCTCCATTAAGTGTTGATATGTACTCTAGATTGGCTTTAATTCACTTCATTACATATTCTTTTAGATTGGCTTTAATTCACTTCATTACATATTCTTTTAGAATCACTTCATTACATATTCTTTTATCATATCAGACTTTCTCAATTATAAAAGCATAGCAAAATATGAGTTAGTGATGCCATACTACTACTAAAGATAAATAACACAAGCATAGCAGATAATAAAAGCATATACTTATATGCTAACTCATCAAAACGGTTACTACTTTCTCCTTGTTTGTTATATCAACAAAATAGAGAGGGTAATGAAAAGACCATCCCTGTCATGAGTTTGATAAAGAGAGTTTCAAAACAAAATGAAGTTTTAAGAACGTGATGGTGGTTGTTGATTCTTTAGAACACTAGCAAGGAGTTGCTTCAACTCTTCATCCCTCTTCTCCCTCAAATCCATATACCGCAAGATTTCTTCCTGTTGTCTTGTTAGACACTCGATTTCCTCTTGATTCTTCAAGTATTTATCTTTTAACAAAACCACAACTTCATCATCTTTTTCTTCTCTTTCTTTTCTTTCCCTTTCTTCAATCGCTTTGTTAGCTGCTGCTTGAGCAACCATATCAGAGCGAGACCGAAGATCGTGCTGCACAACAGTTACTTTGTTGGACAAAGAGACATTGTTTCTGATAGCATCTTGAGTCACTTCTTTGCTACCATTTGCATCTTTAACAATTTTCTCCAAACCTCCTATTGAAGGTTCATTGTTATCTTTAGGTACTGGTCTTTTCATTGGTAATATCTTTTTGAAATCAACATAATCTGCTGGAGAGGCAGAACAACATTGATTGAATAAATGCTTACATTTATTCGATGTGCAACCACACTTGTACTCTTCCAATAAAGGCATACATTCCTCATCAACATCAATATTGTCAACAGCTTTCAAACCATCATGAACAAAAATTTTAGAGTGAACATTAGCATAAAAATCATCAGCCTTCCTAGTTTTAGATTTTGAATCATCAACACAAAATTTTCCGAAAGTAAGAGCGTTGACAAGTTTGGGAGGAAATCCAGGTAGACATCAGGATCATTACCACTTTTCCTTTGCAGAAAAAAATTACCACTTTTGTTAGCTTTTCCTCCATGAGGTCTAAGTTTTCTTGAACTTGCACTTCTCTTCCGCCGCACAATATTCTTAACAAAATTGTCGCAACCCAATACCGATTGCTTCCACCACTTTGCATAACGATCGGTAACATCTGCTTCAAAAAATCTAGAAGGAAAGTACAAATTTCTATCAGAAAATGGCCTGCAGTAATTTTCCCAAGCAACGGCTTTAGTCCAATCGAATCTAGGCACGGGAGCCGGAACATCTTGATCCATTCCAAATTGCATAGCAACTCTATGAGGGAGATATTGCTCTGTAGAGCCAAATCCAACAAGCTCACAAACTCTCAAGCATGTAACAAATGACAATATTTCTTTATCCAAATCTTTCTTAAATGGTATCCAAATTTCATCATTTGGATAAAACATTCCACAATTATCGCCATATCTAACATATGGACGCCAAAGAAAATCATCCATAGCTAAGTCTAATGCCAACCTTAAATTGTCAATTTTCAAATCCTTAACCATATGCCACCTAAACAATAAAGGGTCTCCATGGTTGATCAACATGGATTGTGGTTGCAAATTTTTGAACCTCTCCCACACCCAAATTTGAACCAAGTAAAAGGGTGATTGAAGAGTAACCTCCATCGGAAATCTATCACATCCTAATGAACATTTTCTCAAACCAACAATAGTTTCCTTAAACAAACATAAATCCTTATACAAGCTAGCCAAAACAGCTGGTGCCAAAGCAATTTGATTCCCTCTAGCAAGATGAATAGCAATAGGAAACAAAGAACTTTTCACCAAATTTAATTTATGAGGAAAAACAAAAATTGACAACCAAGCAGCAAGAAATGCTTGATGTTCAATTTCACTACCTTTATTAATGAAAATATCCATCCACATTGAAGTTGAAGCCTTACTTTTTCTAGTCTTCCAAGGTTCTTGTCTTGCAAGGATCAATTTCTTCTTCACCTCTTTCATTTCTTGGTCTTTAATTTCGGCGAAAACAGGTTTCCCAAGAATAGGGTAACCACCCAAAACCATAACATCCTCCAAAGTGATTGTTGCCTCACCAAAGGAAAACATAAAGGTGTTAGTTTCACAACACCATTTCTCAACAACCCCAATTAGCAAGTTTTTATTTCGAAGTATTTTGCACTTAGTACTCATTATAGCTTCAAAGATTCCGGCTTTTTTCCACACTGATTCATACGTTTGTTTGAGCTCATCAACCCAACAAACCCATTTCTCTTGGGGGTGGCGCCACCCATTGTAATGGATTTTCAAAGGCCATTCCTTTGGTTCAAATTCAGAAGAAGAAAATGATGGGTTATGCTCAAAAGATGGTTCATCAATGGTGTTTGAAATTGGTTTGAGAAAATGTGCAGTTCTGAAAGTTGTTTCACTGTCTCCAGCAGGTGACAGCATGAAATTTTCCCTCACCTCATGAGGGTATTTTCCAAAGTTTGTTCATTCATCATATGGGTATTCTTCAAAAAGCTCAAATTTTTATAATGAGAAACTGTGTAAGATGGGATTGAAACTAAAGTAACAAGGATGAGACATTTTGTTTTTCAAAAATGGTTGATTTCACAACTTTAGCAAAAAGAAACATTCAGAAAAGTGTGTGTTGGCACCAAAAATTGTAAAATGGTAGCATGTTTTTGGCGACTTCAGAAGAGCATCCTTGTCAAGGAAGGAAGAATAGTGAGAGTGCAAAAAACCCAAATTACCCTTTTCTGTTTTTTGAAGTGCTATTTTGTTTTTTTTAGTCCTTGGTATTCTAGTCCTTTACTCTATTTCTGGGGATAAAAAACAAAGGTTAATTTAAGTTTTTAATCTGTACAAAATATTATAATTTCATTTTTATTAAATAATATTTTAAAAATAATATATTTTTTTACTAAAAATTACATTCATTCATTTAAATCGACAGAAATTATCTCGATCAACCGTACAATTTAGAATTGTTAAAAACAAAAAAAGATGAATCTCCAAACAAATTCATAGAATTCACGTTAATAACATAAAACGGTAAAATCTCTACAAATGTGACAAAGTACAAATATAATAAAATTGAAGTGTCAGTATATGTCTCCAAAGTTGTAATGCTAAAGTCATTGACTTAATTTGTATGTGATAGAAGTTGATTTTCAATCTTAAATCAAACAAACACCGCAAGATAGAAAACTAAAATAACACCGTGGAAAGCTACAACAAAATTAAATGTAAAAATTATTTCTTTCGATTATAAAATGAGAAAAACAATTTAAAAAAGTGAATTCAAACTAAAAATTAGTCATAAATCACCCCTCTTATTATAATATCTTAAATCTTTATGTAACTCATTTTGTTTTTACTTAGTCTTAAATTTTTATTCGAGCAAAATAAGTTCTTAGTAAAGCGATAGGCAGCACTTTAAGGCTAGTTAAATATTAAAAGTAAAATAATTAGATAGTGTTAAAATTAGTTATTTTTTTAAGTTTAATTGTAGTTTTGGTCCCATATTTTAGTTTAATCACGAAAATAATTCTCCCATTTTATTTGTCCTCGATTTTAGTCACCCAAATAGAATTTTGATCTAAAACTTGATGAAATGTCATTGATGTGTAAAAAAACATATGACGTGGAATATTCCATGTGGATTAATTGCATTTTATTATTATTTCAAATTTATAAAACACATTTCCTATCTTTAAAAACACATTTCATATTTTATTACATCAATTAATTATTAAAAAAATAAAAAAATAAATTAAAAAAAAAGCTCAAGAAGATGAGTTCAAAAACCATAATCCTAATTACATGTCATCATGTCTTCATTCGTCAATTCTAGTTCTTCTTCTTAGACGATTTTGTGTACTTTGTGTACTTATTAGACCACTGAAAATCTAGATCGAAGATTTTATATTGTGGTTTTTATAAGGTAACTATTTATCAACATTATTGAAAAAAAGTTCATTAAGATTCTGAATTTTTTTTTTTTTTTTTGCTCTATTGTTTTAAGATTGTAAAAATTCATTGAATGAAGATTTAGTCTTTGTTTTTTGCTATGTTGGTTCAGTTACAAGGTAAAAAAACTTGCAATTTCTTTGATTGGTTTGATGAGCCAATGACAAAATTAGCAAAAGAAGTTATTATGTCTCTTCACAAGCAATTATACTCAAGCAATAAAACTCTTCACTCAAGAAAAACTCCAGCTTTCCCTTACTATATTCAAGGATCTCTTTATTGAGTTATTGTTGATAATCAATCTCAGGTATATCTCTTAAGATAGTTTAGGTATATTGTAAAAGTCGTTTTAGTGATTAAAAGGTAATATGAAAGCAAGACGTTCTTGTGCCAAATACATTAGTGGATAAAAATTCAGATTGTGAGGGCTAGACATAGCTCACCTTAGGTGAACCAGGATATATCATTGTGTATCCTTATTTATTTCTCACTCACTATCACATATCATCTAGAAATAATCTTCTTTATTCATTTTTAACTTACCCAGAACGTTTTGGATTTTTATTTGTAACCAAGATTGATCTTGAGTTCATATAAATTAAAAGCAGGAATTAACATTTTGAAAAAGGATCACAATTCAAACCCTCATTCCTTGTGATTAATATTTCTACATCAATCTCCAAATTTTGGTATCTCTCTATCAACAACACTTTTACCCTTGCATGTCCTCGTGTTGTGACCAAGCTTCCCACATTTTTTACATTTCAAAGTTGCAAATTGTCTTGGTAGTATGTTAGAACGTTTTAGCTCGTCATTGGACTTGTTCCTTTTTTTTCTTTGGTATACCCAGTGCTCTCCTCATGATTGAGGGATTTATAGGCTTTCCATTTGATGCAGGTCAAAGTTTTGGTCCATTTGATGGTATTACAATGTAAGAGTGATATGTCAAGAAGTTTGTTTTCCTATTTAAAATAGAACCAAAGGTAGCATGTTAAAACTGAACCAAAAACATGTCAAGAACCGGTACCAATATGCGGCTTAAACTAGAAACATGTCAAAAATAGCATGTTAAAATTGTCAAGAACAAGTACCAATATGCAGTTAAAACTGGAAACATGTCAAAAATAACAGTTAAATTTGAACCAGTAACATGTCAAAAATACAAACAGAATTGAACTAGAACAAAACAAAACAGAACTAGAACTACAACAGAATAGAAGTTGAATTGAAACAAAGCTGAACTATAAGTAAACATGCAATTAAACCAGTGTTGAACAAGAGCTGAAATTATATTAAATCAGATTTAAAAGGAACTAAACCAATATGCAGTTAAAATCAGATTTTATACCTGTAATAAGGTGAAACGTACAATTATGGATCAACTTTGTTGTGCCATATACAAACAAAGGCAATGTCAACACGGAATATCCGTCAAATCCCACTTACGACAAGCACAAGTTTTTGTGTGTAGATTTATTGTATAAGTTTCTATACCATTTGTGACACTAAACGAATTAAAATCATCATCTCCTTGCCAAGTTGGGGACCAACCCCCAGCTGCTTTTTTTGCCTTTTCCAATATTTGTTGAATCTTAGGACATATATTGCCTCTATATCGTAGCATGAGCTCTTTCTGTTTGACAATCCTTACTGTAATGTAATTTTTCAAGCTTTCAAGTAATGTTATGATAGGCTTATCTCTATACTCAAATACAACCATGTTGAAAGCTTCACACATGTTGTTTACTTGGAGGTCACACATTATGTACCAGTGAAATGCACACATAAAAGGTGGAAGTTGCATCATATCTTTCCAAGCACCTTCGTTGATTGCCTTCATTTTTTGAATTGCTTTCTACCAACCCTGGACCACCGTAGCCCTTGCTGCCAACCAAAGAAGTTATTTAACATGTCCTCTGGGAGACTTCTTTTTTCGTGCTTAACACATAATTTGTGTTACACATGGGCCCCAATGTTCGCAATAGCAGGTACCAATCCCTTAAATCAATTCATAAAAAGTCGTTACATACACATCAATCCATAAAAAAATAAATAAATTGACAAAATATAAAAAGGATTCATAAATGAAGGCATACATACCTTTTGCTGATATGAAATGAATGCATATTGCCTATGTAGAGCATTGTTGAGGTCTTTCATTAAAAGATCCAGAAATCATTGCCATGAGTCTCTTGTTTTCGCTTCTACAATTGCAATGTGAATCATTTGATTATTCTCATCTTTACCTACTGCAGCTATTTACTAATCACCATATTCTCGTTTCAAGAAACAAGCATCCAACCCAATTAAAGGTTTGCATGTATTAGCAAGTGCAGCCTTACAAGCCTCCAAATATACATATATTCTCTCAAAAGTTGGTCCAACATCAGACATACCACACTTAATAATAATTGTAGAGTTTAGATTTGATATCCTCAGTTCATCAGCATATTGTCTCAAGTGTGCATATTGCCCCCTTTGAGCACCTTGAATCGTTTGTATGGCTATTACTTTTACTATATATGTTTGGTATGTAGACAACTTCACACCCCATTTCTCAAGTGCCTTAACAATCAATCCATTGGATTTCATTTCAAGTGTATGTCTCAATATAGGAACGAAATTATTGGCAAGTCATTCAATCTTAGCTTGTCTATTTTTGGCCTTCCTATTACATGTATGATCATTTGTGAAACTCACTAATTGCCAATATTCGTTTGAAGTCCTCTTACCAATCTTCATGTAAAATGGACATTGTGGCTCACACCTAACAATCATTTTCTCTCCATTATTCTTTTTGAAATACAAGTTTATTGCAAAGTCTTTAATAGCATTATTAACCATCGGTTTTGTATTGAAATTCATGCCCAACTCAAACCATCCTTCATCACCATTTTCAGGATGGTTAAATTTAGAAAATTTCCTAACATCCTCTTCATCAACTTCACTTCCTGGTGGAGTATCCAAATCATCAGAATTCACATAATTTTCTTCAAAATTAGTTGCAAACTAGGCCCTGGATTTCCTCTTGGGTTTGTAGGTCTTTCAGATGAATTTTCATTTCTTACAACGTTAACAAATTTCTCAAGTGGTATTTCAGACATCTAGTCTCAATCCTCACCCTCATAGAAGTCACCCATATCATCATCTTAATTAGCAACATATTCCTCATCATCTTCACTCACATAATCCTCATCAGCTCTCTGTTCATAATCCTCATCTTCTTCACTCACATAATCCTCATCAGCTCCCTATTCATATCCTCATCTTTTTCACTCACGTAATCCTCGCCTACTCTTTGTCAAGCTTCAGCATGGACTCGTTCAGATTCTGCTTGAACTGGTTCATGTTGTTTAGCTTCAATTTGAACTGGTTCAGCTTGAACTTGTTTAGTTTCACCTTGGACTTTTTCAGCTTCAACTGGCCCTTGAATTGGACTTTCATCACTAATAATGGGATTGTCTATAGAGTGTTCCACAAAGACTTCAATTATATTGAACCCTTTGACATCTTTAGCAAATTTTACTGCATCATCATCATTGCTGAGAGGTCTAAGCCCACAAGTAAATGAGTACTTGGGATGTTGGTACCACAAACAATTAATATTCATATATCCCAAACTTTTGACCAATTCAGTAATCTGCTTGTGGGACACTAAGTCTACATCCCAAGACTAATTCATCTCATCCATTTAGGCATCAACATACGTGTTCACTTGGGTGATTTACAAAACTACCCCAATGATTAATTCTTAACCTAACTCTGTGGACTTCAGCTGGCTTATACAAAACAAATCATTGAATACACAACAACTCAGTCAAATTACAATACAACAAACTATACATTGACCACAAAATAATATAGCAAAGCATGTGGACCACATTACTGAAAAGGCATAACTACAAAATCAAAAATAGAGTTTAATAGTGTTAACACTAACAAGACATAATTTTTGAATATAGAGTTTAATATTGTTAACAATAAAGTAAAACGAAAAAGACAAAATTTTTTAATATAGAGTTTAATATTATTAACAATAAAGTAAAACGAAAAAGACAAATTTTTTGAATAGAATATTACTAACACATAAACAGAGAAATATTGATCTTAATGTTTAAATATAGCCAAAAACAAATACATAAACCCTAAAATCACATACCTAGCACATAACTTTGTATCTTCTTTCGTCCATGAAAATGGAGAGAACGTGAAATCACTTCCATGTTTACTCGCCATTGGAAACAGGAAATCAAAAACATAAATTGAATGAGAAATGATCTAGAAGAACATAATGAAAGAAATGGAATGAAGAGGAGAAGAAACAAGATGAATCGTGAAGAGGAGAAGAACAAGATAGAATCGAATTAGGATTAAGTTTCGTTGGCATTTGAGTTCTCAAGGGTTTAGGTTTCTTAACTCATGTTCTTGAGTTCTCAAGGGATTAGTGATTAGAATTAGAATCATGTCTTTTCTTATGTTTTTTTATAATTAAACGTAATAAAATACAAATTGTGTTTTTAAAAATAGAAAATGTGTTTTACAAATTTAGAATAATAATAAAATGTAATTAATCTACATAGAATGTTCTACATCATCTTTTTTTTGACACATCATTAAAAAAGTAACACTTCATCAAAATTTGAATCAAAATTCTGTTTGGAAACTAAAACTGAAAACAAATAAAATGAAGAAACTATTTTTGTGTTTTAGCTAAAATGAATGAACTATTTTATATAACTTGTTTTTCATGTAGTCTTAGAGTTTTATCTAGCTAAGTAAGTTCTTTGTAAAGCGATAGGAGCACTCTAAAGTTAGTAAATATTAAAAGTAATATAATTAGATGGGGTAAAAATCAGTTAAATTTCTTTATATTTATTTAAGGTTACCGAATGTATGTAGCGTGGTATATTTTTCATTCATCTTTAGCGAGTACAGTGTCTATTATCAATTAGAATAATATTAACAATACAAATTCTACCATGTGAATTTTAATTAATAAAAAGAGTGTGTTGAAATATGTGTTTGTATATTGTTAGTTAGGACCGTTTTAATGTTTTTGGAAGTTCTATTCAAATATAAAAAATTGGGGTTTTAATAAAAAAAATGTAATTTTAATAATTATAACTTCTTTTAAAATATTATATTTTTACCGAATGAAATACTAAAAATTCAAATTATTTTTTTAAATTGATCAAAATAAATAAATTGTAAATAACATATAAATACAAGTTCAAGTTCAAGCTAATATTAACCTTCTAGTTATTTAAAAAGAATCATTATTCTAACACTTTTTGAAGCAAATTCATAACTTTCAATATACTTTCAAATATACTACCAAATAGCTACATTTCAAAAAAAAAATCACGTTTTTTTTTAGTGAATAATCACGCATTCTTAATCACATTTCATAACTTTCAAAGATAATATCAAATAACATATCAAAAGAAAAGCTAAATAACAACATTCTTAATAATATGACATTTTTTCTTTGCGAAGCTATTCACTGACTAAAAATTTGGTGCAATAAGCTATTTTCTCTACAATAAATCAAATATTATTGAACTTTTGTGTTTTTTTATTATATGAATTTTTTAATCAATATGTCATAATTATTATAAATAAATAAACTTTAAGGCGCCACTAATTTTAAGGCCATGTGCAATGACCCAGATTGAACACGGCAATTATGGGCCCCGTTGCTAGCACTCGTCTATCTATTATATCATGTAAATTGCTATTTGAGTCCCTGAAAGTGTAGGGTGTTTTGACTTTTGTCTACAACTTAACAAAAAACTCAAATTAGTATTTGAATTATCAAAATAATCTTTAAAAGATACAATTTACCGTCAAAATAGTCATTGACCATTATATTGTGAAGGACTAAATTAACTAATTTTTATGATTTGATAATTAATTTAAATTTTTAGTTGAGCCAAAAACTAAAGTGATAGTACTCAACACTTTCAGAAACTAATATAATAGTTTACCTATTATATATCTATATATTATTTATTTTATTTTTATCTATTATTATTATATATAAAACTTAATGTTTAGCACTATTACCATCTTACCTCAATCTAATTTTATAACACATTATCTTTTTAAAAGTTAAACATATCTTTTTACTACCAAAAAATACAGTTTTTACGTTCTATTCTCTTCTTTCTCTTACTTTTCATATTTTATTAATTTGTATTCTTTTCACTTTTTTCATTTCTAGTACTTTTTTATCTCCCTTATTTTTTTTTATATTTTATTATTTTTACTTTACTTATTTATCTTATTTTTTATATTTTTTATTTTTCCGTATTTTTCTTAAATTTTTATATTTTATTATCTTTTTTTTTCTTCATTTTTCACTTGTTTTTTGTTTCATTTTTAATTTCACATTTGAAATTAAAATCAATTATATCCAATCTTTCACCATATTTTTTTCACCATTCTTTTTTTCCTCCATATTTTTTATGATCATTTTTAACTTTTTATTTACTATTTTATATGAGAATAATAACTACTTTAAAAAATATGTATATCATTTCTTCAAATATATACATGTTTAATTTTTAGGTTAAGACTGTCAATTTACAAATAAACTATATAAAATTATTAATTCTAACATTATCTCGCACAATTACATCACTTTATTCTTTCTCTTCAATCATTTTAACATTGATTTTTATTTATTTATAAAATACATTTTGTTATTGCTTTAATACTAACATATATTGTTGTACATGATTAACATGGACTCGATTTTGTCATTACTTTATATAACATGCATTTTGTTATATATTTTCTTATTCAACAATTCTAATTGATGTCTTGTTTCAATTTTAGAGAGAAATAAAAAATCAAAACCAATTAAAAATAGATAGATTGGTTTGATTTAGTTTTTGCAATATTTTCTCACTAAATACGAACTCGGACTAAACTCGTGAATAACGAGTTAATTTTGTTCAATTCAATATGATTGCATTTTTAAAAATGTAAAAACTATTTTTATAAAAGGTAAATTTGTTTTCATGCATTATAGTTCGTTATATTTGATAAATTTTGGTCAATAAAGAATTAATGAGTTTGCAATATTTTCTCACGAAATTCGAATAAAACTAAACTTTTAGAGAATATTTTTGTATAAATCATACACGATACAAACGTCTGTTAATAATTAAATAGTTAAAAAAAATCGATCTTTCACAAATTAATTAAAAGAGAACTATGTATTTCACAAATGGATTAATTGAAAGAGAATTGTGTCTTTCACCACTGATATGTTAGTTAAAAGATAGTTTTTTACGAATCAATTATAATTTACTAGTTAATTCTATGGTGCAAAAGTGAAGTAAGTCTTGTGCCACACACAAGTTTGTTTCTACCATTGAATTAAATGAAATTTGATGAGACTTATAGATCCAATGGTAAAAAATAAAATTTTTCATGATGCAATACTATCTTATTTGTACAAATTAGGCAAAGCCTAATTTACTATATAAACCATACACTGGATAAATATTTTTTATTGGTCGATGAATTAAAATATGATATTTCATTAACTATTTTATTAAAATTTTATTATTAGTATGTCTATTGAATGTCTTCTACTTAAAAATTTGAAGAATATTATAATATTATATATAAATGATAGACATGACAAATATACGGTCATAGAAAAACTATATGATTTGTATAATAAAATTATCATAATAATTATAATTCATTGTAGAAATCATATACAAGACAAATTTAAATTACTAATTAATTATAGTTTTGTAGAAATCATAATTCATTGTAGAAAACGGAGAACGTTCAGATTAGTGTGTAAAACAGAAAAATAGTTTTGTATTTTAATCTTTGAAAAACAATCAAACTTAATAAAGAGATTAAGGATAAGAAATACCACACACAGATGTATCCTGGTTCACCTAACTTGGGCTACGTCCAGTCCTCACAATTGTGAGATTTTCCACTAAGTGTTTAAAACAAGAACCTTCTTGGTTTTACAGCACCTAGCCTAGATCAACCTTGATCTTTGTTTACAGAACTTAATCTAATTCCACCCAGAACGAGATTAATCAAATCACATATCAACCTTGATAGGATTTCTTACAATCTACCCCAAACTATACTTAACTCTTATAGTTTGAGTTTTACAATAATGAAGAGATTGTTTTGTTAGAATCTGAGATGTCTCAACTCTTGTTTGAGATTCGATTCTTTACAAAGAAATCAGTATAAATATATCAGAGTAAAACGAATTTAAACAAACTGATTCTTGTAAGTGATTTGGAGAATTTCAAGTATGTAAATGTGAATGATTTTGAGAGACTTGTTAGCACTTGAACTTCTGCGTTTTCCTTGAGCTGTGGCCTTCCTTTTATAGGCTTGAGAGCATTTAATGGAGGTCAATAGAGCCGTTGATAGTGCCCTTGTTAGGCTTGACCAGAGGCATTATTTCTGAATAAAAATAATCTAACTTTTGACTATTTTTATTTTCTGTTCAGACTGAGCTGTGTGTTGCGTTTTGAATCAAATTTTCTTGAGTAATTAATGATACTTTAATGCTTCTAATGAGTGATAATGTTGCAAGCTTGAACTGGAGCTTTGGATTAATTAAAATAGATTGAAAATGATCACAGAATGTTGTTGCAGAAAACTGTAGTGTAGTTGCTGGAGATTGATGATCAATCTGGAGCTTTAGCTTTTGGATATCCTAGAGATTGATAATCAATCTGGACTGATTTCTGAACATACTGGAAGCTGTCTTGATGCATTGTACAGTGTCAAGATTGTTTATCACTCTTGACAGCAGAACTAGAGAATGTTCAGTTTCTGTTTGAGCAGCTTGATTCATGGCCTTTTTTCTTTGTGATTCGAATGGTTTCTTTTGATTGTAATTGATCACATCTGTTCCTTGTCATGTACTCTTAATACTGATGTAAATACCAGAGACGATAACTTCAATTAAGTGATGGAGAAAGTTTGGTCTTTATGCTGTCACAGCTTGGCGAACATTCTCCGTTTTCCAGAATATGTGAAGAATGTTCTTCAACCTTTGTTTATGCTGTTTTCTTTGATTCTTTTGAAACCTATCTTTGAATTAACACACTCAAAAGCACATGTTAAATTAACAATACATTTAGAATCATAATTAACAATCTTTAATTAACCTTTGTTTATTTTCATCAAAACTTTAAAAATGAGAGTTTGTCTTAACAATTTCTATAATAAAATGTAAATCCAATAAGTATATGATATACCAATTATAATTTATTATACAAGATAAATGTTTGTTATAGTCAATTACTTAAAACTCACCGTACAAACTAAACACGAAAAATATTTGTCATTGATGCATATAACATAAAAAATTATTTTGAAATTGAGCGAGAAAAATGGATAGAAAATTATCACGACTAATTATAATTTACTGTACAATACTCACTAATCAATTAGTTAAAAAAGTGTTCATTCATGAATCAATTAGTTAAAAGAGAAATATGCACAAGAAAAATATTTGTCACGGGTTAATTAGTTAAAAGATGGTCCGTTGAGAGTAAATAAAAAGAAAAATGGGTATTTGGTTATAATGTGTTTCTTGAATATCTTATAGACAAAAAAGTATGTAAAATTATAATATATTAACTATAGTTTATTGTACAAATCATGCACGGAACAAATGTTTGTCGCTGATGCATAAAAAACATGTAAGATATTATAATACAATAATTATAATTTACTATACAAGGATACACAAGATAAATGTTTATCACTAATTAAATAGTTAAAAAATACTCCAACACTTGTATTCAAAGTTGTTAGTGCAAAAGTAGTTTTAGCTACAATACTCTAGTTGACTTTTTAATGATAACAAAACAAACAATTATCTCATAACTGTATTTACTAAGTTTGCAAATTATGTTATAAGACAAATAATTATGTTAATCACTATCTATTTTAAAGTAACATAAATTATGAGTATACTAGAGATAATAATCTAAGTATTTTTAACATAGAATATTATCATCTAATAAACAAGTAATCATGTTTACTAATAGAGTAAGTCATAATATAGCAATAAGAAACATTTCAATAGACATATGATAATCTACTATATGAGACAAAGCGTTAAACACAAAAGAAATACAAGTCAATGGTTGACCCTCTAAAGACAAAAGAAAACAACACTACAATTGTTATTTGTCCCTGACTAAAAACTCATGTCGATCATCTAATCAAAAATCAAAAGAATAAATATCTAAGTGAAGTCTTTGATAAATTTAATGTTCTAATACATTAGCACTGACCCGATCAAAATTAAGGGAGTCTGACTTTTGCAAAAGGGATGAAATTAAGGGGTCAAAATTGATATTTTTAAAATGCAAGGGTCAAAATCACCAAATTGTGAAACTTAGAAAGACAAAAAGTGTATTTTAGTTTTTTTTTTTTCTTTCAATTATACCACTGGAACTTAATATAAGAAAAATTTGGCCTCAACTATAAGAAAAATGTACTTATTTCAAGGTGTATTAACTGTTATCATTTTTTTTATACCCCTATGTAATGTGAGATTTATCTTTACTAGAAAGTCACAGTTAGACATGGCAACGGGACGAAGGCAGATTTTGCCTTCTCCACCTTCGACAAATCGGGGAAAATCTGCACCTGCTTCTGTTTTTAGCGGGTGTGAAATTTAGACCCTCATCTCTCCGCCCGCAACGAATTTCGAGTTTCCCTGCCCACACCCGCATCCATTCATATATATAAAATATAAATTTAAAAATCATATCTATTATAATTAGTAAAATAAAATAATTATTATTTGACAATAATAAAATTAAAAAAAAATATTTTTTATAGAGATGAGATTTTAATTTTTAATATTTAAAAAAATATGAAGTATAAAAATTACAATAATATTACTAGCGAGACGGATTCGGGTGCGGGGTGGATATCAACACACTCGCACCCAGATTTTAATTTCGGGGAAAATCCGCACCCGTACTCAATCAAAGCAATTTTTTCCCGTCCAAATCAAGACGGTTTCGGATGGGTACCTGCGGATTATGTTGTCATCCCTTGTCACAGTGTGATTAAGACATTAATGCAAGAGTATATTTGGAATAACATAAAATTTTTAGTGTTAAATAACTTCATTGGTCTTTGCAATTTTTATAATTTTTTCTTATATTAAAAACCAAAAAGAATAATTAATACTACATATATCACTCTCAATTTATTATCTTCTATTTTGCATTAATGGTAATAGTGTGTAAAGTAATATAGTAAAAATATTAATCCCTATTTATAAGCATTCATCGGATGTTTCACATATATTAAGAAAAATGAATGGCATAATTAAGATATATATTAAATTGTCTATAGATGATGTATTTGATATAAACTTTTCATATTCCGAGATAAATTATTAATATTGATAGGGATAAGTTTGAAAAAAATAATAATAAATACATCTAATAATTTGTATAAAAATTTATATTTAAGGAAAACAAATTCTCAATGAATGCTTATAATTATAGACACATTACATACATGAGTTTTATATTTCTTTTATTTATACACTTTTTTAATCCATGTGAAATGTTAAAATTGGCCACTTGGTTGAGGGACTATGATTATCAATAAAATTCATTCTCTCTTAATTTTCTGATAGATGATTATAATCGCTTAAAATAATTGAATCTTCTTCCCAACAAAAAGTTGAAGGAATCCAAAGATTTAATATTCCACATCCACAGAAAACACTCGTACCAGGTACTGAAACTGATAAATGTTCTGCTAGTCCACTAATAATTTGCTACTTAAAATATTCTAATCAACATATCAAGTAATAAACACAACAAAATCAGTAGCTTCATTCACTTCAATATTACCAAACACCAAGTTCAGTACCTTCATGTTAATTAATCACCTACTACTAATGCTAATTACTACAAATAAAAGCAATCACATGCTGTACACAAAAAAAAAGGGAACTATCACATGCTACCATACATAGAGTTAGCAATAAAATTGGTGTAAACTATTGCACAAAATTAGGAATATGAAGTTGGTTCTATAGTTGCAAAAAATCATTGTTTTTGTGTACTTACAAACCAAGGAGTACTATGCCTTGGCTTTGACTCAAACACTTTCAACTCGAGCCAAATCTTGCTTCTTTAAGCTTAGCAAACACTTGTTCAAGCTTCTGAATCCTATTTTCAAGATCCAATGCCATGTCTAATGTAAAAGAACCAACAGTTTCCTCTTTTGTGTCCTTCACACCATTTCTATCATAAAATGGACTCTTGATTTCATTTTCATCACCCAAATTTGTCGATAAAAAATCGCCAAATTGATGACTAGACGAAGCCTTACGATTTCCAACTACTTCAAGTTCATCATCACCACAACTTGATAGTTCGCAAACTAACAAATCATCCTCTTTATCAGAATCCGTCATTTTTCGTCTGTCAAACTTGGAAGTAAAACCAGGTGTTGGTCCATAAGATTCTTCACACTTTATTAAATCATCGTCTGCCTCACCCGATTTTGATTGCTTCCACCAATCATAGTATCTAGAAGAAACACCTGGCCTGCTTGAAGACAATTGAATGCACAACTTCATATCCACTATTGCCACCAGCTTGCTATAACTCAACCAAGGATCCGTCTTACAAAAATCAACCATATCAGGAATGTCTTGATCCATACCAAATTGCATTGCGACGCGGTGTGGGAAGTATTTCTCTTTACAGGATCCCATACCAACCAATTCGCAAACTCTCAAACACTGCACAAACGAAAGTAATTCTTCCTCTAAACAAGGATTATCACATTTCCACTTATCTTTTTCATTATAAACCTCAAAGCATGGTGATTTCCCATATGGTTGCCACAAAAATCCATTCTTTAACCCTGCACAATCCAATACCTTTTTCAAGTTTATATCTTTCATCATTTTTACTCCAACCCATCTAGCCACTTTAGGTAAATCATGCCCTTTTGAATATGGACGTGGCGGCATCAATGATGGAAACCTCTCAAAAGCCCAAATTTGAACCAATTGAAAAGGTGCCCAAAGTGTTACTCTAAGATTCTTCAAGGATGTAACATTTTTATTAATTATGCCACTAAGCAAACTTAAGTCCCTATAAACACTAGCTAAAACAGCAGGTGCAAGAGCTATTCTTTCTCCATGAGCTAACTGTATTGCAATAGGAATAACACTTTTCAAAATGGCTTCAAAAGTATCATTAGGAAAAACAAACCTTGACAACCAAAAAACTAAAAAAGCTTCATGCTCCACTTTACTTTCATTCTCCATAAAAAACATCATCCATGGCTTTTGAGTAACTTTCCTAGCTCTAGAACTATTAAACAATCTCCTAGCCTCAAGAAGCTCTTCTTCAGCTTCCTTTTGTTCACTGTTCAAAAGAGGGATTGAAACAGAACAACCCAAAAGAGAATAACCAAAACAAACCTTTGTGTCTTCTAATGTTATTGTTGCTTCCCCCCAATTGAAAACAAAAGTGTTGGTCTTTGAACACCACCTATTTGCAAGTTCAAGAATCAAATCATCATCCCTTTTGATTTCATAGGTAGAAGCTTTGATTGCATGGTAGATTCCAGCTTTTATCCATAAAGACTCAAACTTTGGTTCCAATTTTTTGACCCATTTCTTCCATTCTTCATGGGGTGGTCTCCAACCATTGTAGGTTACTTGTAGTGGCAATTTTGTTGTGGTAGTTTGAGAGAAAATGGGAAAACGAGGAATTTGTTGTTGTGAATGTTTGATGAAAGGTTTCAGGAAATGTGCAGTTCTGAGAGTTTTGTTTCCACCAGATGATGGTGAAACCATTAGTTCTTGTCTAGATTCTATGATGGTGTCATCCATTTTTTTTTCTTGAAGTGGAAAGGACAAGAGTTAAGGTTTGGTTTTTTAAATGGAATGAATATTAGGAACTGAAGAGGCTTCTGCTATAAGTTTCTAGTACTTTTTGTTGTTGTTGATGTCTAAGTTTCTAAATTTTCTTAAAAAAAAGCTCCAAGTTTTTACCAAGAGTCACTGTTTTAAAATAATAGCCTAATAAAATTAATAGGCCTGAATTCATTATTCGTCCACCTATAATAATTATCATTTTTGTAAAAAAAAATGTTTTAAAAAAAATCATTTTTAATAAAATAAATTTAATTTCTTTTATTCAACTGTGTTTATAAGAATAAATTAATAATTAATAAGGTTGATTTATTTGTTAAAACTGTTATTTTTTTTATTCTTAATTAAGATAAAATAACCTAATTATTATGAGAGGAAGGGAGTAATTTTTTAATACAAAAGACAAACTGTTTTATTTTAAACCTTTAAAATATTCCTTACATTTAAACAAGTATTATATATATCAGTCAATTTATTCTAAACATTTATCAATTCGTAGCTACTCTTTACAAACATGCCTTAGCCGTCTAAGTGAACCTTCTAATAGCTATTCTTTTTGAACATTTTGGCAGATTTGTTTATCCTTATATGTATTGAAGGGTACAGCCTCTCGCAAATTTGTCTAGTACTTATTTTAGGGATAGGAAAAAAAAAATGCTAAGTTATTACCTCGAATAGAATAGATTGATAACTGATAATTATAGATGGTTTACTGTGAATTATTTTATATTTTTTTTTTTAAAAAAATGTTTAACGCTGACTATTTGGGCATTTGATGACTCGTTTTGCAATCAATTTATTCTCGTCTTTATTTTGTCTTGTTTTTATTTAATCCGCAACTCATCAAATTTTGTGTAAAGGGATATTTTAGAGTCTAAAAATTAGTTTGGTAAAATATTGAGATCGTGTATAGAATATATATTCAAATCCGACCTAACCCGAATAATCTTGCTTTATTAAATTATCTACAAATTTTTATATATATTTGTTATTATTATTTTTAAATATATCTCTTACTAATATTATGAAATTATTTTGAAATATAAAAATTGAACATTAAATGCATCATAAACTATAAATAATAATTGTACAAAAATTATACACATTAATTACATTTGAAATCTTTCTTAATACCTTGTAAAATTTAAAGTCTCATATATCTACGGGCTATTTATTTAAGAAGATCAATAACTATAAAAAATACACGTTAGTAAAAAAAAAATGAAAACTACATATTTATTGTTTATTCTTTGTCTAACACTACATCAAATAAAGAATCTATCTATACATAATAATATATCAAACTTCTTTTTATAGCAAGGTTGACACATGTCATCTAACGAAACTACTTAGGCTAGGCTAATATAATCTTGACTAAATAACATATGTGGTCCCTTAACTTAATTTCAGTTAACGTTTTAGTTCTTTATCTTCTTTTTTTTTTTT
>JBBPBO010000004.1:14431283-14508766 GCA_037974295.1 Cicer cuneatum | reverse complement strand
GGTCCTTTATTTTAATTTTAAGTGACAATTTGATCTTTTATGTTTTAAAATGTCAACTACATTATCCTTTTTTTTACAAAAATTCATCAAAATTTTCAACCAAAATCCATAAAATTAATTATATTATTTAATATAATACAAATTTCATCAAATTCGTAACTTAAATATTCAAATAAACTCATATTTTCATTATTTATTTGATGTTGTTAGAGATGGAAATATGAGTTTATTTGAAGATTTGAGTTTCGAATTTGATGAAATTTGTATTATATTGAAGAATATAATTAATTTTATGGGTTTTGGTTGAAAATTTTGATGAATTTTTTGAATTTTTGTAAAAAAAAAAAGATAACATTGTTGACATTTTAAAACATAAAAGATCAAATTGTCACTTAAAATTAAAATAAAGGACCAAGTCGGAAAAAAAAAGATAAATTACTAAAACGTTAACTGAAATTAAGTTAAGGGACCACGGGTGCTATTTAGCCTATAATCTTTCTTTAAGTAGAAATATGTTATTGTTATTTTATATCATTTTATTTTTTGTTTATTTTATTTATTTATTATTATTCAACTTTTAATGATTATTATCAGTATAAAAGTACTAATTGACCAAAACACTCACTAGTGCAACTAAAGCTTGTTACATTGGTTCTTATGTACATGTTAGATTGGATACTTGTCTGATCTTACATCAAGCGTTATAATAAATAATTAATTATAAAATCGGCTAAAATGACAAATGTAACAAATCAAAATTCAAAATTGATTTATTACATTGATTAAAATCCACACAACACTCAAACTATGTTGATTCTTAATGTTGATTTGGAGCCATTCTCAACAAATGAGATACAAGTAAATTGCACTGGTGGCGACCAAGTAAAAAAATAGAGGAACAAATATGTAACCCGTTTCTCTTGCCGTTCTCATTTATCACTAGGGATGGCAATTAGACCCAGACTCAGTGGGTACCCGCAAAAAAAATCCATAATGGATAGGGTAAAAACCCGCATAATGGGTATGGGTATGGGAACGGGTAATTACCTGCAAAATTGAACGGGTATGGGTGCGGGTACGGGTACTATAATACCCACCCCGCCCCGCCCCGCACATATATTATTATTATTATTATTATTAGTATGTAAGTTTGTTTTAGTTTAAATAAAAATGATTTTTGTTTTAAATAATTTAGAGATTATTTTTTAGAGATTTTTTAAAGACTAAATAGCATATATGTGATCCCTTAACTTAATTTCAATTAACATTTTAGTCATTTATCTTTTTTTTCTTCCCGATTTGGTCCTTTATTTTAATTTTAAGTGACAATTTGATCTTTTATGTTTTAATATGTCAACAATATTATCCTTTTTTTTTACAAAAATTCAAAAAACTCATCAAAATTTTCAACCAAAACCCATAAAATTAATTATATTCTTTAATATAATACAAATTTCATCAAATTCGTAACTCAAATCTTCAAATAAACTCATACAAAAATTTCATTAAATTTCATTCTTTATTTGATGTTGTTAAAAATGGAAATATGAGTTTATTTGAAGATTTGAGTTTCGAATTTGATAAAATTTGTATTATATTGAAGAATATAAATAATTTTATGGATTTTGGTTGAAAATTTTGATGAATTTTTTGAATTTTTGTAAAAAAAAAAAGAATAACATTGTTGACATTTTAAAACATAAAAAATCAAATTGTCACTTAAAATTAAAATAAAGGACCAAATCGGAAAAAAAAAGATAAAGGACTAAAACGTTAATTGAAATTAAGTTAAGGGATCACGGGTGCTATTTAGCCTTTTTTAAATTATGATTTTTTAACTCCCGTTTGTTTACTATTATAAAAATGATTTTTTTTTGTACAATAATTTTTAACATGTTTGTATACAATTTTATAAAAATAATTTTTTTAAACTAAAAAATTACCATAAAAGACATAAAAATGATTTTCAAGAAAACATGTTTGTTTGAAAAAATAATTTTTTTAAATACATGATTTTTCTAAATATACATATGTCTCTCTACTATCTTATGCATCTCTATCTCTCCTTCCAATCTCTAACTACTATTTCTCTCACTCTCTACTATCTCATATCTCTCTACCTCTCCTTTTTATTACAAACAAATCAACGGATTTAGGTAATTCATTTCATAATTTTCGGATCCTCATGAAAAATAAACATATAAGTAAATCATCACGAAAATATGTTAGTAAATAGTAATAGATTTTGGAGATCTTGTTCTAATCTTAAAAATTGAGCCCTTAATAAAAAAAAGTATAATTTTAATAATTAAAAAAATTTGAAAAATAAATCTTAGTCCCTATACACATATTTGATTCTGATGAAGAAGTAAATAATTGTGATTTTATATTTAAGAGTTTTTTTATATTATTAATCATGACTGTATAATTATAAATAACTAATATAATACACATATCAAATTTTTTATGTATCTCGGAGAGGACTTGCAACTTCATAAAATATTCTTTCATAAAACATTATTTTTGATGTTTTGATATTTATTGTAGTAATGTACTAATGTTTGATCATGATATATTTTGGAAGTTTTGAGTTAGACAATATTTTGGTTTGTAATATTTATGATTTGGATTTAAAATATTTGGGAATTTTTTTAAATTTAATGACAAATTATTTATCGATATATTTTTGTTAAAGTGCGGGTAATGAGTATGGGTACGGGCACTTAAGTACCCAGAGGGCAAAGGTACGGGTATTAAAGTTGATACCTTTTAATACCCACGAGGGTACGGACACATGTACGAGTATTTTTTTAAACTGCGGGTACGGGCACGGCACGGGTACTATAGTACCCTACCCATACCCTACCATTGGGATTCCTATTTATCACTCCCTCGCCTTCAATTACTTTCAACGCCTTTTGTTTTTTCTATGATTGAATCATTTTTTAGATCCCGCAAGTCTTAATTGCATGCAACCACGGAGCCATAATTTCAATTTTCAAAACCACAAAAAAGAATTAAGAACCGATTTATATTTCCAGGTTTGTAATTAAACTTTGGAATTTATCCCTCGTTCGTTCGACTTTCATTTCATCAAATTAATGGTACCACCGATTTATTCATTGCATTGAACTCACGGCAGATTCAATCATTTGGTCATCACCTATTGAAACTAACGTTTTGTATTTCAAGGTTCATATACGATCTCTCTATTTGGTAAAAATAAAATTAATTGTTCACAGTTTTGAATCATCCCACTTATCTAGAATTTGATGATTATAAATATCATTTGTATTATTTCATCTAATATACATTTTCCCTTTGAATTTTCATTTACTGTAAACATAACTATTTTGGTCATCTTTAAGCAATGTTTGAAAAACTAGATTTTGTTGCTTCAATTACTCCAGAAAATGAGTCATGAGATTTGGTTGTTAGAATTATGCGACTTTGGTTTCTGCCTGATCTGAATGCCAAACAGAAATTTTATGCAATGGAAATTGTATTGATGGATGACAATGTTTAATTCTTTCTTTCATAAAGTTTTAAATTATACATAAATTTGCTTTGTTATGTTATTAATCTAACAAATTTGTGTTTTATTTTTTTAGGGTAACAAAATTCAAGCGATTGTGTGAAAAGCTCCAATTTTTTTATTTGAGACTAAAATTCATGAGGGAATTGGGTACAGCTTTTTTCCTTTTGGTGTTGCCTCTAACTCTATAGCATATAGAACAACCAAACACCAATTTAGATTGAATTTGCAAAATGGTACAATGGTCCGAGAAGTGGGAACTGGCTTGGTCACAACCTCTTCGTACTCATTCATTTAATTTTCAGAAATTCGAAATGTTGACATGAATTACTTGATTGGTAAATTTCTTTCAATTTGTTACTTTTATTTTAGTTTTAGTTATACATAGTTTAATCATTATCTTTTTTAAATAGATGTCATGGGAGTTTTAGTTAGAGTGGGACAAGAGAGAATTTATGAAAAGAATGGTGTCAGTACAAAATTTAAGGTTATTGAGTAAGAGTCTGATGGGTGAACTTTTTTATACTATATAAAGTTTTTCAGTGTTTAATAACTTTCTCTATTCATTATTAACTAATTTCATTTTATTCGTGTAGTACAAGGATTGAATGTGCCCCTTGTAAATTCTATATTGATGACTTGAATGCATATTGGGCAATTGGTTTGTCTTTGAAACAATTTATAGATAGTTTAACCAATTATTAGTTACTTGAAGCATTATTGTTGGTTCAATATACCTATTACTTTCCTTTCTTACTCCCTTCAACGATCCTTTCATAAACTATCTTAAATGCAAAAGCTAGAAGCACGCCAACATCCTCAAATCAGTTATAGAAATATCAATCACAAGTATCATTGTCAATACATTTATCTCATTCATGTAACTGTGAACTCTTTTCTTTATTTATTTACATTATTTTTGTTCACATCTAACACATTGTATAGACTATAAGAATTCATATGGTCGTGATGGAGAAAATCATACTAATAAGTAAACTAATATTTACATGCTAATGATAAATGGTCATAAGGTCATGAGTATCATTTCATAGTATCAAAGCAAGTTTATTAACATGCTAATGATGAAGGGTACATTCATTCAAACATATATATTAATCTTATCAAAGTAAATAACGTTTCCAAATAACATTTAATCATGAATGTGACCTACTTTCATATTCTACTAACATTATTATTATTCATAAACTAAGCCTAATTATATTCTAACAGTAACCGTGATTTGCCACTTAAACTGTACATATTGGAAATCTATATGTTTATACTACAATATCCTATTTTTATTGTTTGTCCTAATAACTCCAGCTCTGAATTTTCAAATAAATAGTTGTTTCCACAAAGTTAAATTGAATTTGCAACGAACTCGAGCTCTTACCCATGGATGCAAACAACTTAGCTTCTGCAAGATTGAGGAGAAAAAATGATGAAAGCCAAGTAATCCAAACAAAAAAAATCATGTCTTAGGTATTAATAGCATGTTAACCCGTGTGTCATACGAACTATATATATCCATAAAAATCATGTATATATAGACTTAAATTTTTAACTATCAAGTTTATGAAGTTAACATAAACTTGCCTCATTCATTGTAGATGAAAATGGTACGCCACATATGCATATGTGTAGATATGGTGTTTCAACCACTAGACAAAATTTTGTTGCAAGAACTCTGTTGTCTGATTTAACTATTGGTATATAGACATACATAATCTCATCTTCAATGCTTAACTGAACTTAATCATTCATATCAATGTTCAATGATTTCTATTTTACAATTTGTTTTTGCAACAACAAATGGAACAACTCATATTAATTTCATTGCCACAACTTCAATTGACATAGAATCAGTCATGTTGAACAACAAATGTAAGATTCCTATTGGTTTGACTACAACCTCATGTGACCATACAGTTGATGCAAGTTCGACAATCCACTATTATTTAAATCAACTCAAAATATTTCCTTTATATAATATATATATATATATATATATATATATATATATATATTCACATTCATTTTCCTTAAATGATATATGACAAAACTATGTTTGTATTTTAGCTTCATCTGGAATTCATAGGAAAAACATCATGAGAAGCAGGGCAACCCAACCAGTAAAACATGTTTCTGAATAGTATACTCCATTTTCATATTGTATGCTTTCTTATTTTCACTTGATAATTACTAACCTACCTACTACATTTTGGCATTTACAAATTATAAGGTTCATTACATTTAAAATTACATGTTTCTTTATTTTAATATACATTTTTTTGTCGACGAGTTATAATGTATAGATGTTACTCAATTGACGAATGACACTCCTATGTCAGAAGTAATAAATTCAGCTTCTTTACATGTTACAAAACATGTATCTTAGCCTTACCATGTTCTTGAGTCGATACATTCGTTCCAACAAAAATAATAGACTTTGGAGATCCTTCTTATACATGCTCTGAATATGGTGCTCAAATGTGGTATGAGGAGCGAGCTGAGAAAAGTGCTAATAGCAACCTACCTAAGTTTTCCCTTTGTTGTATGAAAGGAATAATACATATTCCATACTTAAAAAGCCCTCCAGAGTTGTTAATGAGGTTAATACACGGACAAGATCTAAGGAGTAAACATTTTAAAGAAAATATTTGAGCTTATAATAGTATGTTTTGTTTCACCTATATTGGTGGAAAGATCCAATCAAACTCGAGTGGGGGTAGAGGACCACCAAAATTTATTCTTAGTGGACAAAATTTCTACATAATTGGCAGTCTAATTTCAAAGGAAGGAGCAACTAAAAAATTTTCCCAATTATATATTTATGACACAGTGAACAAGATATCTAACAGATTTAATCATTTTAGGTATAAATCTTATTTGGTACATTTTATACTATTATTTTGAAAATTTTGTTTTTTTGTGTATGTGACCACTTTTTGTAATACTATCCAAATCAAAAGAACAACACAAAGGTCTAGATAAAACATTAGTTGAAGACATCACAAGAATGGTGGATGAATACAATGTCTTAGCTAAGTCTTTTAAAAAAGTTTGTGACCACCTACAACACAATAACACCTCTAATATGTGTCTATGGTTGTTTCAAAACAGAACAAAGGATCCAAGAACACATAATATGCCATCATATTGAAGGTGCAAACACGAGAAGGGGGGGTTGAATTGTGTTTGACTTAACTTGAATACTTTTCCTGTTTTAATACTTTCAAAACAAAACTTGATGTATAATTAAAACAGAGTTAGCAGCGGATAATAATAAAAATAAAAACTCACAGATTTTATACTGGTTCACCGTTAACGAGGCTACGTCCAGTCCCTTCGCCTTGAAGGATTTCACTAATTCAATCTTGAATTACAACCTTGCTACTGACCCTCCAAGTCAGTCTTCTCAATAGTCTAACAATCCTAGACTTCTTGAGGAAAACAACCTTGTCTTCAGCCAATCTGACAACCCCAGATTGTAGAAGAAATCACAACACTATGAATCTAATTGCTAAGTACCTTGCTACCTTTTCTGATTCCCTCAGTTTGTAGACTCTACTTCAATAACTTAGATACAACACTATCTAATTGCCAAGTACCCTGCTACCTCTACTGACTCCCTCAGATTGTAGACTCTACTTCAACAACTTAGATTTGCCACAGTGGAAAGAAAATAACACGAGTACTTGCTTCTTGAAAGCTAAAACTCACAATTGACTTCTATGAAAATTTGGGTGTTTATTGCTTTGGAAGTGTATGACTCTTTTGTGATTTTCGATAGCTATATTCTTCAGCATTAAGTCTCTATTTATAGTTGAACTTTAGAACTTCACTGATGCTTTACTTCTGTAGTATATTTCGATTAATCTATTTTGAAAATATTCTGGAGTATTTTGCTCAGATTCTGTTTTGAGCCTTTTGCTCACTGATCTGTTTTGAACATTTTGCTCAGCTTCTGTTTTGAGCATTTTTCTCATATTCTTTAATTCTCATGATCAAATCTGCACCATTGGATCTTAATGCGATAGTCCACATCTGGACCAGCCTATTTGATATTCTGTGATCCTCTGATTTCGGCCATTCCTGGACCACACTTCCTAACCCTCTGATTTCGGCCACCACTGGGCCATGGTCTGATTTTCTGATATGGACCATCATTGGACCAAATAATTATTTCTGAACCATTGATCTGGAAATTTTTACTCTGATCTGGACAGATTCTAGACTTTGGTCTGGAACAAACTAAAATTAACTTGAACAAAAAATATTTCAGTCTGGACATTTTATCTTTAATTTTGGACCAGGTCTGGATTGATTCTGGAACTCATTTCTTTTGGTCTGGACTTAGTTCCATGCCCTGAATCATGCTATCTTATGATCTGGGCCAAATCTGAATTGATCCTTTTGTTCTGGACTCATAAACATACCTTCTGGTCAAGTCTGGACTGTGTAATTTTTCACTGCCAGGTCATCTTCTGGTCAGAATAACTTCTGGAATAAAATTGATATTTGACTCCTGTTTGTCTGGAACAACTCTCCTTCTGGCAGGCTTTCCAATGGTATGATCCATGTTTCATTATGATTTTTCTTCCTTCTGTTCTGGGCCACCAAACATATCCTCTGGTGATGTTTTGACATCCTGGAACATCTTCTAGAAATTCCAGAATTCATTTTCCTTTGATCTGTGCTTCTGTTTCCTTCAGTTTCTGGGGCATTTAACTTAATAATTCAAAGTACAAAATAAGTTTACATTGAGTACATTTGTAAGCATCAAAATCCTAAGTACTTAGAACCAACTTGGTTCCAACAATCTCCCCCTTTTTGATGATGACAAAACCTTAACTTATTTTGCTAACTTATGACTCGAAAACTTTGAATTACTCCCCCTCAGACCAATCTCTCCCCCTAAGTCTGATACTCTCCTTTTCAACTCCTTCTTTGTTCTCTCTTTCTTTTCTTCTCTTCTCCTCTCCTCTCCTTTTCAACTCCTTCTCTTTTCACTCTTTCTTTTTCTCTCTCCTTGATTCCTCTCCTTTTCAACTCCTTCTGTTTTCACTCTTTCTTTTTCTTTCTTTGTTTTTCTCTCTCCCTGTTTCCTCTCCTTTTCAACTCCTTCTGTTTTCTCTCTTTCTTTTTCTCTCCTTCTTTCTTTTTATCTCTCCTTTTCTACTTATTTCTCCTTTCTTTCTCTCTCTCTCTCTCTCTCTTTCTCCCCCTTTTTGTCATCAGCCAAAAAGTGGTCATACTATTTTTGTATTTTTTGTTTTTCTCTTTACAAATTACAGAAAGTAAAAACTGAATAAAATAAAATTGCAAGAAATTTTAAAAACTCCTAAGATGACTACTTGAGCTAGTTAGATATGGAGGTCATGCTGAGATGCTTCTTAATGAACTCGAACCTATCTTCTGGTAATGCGTTGGTGAAGATATCAGCCCATTGATGATCAGTGTCCACAAACTGGATGCTCAAAGTCCCTTTTTGAACATGGTCCCTAATGAAATGGTGTTTTATTTCAATGTGTTTGACTCTAGAGTGTAAGATAGGGTTCTTGGTTAGGTTTATGGCTGAAGTGTTATCACAGAACAAAGGGATATTGTTTTCATAGATGTTGTAATCTTCAAGTTGGTGTTTCATCCAGAGTAACTGTGAACTGCATCCTGCTGCTGATATATACTCAGCTTCTGCTGTTGACATGACAATGGTGCTTTGTCTTTTGCTTGACCAAGAGATCAAATTTTTTCCTAAAAATGTGCAGTTGCCACTGGTACTTTTCCTTTCCAACTTGTCTCCAGCATAGTCAGAATCACAAAAACCTTTTAGTTTGTAGGTGGGTGTTTTCTTGTATAACAAGGTAAGGTTGGTGGTTCCTTTAAGGTATCTCAGAATTCGTTTGACAGCAGTAAAATGGGATTCCCTAGGGTCAGCTTGAAATCGGGCACAGACACAAACACTAAACATAATGTCAGGTCTAGAAGCAGTTAAATATAGAAGGGGTCCAATAATACCTCTGTATGTTTTCTGGTCTACCTTTTTATTGGTTTCATCTTTCTCAAGTGAGCAGGTTGGGTGCATGGGTGTGGCCATAGGCTTACAGTCACTCATCTTGAACTTTTTAAGAAGTTCTTTGGTGTATTTAGATTGGTGATTGAGTATACCTGTTTTACCTTGATGAATCTGAATTCCCAGGAAGAACTTAAGTTCTCCCATCATGCTCATTTGGAACTCCTTCTGCATTAGATCAGAAAACTCTTTGCACAAGGTGCTATTAGTTGATCCAAATATGATATCATCAACATAAATTTGGATAATCAGAATATCATTTTTAATAGATTTCCTAAATAATGTATTATCAATCTGGCCTCTATTAAAGTCATTCTTAAGCAGAAAGTTACTAAGTCTGTCATACCATGCCCTTGGTGCTTGTTTTAAACCATATAAAGACTTTTTAAGTTTAAAAACATGGTCTGGAAAATCAGAATTTTCAAAACCCTATCTTCTGGTAATGCCTTGGTGAAGATATCAGCTCATTGATGATCAGTGTCCACAAATTGGATGCTCAAAGTCCCTTTTTGAACATGGTCCCTAATGAAATGGTGTTTTATTTTAATGTGTTTGACTCTAGAGTGTAAGATAGGGTTCTTGGTTAGGTTTATGGCTGAAGTGTTATCACAGAACAAAGGGATATTGTTTTCATAGATGTTGTAATCTTCAAGTTGGTGTTTCATCCAGAGTAACTGTGAACTACATCCTGCTGCTGATATATACTCAGCTTCTGCTGTTGACATGGCAATGGTGCTTTGTCTTTTGCTTGACCAAGAGATCAAATTTTTTCCTAAAAATGTGCAGTTGCCACTGGTACTTTTCCTTTCCAACTTGTCTCCAGCATAGTTAGAATCACAAAAACCTTTTAGTTTGTAGGTGGGTGTTTTCTTGTATAACAAGGTAAGGTTGGTGGTTCCTTTAAGGTATCTCAGAATTCGTTTGACAGCAGTCAAATGGGATTCCCTAGGGTCAGCTTGAAATCGGGCACAGACACAAACACTAAACATAATGTCAGGTCTAGAAGCAGTTAAATATAGAAGGGATCCAATAATACCTCTGTATGTTTTCTGGTCTACCTTTTTATTGGTTTCATCTTTCTCAAGTGAGCAGGTTGGGTGCATGGGTGTGGCCATAGGCTTACAGTCACTCATCTTGAACTTTTTAAGAAGTTCTTTGGTGTATTTAGATTGGTGATTGAGTATACCTGTTTTACCTTGATGAATCTGAATTCCCAGGAAGAACTTAAGTTCTCCCATCATGCTCATTTGGAACTCCTTCTGCATTAGATCATAAAACTCTTTGCACAAGGTGCTATTAGTTGATCCAAATATGATATCATCAACATAAATTTGGATAATCAGAATATCATTTTTAATAGATTTCCTAAATAATGTATTATCAATCTGGCCTCTATTAAATTCATTCTTAAGCAGAAAGTTATTAAGTCTGTCATACCATGCCCTCGGTGCTTGTTTTAAACCATATAAAGACTTTTTAAGTTTAAAAACATGGTCTGGAAAATCAGAATTTTCAAAACCAAGGGGCTGTTTGACATAGACTTCACTTATGTAGCCATTTAAGAATGCACTTTTGACATCCATTTGATACAGCATTATATTATGATTAGCAGCAAATGATAAGAGAATTCTTATTGCTTCTAACCTGGCCACTGGAGCAAAAGTCTCAGTGTAATCTATACCTTCCTGTTGACTGTATCCTTGAGCTACAAGTCTGGCTTTATTCCTTACCACTTCACCCTTTTCATTGAGTTTATTCCTAAAAACCCACTTGGTTCCAATAATGTTTTTGTTTAGTCTGGGTACGTGATCCTAAACATCATTCCTTTGGAATTCATTCAGCTCTTCTTGCATTGCAAGTATCCAACCTTCCTCTGTCAAAGCCTCATCAACATTGCTGGGTATAATTGTTGAGAGTAAACCAAACAGACTGGTTTCTCTACTTGATGATCTGGTCTTTAGAGGTTCTGCTGTACTGCCAATAATGAGAGATTCTGGATGTGAAGATTCTGCTTCTGGTTCCTGTGTCTCTGGTTCACCTGCAGTTTTTTCATCTTGCTTTGACTTTTCAGAGTCAAGCTGTTTATCATCAAACTTAATGTGGATTGATTCTTCCACAGTGTTAGTTTCCTTGTTAAACACTCTATAAGCTTTTGATCTCTCGGAGTAGCCAATAAAGACACACTTTTGAGATCTAGAATCAAACTTAGCTAGGTTGTCCTTAGTGTTCAACATAAAACAGATGCAACCAAATTGCTTAAAGTAGGAGATATTTGGTTTCTTACCTTTCCATAGTTCATAGGGAGTTTTATTTAGGATGGACCTGATGTAAACTCGATTCTGAATATAGCAGGCTGTGTTGACAGCTTCTGCCCAGAGATAGGTGGCAACCTTCATGTCATTCAGCATGGTTCTGGCCATCTCCTGCAGTGATCTGTTCTTCCTTTCTACCACTCCATTCTGTTGAGGTGTTCTGGGGGATGAGAATGATGACAAAATTTTTTATTTTTTATAACTATTTTTCTTTCTTTTGACTTTGACTCCCCCTAGGACTAAGCTTCAGGTAGTGGTTTAGTGAATATGCCAGCCCATTGATGGTCAGTGTCTACAAACTGGAAGTTGAGTGTCCCTTTTTGAACGTAATCTCTGATGAAGTGGTGTTTGATTTCTATGTGTTTGGCTCTAGAATGAAGGATAGGGTTTTTGGTTAGGTTGATGGCTGAAATGTTGTCACAGTATAAAAGGATGTTTGTTTCCATGATTTTGTAGTCTTCCAGCTGAAGTTTCATCCAAATAAAGTGAAAGCTGCTTCCGACTGCTGAGATATATTCAGCTTCTGCTGTTGACATTGCAATTGTGCTTTGTCTCTTGCTTGACCAGGATATTAAATTATCTCCCAAGAACGTGCAATTTCCACTTGTGCTCTTTCTCTCAAGTTTGTCTCCAGCATAATCAGAGTTACAGTATCCACTCAGTTTGTATGTAGAAGTTTTCTTGTAGAACAAGGTGAGGTTGGTAGTGCCTTTGATGTATCTAAGGATTCTCTTAACGGTTGTTAAATGGGATTCCCAAGGGTCAGACTGAAATCGTGCACATGCACTAAACATAATGTCAGGTCTAGAAGCAGTGAGGTAAATGAGATACCCTATCATACCTCTGTCGGATTTTTGATCAACTTTTTGGCCTGAGTCATCCTTTTCAAGTGAGCAGGTAGAGTGCATTGGGGTAGCCATAGGTTTGCAGTCACTCATCATAAACTTCTTGAGAAGTTCTTTTGTATATTTTGATTGATGAATGTATATACCTTTCTGACTTTGCAGAATTTGTATTCCTAGGAAGAACTTAAGTTCTCTCATCATGCTCATTTGAAATTCCTACTGCAACAATTTAGAAAATTCTTGGCAGAGAGTGCCATTAGTAGATCGAAAGATAATATCATCAACATAAACTTGAATAATCAGAATATCATCTTTTATTGATTTTCTAAAAAGAGTATTGTCTGCTTGTCCTCTTTCAAACTCATTTTTAAGTATGAAGTTACTAAGTCAATCATACCATGCCCTAGGTGCTTGTTTTAATCCATACAAATATTTTTTTAAGTTTAAAAACATAGTTTGGTAATTCAGAACTTTTAAAACCTGGGGGTTGTTTAACATAGACTTCTTCACTTATATAACCATTTAAAAATGCGCTTTTAACATCCATTTGGAATAATGACATGTTATTATTAGCCGCAAAAGAAAGTAGGATACAAATAGCTTCTAACCTGACCATTGGAGCAAAATTCTCAGTGTAGTCAATACCTTCTTGCTGACTGTAGCCTTGTGCAACAAGTCGTGCCTTGTTTCTGACAACTTCTCCTTTTTCATTCAGCTTGTTTTTGAAAACCCACTTGGTTCCAATAATGTTCTTTTCTAGTCTTGGAACTAGATCCCAAACAACATTCATTTAACTCTTCTTGCATTGCTAGGATCCATCTACATCTTCCTTCTGACTTATCTTCAGATTTGTCGTATGCTTGCTTGTAGCTTATACTTTTTCAAGTTTTTTCGCTTGCATCAGCTTCTTGTTCTAGTATATCTGCATCAGCTTTTGGTTTTAGTAAATCTGCATCAGCTTCCTCTAGTTCTGGTAAACCTGCATCGGTTTCCTCTGGTTCTGGTTAAGCTGCATCAGCTTCTGCTTGCTTTGACTTTTCAGGTCAAGATCAAGATGTAACCTATATGTCAACAGTTTCAGTTTTACTCTGAAAATCCTCTTGTTTCTGATTTTCAGATTCTGAATTTGTATGTTCTGTGATTAGATGGTTTGGATGAAGGGCTTTGAATTCCCTCCCTGGTTTGTCGTCTTGATGAATTTGACTAGAGTGTTTGAAGAACTCTCCTGATTCTGATTCTTCTCTTTTTGCTGATACATCAGGTTCCTCTGATAATTCTAGAACTTATGATAATTCTTTTTCTTCTGGTAGTTCCAATTTTGTTGATATGTATGATTTCTCTGTCTGTTCTGATTTGTGTGATATGTGTGATTTCTTTGATATTTCATGTTCCTCCTATGATTCTAGTTCTGGTTCTGTTTGGTAGATGTTGGAACATAGACCTTTTTCCATTCTTATGTTGCCAGCATCCATTGACCAGGCACCATGACTGGTGTTTCACTTTGGTTGCTTAGAACATCTGCAACATAAACAATTTTATCTTTTGGTACCCAAATCTGGTTGGGTCTTGGTTTGTTAGTCTTGAAAGGTTTCTTGTCTCTCCTTGATTTTATCATGGGACAAGACAATTTTGAGTGACCTTTCTTGGCACAAATATCACATAAAACATAAGAGGAAATAGGTTTAGTTACAATTACAGTTTCATCAAGCTCTATGCCTCTTTTACCATTGTTACTAACTCCATAGATCATAGAAGCATATTTGCTTCTTTCCATACCATTAACAATAAAATCTTGTAAAACTTGTTCATGCATATCAGAATTACATATAGTATTTTTACTTGATGTTGAACAAAGATTACTTTTTAGAGTTAGGTTTTCATACTTAAGCTCAACAATATCAGATTTAAGAGTTGCATTTTCTGTTTTACATTCTACATTTTGATTCTTTAAAACATTGATTTCTTTGGTTAGAAATGAATTTTCTTTCCTAAGTGTTTTTAGATTTAAAGTCAGTTTGTTATTGATATTTAAAATATCATTCATTGCAGTAATTAAATCAAATCGGGTAAGTTTAGAGAATACCTCTTTTTCATCTTCTGATGATTCACTTTCAAAATCAAATTCTGTATCGAATCCAGAGGTAGTGTTTGTGTGAGCCATCAGAGGCAGTGTATGTGTGAGCCATCAGAGCCAGTTCTGTTTCTGATTCACTTCCAGAATCAGAGTTTGGGTTGGATTTAGAGGCAGAGCTGGTGCAAGCCATCAGAGCCAGTTCTACTTCTTCATCCTCTGATTCTCTTCCAGAGTTAGCATCAATGTCGTATCCAGAGGAAGAATGAGTATGAGCCATCAGTGCCAATTCTACTTCTTCTGATTTACTTTCAGGGTTGATTCCAGAGGCAGAATGTATGTGACCCATCATGGCTAATTCTGCTTCTTCATCTTCATAGAATTCATCAGAATCATCCCATGTTGCCATTAGATTCTTCTTCTTGGGTCTGGAGTCTTTCTTCTGATTTTTCCCTTTCTCTAGATTTTTACATTATGACTGGATGTGCCCAGGTTCATTGCATCCATAACAGATGATGCTCTTCTTGTCTTGTTCATCCTTTCCTCTGTTGGAATGCTTGGAGTTCCTCTAGGGAAACTTCTTCCTTCTATTTTTCCACATCTTCATAATCTTTTTGGTTATGAGGGCAATGTCTTCTGCTTCTGATTTCTGATTCTGGTCCCCAGAATCACTATCTGCTAATTCTATTTCTTTTTCTGCTTCTGCGTTTAGAACATTCTTCCATTTGGACTTTAAGGCTAGAGTTTTATTCTTCTTCTTGGGTACATCTTCTTCAAGCTCTATTTCATGTGACTTGAGGGAGCTGATTAATTATTCCAGCTTTAAAGTGTTCAAGTTCTTTGCTTCCTGAATGGTAGTGACCTTTGGTCTCCACTTCGTTGGCAGACTTCTAAGGATTTTCTTCACGTGGTCAGCAGTGGTATAGCTCTTCTTGAGTACTCTTAATCCTGACACCAGAGTCTGAAATCTGGAAAACATTGCTTCAATGTCTTCATCTTCTTCCATCTTTAACAGCTAGTACTTCTTGACTGGAATGTTGGTGTAAGACCCTTAAATTTAAAAATTTAATTATGAATTTAATATTAAGTGTATTTTGGGAATAATTGTAAAATATTCAATATATGTATATTTTCTGTAAATACATATATATAAATATTTATTTTGGAAGATGAATTAAAATTATTGGATGAAGAGTAAATTAATGTAATTACGAATAATTATATTATCGGATAGTTAATTAAGGAATTATCTGCTAATTGCGACGGAACCGGTTAAGTGCTGGAGGGTCCAACAATATTTTAATATTATTTTTGATGAGGTGGCACATAGATGTGCCTATATATGGACGAGAGAAGGCAGAGTAAAAACAGAAAACACTTCATCCTCCCTTACTGCATGTAACAGTAACGTCCCCCTTCTTCATCCCATTCTGATTTCCGTTTCACGTTCAAAAAAAAAAAAAGAGAGTTGCTCAAAAGTGAGATTACTTGGAAATCCAAGCACCGAAACACCAAGTGCCCAGAACAAAAGTTGTTCCTCTCCTCATTACGGAGCTAGAGAACCCACTTTGGTAGCGGCAAACGCAAACGGAAACTTCGCCGATTTTTGACGCAGATAAGTGAACGGGAGCAGAAACGCAACAGGGTAAGGGGCACCTTCCACTTTCTAGATCGATTTGAAGTCAGGATATCATCAGATTCGGGTAAGAGAAGGAGATATTCAAAAGACTGCTTTCAGGACCCGTTATGGACATTATGAATATCTTGTTATGCCATTTGGAGTTACGAATGCACCAGCGATTTTCATGGACTATATGAATAGGATCTTCAGCCCATTTCTGGATAAATTCGTGGTGGTGTTCATCGATGATATTTTGATTTATACAAAGGATGAAAAAGAACACAGAGAACACCTACGCCAAGTTCTTGAAGTCTTACGCGAGAAGCAATTGTATGCTAATTTGTCGAAGTGCGAGTTTTGGCTAGAGAAAGTGAACTTCTTGGGACATGTGATAATGAAAGAAGGAATCAATGTGGATCCGACAAAGATTGAGACAATTCTTGCCTGGAATCAGCCCCAGACTATCACAGACATACAAAGTTTTTTCCGACTAGCAGAATACTACAGGAGATTTATTGAAGGATTTGCTAAGATTGTAGCTCCTTTGACACAACTCACCAGAAAGAATCAGCCGTTTGCATGGAAGGAGAAGTGTGAGGAAAGTTTTTAGTTGCTTAAGGAAAAGTTGACATCCTCACTAGTGTTGATCTTGCCACAGCTAGAGGAACCATATGAAGTCTATTGTGATACATCTCACCAAGGTATGGGATGTGTTTTAATGAAACACAAGAAAGTTGTAGCCTACGGCTCAAGGCAGTTGAAAACTCATGAACGAAACTATCCTACTCATGATTTAGAGCTTGCTGTAGTAGTGTTTGCATTAAAGGTCTGGAGGCACTACTTATATGGATGCACATTCACGATGTTCAGTGACCATAAAAGTTTGAAGTATCTGTTCGACCAGAAAGAATTGAACATGCGGTATTGAAGATGGATGGAGACTCACAAAAATTTTAATTTTTCATTGCGGTACCACCCTGGAAAAGCCAATGTGGTGGCTGATGCATTGAGTAGGAAAAGTGTATCCGTATCTTCAATGATGATGGCCAGACAACAAGAGTTGTGGGAAGCATTTAGAGATCTACACTTGGACGTAAAGTTTGCACCAGGAATTTTAAAGTGTAGAATGGTAACAATTTCGAGTGGTTTGCTTGAGGAGATTGCGAACTTGCAAGATGACGCATTAATCCAAGAAAAGTGGAATCTGATAGCGCAAGGACAGACAACTGAGTTCAGGGTCGGACCAGATAATATTCTAAGATGTAATGGAAGAGTTTATGTACCGGAAGTTGCAGATATGAGAAGAACGATTTTGGAAGAGGCTCATAAGAGTAAGTTGAGTATTCATCCTGGAGCAACCAAGATGTACCAGGACTTAAGACAGAATTACTGGTGGCCAGGAATGAAGAGGGACGTAGCGGAGTACGTATCGGCTTGTTTAACTTGTCAGAAAGCGAAAGTGGAACATCAACGACCTGCTGGAATGTTGCAACCTTTGGATATACCAGAATGGAAGTGGGATAGCATTTCCATGGATTTTATAACTGGATTGCCCAAGACAAGGAAAAAGAATGATTCGATTTGGGTAATAGTGGATCGATTGACAAAATCCGCACATTTCTTACCGGTAAGGACCACTTATAAGGTAGATAAGCTGACAGAAATCTACATTGCGGAGATCGTGAGATTACACGGAGTTCCATCGAGTATAGTATCGGACCGTGACCCAAAGTTCACATCTCATTTTTGGGGAGCGTTGCATGAAGCTTTGGGCATGAAACTAAAATTGAGTTCAGCTTACCATCCGCAAACAGACGGACAAACCGAGAGAACAAATCAGTCATTGGAAGATGTATTGAGAGCATGTGTGTTGGATGATAGAGGAAACTGGGATGAGGTATTGCCATTGATTGAGTTTACTTACAGCAATAGCTTTCACGCAAGTATTGAAATGGCACCCTATGAGGCTTTATATGGACGCAAATGTCAGACGCCTTTATGCTGGTATAAGGACGGAGAAGGTATGATTGTTGGACCTGAGATGGTGGAACAGACTACAGAGAAAATCAAGAGAATACAAGAGAAAATGAAGATTTCACAAGATCGTCAGAAGAGTTATGCGGACAAGCGTCGCAGATACTTGGAATTCGAGCAGGGTGATCATGTATTTCTAAGGGTCACGCCTACAACTGGAGTTAGCAGAGCTATTAAGTCGAGGAACTTAACTCCAAAATTTATTGGACCATACCATATTACTGCACGAATTGGACCAGTGGCTTATCGGATTGCTTTACCTCCAATACTGTCCAATATTCACGACGTATTTCACGTGTCGCAGTTAAGAAAATACATTTCAGATCCGTCACATGTGATCGAACCAGACACAATTCAACTGAAGGATAACCTGTCATTTGAAGTATTCCCTATAAGGATTGAAGATAGTAAGATTAAACAGTTGAGGAACAAGGAAGTCCCACTAGTCAAAGTGATTTGGAATCCGACTACGGGAGACGCGACTTGGGAACTGGAGAGTAAGATGAGGGAACAATATCCTCAGTTTTTTATTAACATGTAGTTTCGAGGACGAAACTAATTTAAGGGGGGTAGTAATGTAAGACCCTTAAATTTAAAAATTTAATTATGGATTTAATATTAAGTGTATTTTGGGAATAATTGTAAAATATTCAATATATGTATATTTTGTGTAAATACATATATATAAATATTTATTTTGGAAGATGAATTAAAATTATTGGATGAAGAGTAAATTAATGTAATTACGAATAATTAAATTATCAGGCAGTTAATTAAGGGATTATCTGCTAATTGCGACGGAACCGGTTAAGTGCTGGAGGGTCCAGCAATATTTTAATATTATTTTTGATGAGGTGGCACAAAGATGTGCCTATATATGGACCAGAGAAGGCAGAGTAAAAACAGAAAACACTTCATCCTCCCTTACTGCATGTAACAGTAACGTCCCCCTTCTTCATCCCATTCTGATTTCTGTTTCACGTTCAAAAAAAAAAAAAGAGTTGTTCAAAAGTGAGATTACTTGGAAATCCAAGCACCGAAACACCAAGTGCCCAGAACAAAAGTTGTTCCTCTCCTCATTACGGAGCTAGAGAACCCACTTTGGTAGCGGCAAATGCAAACGGAAACTTCGCCGATTTTTGACGCAGATACGTGAACGGGAGCAGAAACGCAACAGGGGTAAGGGGCACCTTCCACTTTCTAGATTGCATTAGGGCTGTAAATGCATACTATTATGGCATTAATGATGTTTCATTATTGTTTTTGAAGAAAGACTGTTTTGCATGTCGTTTTGAAGGATGAAAAATGCATTATGTTGATGTTTTAAATGATCTGTGATGTCTGCTGTGTTGGTTGATATATCAATGTTGTTCTATTTGTGTGGGAAAGCTGGAAAATGCTTTGCATGTTGTTTTGGTTGTGAAAGAATACTGGAAAATACTTTGCATGTTGTTTTGGGAATGCTCAAAATGCAAACATTTGGAAGTGCATGTTCTGTTTTTGAGTTTGACATTATGTTTTGGGTGATTTAAGCAAAACTGTGATGTTGTTCTGGTGTTGGTGATTCTGTTTCTGTTATGGTGAAATAGCCTGGTGATGATGATGGTTTAAAAAGAAAAGGATTTAAAATGGTGGAAGTGTTTTATGGAAAACCTGTTGTTAATGAAAAATGTTTTGAGTTGTGGGGTTTCAAAAGAATGGTGATTTTATTCTAGTGTTGTGTCGGTTTTTCAAAGAAAAGAATTTGAAAACGTGTTGAAGTTTTCTATGAAATTTCACTGAATTCGAAGGTGTATTCGAATACAGCCTGCAAAACTTCAGTTTTATTCAAATTTTTGAACTTGTATTCGAATACAAGACTCTGTATTCGAATACAGATAAAGGGGTTTTTGCTTCTGACTTAGCCTATGTATTCGGCTACGACCATGTCGTATTCGAATACAGGACTGCAATTTATGCCACTGTATTCGCATGTGTATTCGACTACGACAACCTAGTATCGAATACAGAATGCTGATTTTTCACTGTTTTTGCCTCTGTATTCGAATACAAGGGAGCTGTATTCGAATACAGCTTGCTTTTTTTTCAAAAAATTCAGTTTTAAACAATGGTTTATGAACTTAAAGAGTTGGGAAAATTGGGAAGGTTTGTGATGAATTAAAATGGTGTTTTGGAGATGGTTTGGGGTGGTGATGATGAGGTTCTGGAGTTCTTTATTGATGCTGTGAAAAATGTTGAGTTTACACTGTTGTAGCCCTTGTATTCGAATACAAGAAAGCTGTATTCGAATACAGAGTGTTGATTCTGCACTGTTTTAGCTTCTGTATTCGAATACAAGGAAGCTGTATTCGAATACAAATTCGGTTTTTCCAGAAATCTCAGTTTTAAACACTGTTTTATGAACTTTAAGAATTGGGGAAACATTGAGAAGACTTGTGATAAATAAAAATGGAGTTTTTGAGATAGTGGGAAGTGGTAATGATGAGGTACTTGAATGTTTTTATTGATGGGATGATAATGAAATTATTTGGGTTGAGATGGTTTTGGGAAAATGATGGAAGGGCTGAATTTTAATGATGTTTGCATACTATTTTTAGTGAAGAGAAAATATTGCATGTCCATGCATTGCATACTCAGGTGGTGACCGCGATGGGCCACAGAGTTGATGCGGTGACCGTGATGGGCCGCGAAGTTAAGCAGTAACCACCGTAGTGGGCTACGGAATGGCCGCGTGTTCGTGGTGGTCCATTCTATCCGTGCGAGGATTTAACTTCTATGTATTTGGCCTGTGAGAGGATAATACACGTGAAAGTAGTAACTGTGATGGGTTGTAGAGTGGTCGCGTGTTCGTGGTGGACCATTCTATTCGGGTTCAGAGTGGCCGCGTGTTCGTAGTGGTCCATTCTATCCGAACTACGGAATGGCCGCGTGTTCGTGGTGGTCCATTCAAATACGTAAAACGTGCTGGTCTGTTGAGCGACTGCACTGGTGCTGATCTGTGAGCGATTGCACCATGGTTATGTTGGCCATTAAAGTCAAACATATATAAATTGTGCTGGTCTGTGAGCGACTGCACCTTGGTAATTCCAAGAAATTGAGTACATGAGCATATACATATTGCATCGGGGTGGCTAATCGGTGAATTATGATTTGGATATGTGTTGATTATTGGAAATCAATGTGTGTAAGTAAATTATGAAATCTTGAATTTATGATGAATTGGTGTAATTGCTGAATTGTTATTCGTACTTACAACTTGAATTTTGTGTATTACATGGTTGCTGTTTTGCAAAGGTACAAATGTCATGTATTTTCAAAATTGAGCATCCTTATTTCTCATCATTGTTATATGATATGCCATGAATATATTTGTTATTGTTAACATAAATGCTATGTGGTATTTGTTAATTTCGGTCGGTGACCATTTACTATTATTGTGGAAAATCGGGCTTTGCCCTCATATGATACCCAAACCCGTCCCACCGACGGTTACACTAACGACGAAGACGTCGTTAGTTTCCCATGATTTTCACGTACGGAGTATTCGTGGACAACGTAGAGGGACGGACCACTGGGGTGAAGACGAGACTTGTGGAGGAGGCGGTGGAAATTACTTGCTACTGTAGCTTAGTGCATGATCAGACTAGACTTTTGTATAGGGTCTTGAGTTTGGGGAATGTAATTGGTTATTTTGGGAATTATTGTATAACTTTTCTGCTATTATTTTTCCACACTTTGATAATTTTTAGGTGGGTCCAGGATACAGCTATTGGATGTATCTTTATTTTGATATATTTTGAAGAATTAAATTCCCAAAAATAATTTACTTAATTAATCGTGATGTAATTATTTAATTACTTCTCTATTTTGGATTACGACTTCGAGCGATATTTAATTTGAATTGATTTTAATCATTCTGAAGTAAATTGAAAAATATTCTTTTATTTATTTTGGTTTAAAAAAAAAACACTTGCGCTGTGTTTTAAACTCGGGGTGTTACAGTTGGCCTTTGCTTCTTGAACTTGCTTGCTACCTTTGTAAGTCAGAACGAGACTATAATAGATGCTTTTTGTTGTTTTCTTGTTAGTGCACTTGTCAAACTCCTTGAATGTGATTGCATTGATCATGAACGTTTTGGATTTGTCATGTAACTTAAACATCTTCTTCTGGTCAGCATCAAAATCTTTCATGGGAATTTTAACACCATCAGCATCTTTTGGAGTAGTATATCCATCTTCCACCATGTCCCAAAGTTCGGGATCTTGTAAGAAAAAGAAACTCTTCAGCCTATCCTTCCAGTACTCGAACAGTTCCCCATCAAACATAGGTGGTCTGTTGATGTTTCCTTCAATAGCTTCTTCATTGATTCCAGAAATGTTGAATCTGTTGATCTTTCCTCAAACATTGTAAAGTGCTCAGTCTTGAGACCGAGCTCGGATGCCAATTGAAGGTGCAAACACGAGAAGAGGGGTTGAATTGTGTTTGCCAAACTATGAATCTTTTTACTTTTTTGTTGAATGTTGATGTGATTTACTTGATTAATAAATAATCAGACTTAGCAGCGGAAAATATAAGAACACAGTAATTTAACCTGGTTCACCATTAACTTGGCTACATCCAGTCCCTTCATCCTGAAGGCTTGAATCCACTAATTCAAAACCTTTGAATTACAACACCTGACCCTCCAAGTCAGTCTTCCCAAATAGCCTGACAACCCCAGACTTTTGAGGAACGAAAACGACTCTACAAGTCAAGTCTTCTCCTACCAATCTGACAACCCCAGATTGAAGAAGGAATCTACACCACTATCGGGTTAAATTACAAGGTTTGGAACTCTACAAATTTGCTTCTGGAAAGCTAATTGTTGCACTAATTCTTGCACACTTTTGTTGCTTCTAGAAAGCTGATTGTTGCACTGAATTTCTCTCTCGAAAACACTTAGAAAATATTGCTTTTGCACTCATGTAATTCTCTCTTTTGAACTCTCAGATTGTATTGAATATGAAGCTTGAGTTCTTGTGTTTTTCGATACTTGATGTTGCTGTTTTGAAGCCTCCTTTTATAGCTGCAAATTGGGCTTTGTCCAAGCATAAATTCAAAATAAATCTTGCTCAGATTTCCTTCGAAAATACTGTTGGCCAATCTTTTTTCACTTAAATAAAAACCGTATCTTTTTAACTTCAGATTGCACTTGAAATTTTTTTAACCAATCTTGTTTCTTTTAATTTCAAACCATATCTTTTTAAGCTTCAGATTGCATTCGAATTTCTTCAAGTCTTCAGTGATTTTTTGAATCAAATCCCCTTAATAATTTGATCAAATTTCTATCAAAATATAATTAAGTCTTCTTCGAATTTTAATCAAGTTTTCACTGATTTGCATCTTGATTTAAATTCTGGACCGCATGATCTTCTAATCTCGGCCAACTCTGGACCATGTAATCCGATATGTACCAATTATGTGTTCCTCTTATCTCGGCCAACTCTGGACCATGTGATCTGATCTGTACAATTCTGTGATCCTCTGATCTCGGCCAATTCTGGACCATGTGATCTGATCTGTACCATTATGTGATCTGGACCATTGATCTTCTAATCTGGACTATTGATCTTTTCTACTAGACCATTTATCTTCTACTCTGGACCATTGATCTTTTAACTTGGACATTAGATATTTTAATCTAGACCATTGATCTTTTAAGCTCGACATTTATCCTCTGATCTGGACCAAGTCTGGACTAAGCCTAGACAATTATATCTTCTGATATGGACCAAGTCTGGATCAAGTTTTATGTTCTGGACCAAGTTTTATGTTCTGAACCAAGTTTTATGTTCTGGACCAAGCTATCATCTAGTCTGGACCAAGTCATTTGTTCTGGACCAGTTATCTTCTACTCTAGACCAGGTCATTTGTTATGGACCAGTTATCTTCTGCTCTGGACCATGTCTGGACTGATTCTTAAATTCACGACCATGTTATCTTCTGGTAAGGACTAAGTCTGGATCAAGTCTGACTTATGTTTCCTTCTGGTCTGGACCAAGTCTCCCTCTAACAAGCTTCCTTCTGATCTGGACCAAGTCTTCTTCTGGACTCTGCTTCCTTCTGATCTGGGCCAAGAAAGATATCCTTTTATGATGTGATTTTTCCTTCCCTTTGATGATATCCTCTGATTAATGCTATCCTCTGATGTTTGCCTTTGACGACATCCTCTCATATCCTCTGAAGGTGTATCCTCTGGTGACGTCCTCTGGTATCCTCTGGATGTTTCCTCTGGCTGAAACTTCTGGTGACATTTGTATCCTCTGGTGGTGTCATCCTCTGATTTTGCACAGCCTCTGATTTGTTCTTCTAAGTCAAAATACAATTTACATAAAATACTTTTATTAACATCAAAACTTTGATTGAAAGAACCAACTGGGTTCCAACATCAAGATCAATAATCATTCTCTGTTTTCTGAACATTATGTTTTTACTCTCTTCTGAAGGTGCAAACACGAGAAGGGGGTTGAATTGTGTTTGTCAAACTTGAATTCTTTTGCTATTTTGTTGAATGTTGATGAGAATTATTTGATTAATAAATAATCAGACTAAGCAGCAGATAATAACAACATAAGAACACAACGATTTATCTTGGTTCACCATTATCTTGGCTACATTCAGTCCCCTCACTCCGAAGCCTTTAATCCACTAATTCAAAACATTTTGAATTACAACACCTAACCCTCCATGTCAGTCCTCCCAAACAGTCTGACAACCCCAGACTTTTGAGGAACGATAACAACACCTTGACCCTACAAGTCAAGTCTTCTCCTACCAATTTGACAACCCCAGATTGAAGAAGGAATCTACACCTCTAATGGGTTTGATTACAAGGGTTTAGAAATTTGCAAAGTTGCTTCTGGAAAGTTGGTTGTTGCAATGACTTTCACACTCTTTTGTTGCTTCTGGAAAGCTAATTGTTGCACAGAATTTCACTCTCGAAAAATCACTTAGAGAATATTTCTTTTGCACTCAAGTGTTTCTATCTTTTGAACTCTTCGATGAATTTGAATTGAAGTTTGAGTTCTTGTGTTTTTCGATGCCTGCCTGAAGCCTCATATTATAGCTGCAATTAGGGCTTTTTTCAAGCTTAAATTCGAGATAAATCATGCTCAGATTTCCTTTGAAAATTCTGTTGGCCATGATTCTCTTAATTTCAAAATGTATCTTTTTAGCTTCAGATTTCTTTTGAAAATTCTGTTGACCAAACCTATTTCTCTTAATTTTAGACCGTATCTTTTAGCTTCAGATTTCATTGGAATTTTCTTCATGTCTTTAGTGATTTTTGAATCAAATCTCCTTAATACTTTGATCAAATTTCAATCAAGTCTTTTTCGAATTTTAATCAAGTCTTCACTAATCTGCATCATGATTTAAATTCTGGACCATATGATCTTCTGATCTGGACCAACTCTAGACCATGTGATCTGATCTGTACCATTATGTCTCATGATCTGGATTGTGTGATCTTCTGATCTGGACCATTGATCTTCTGATCTGGATCAAGTATGGACCAAGTCTTATGTTCTGGACCATGCTATCTTCTGGTTTAGACCAAGTATGGACCAAGTATGACTTATGTTTCCTTCTAGTATGGACCAAGTTTCCTTCTGGTCTGGACCAAGTCTCCTTTTGGACATGCTTCCTTTTGGTCTGGACCAAGTCTCCTTCTGATCTGGACCAAGTCTCCTTCTGATCTGGACCAAGTCTCTTTCTGGACTCTACTTCCTTCTTATCTGGGCCAAGAATAATATCCTTTGGTGATGTCATTGTTTCTTCCCTCTGATGATATCCTCTGATTGATGATATCCTATGATGTTTGCCTTTGATGACATCCTCTGCTTCTTGCTTCTCATGGTATCATCTGGTATCTTCTGGTATCCTCTAGTGACATCCTCTGGATGTATCGTCTGGTGATATCTTATGGCTGTATCTTCTGGTCGTATCTTCTAGAGGTATCTTCTGCTAACGTCATCTTCTGATGACATCCTCTGATGACGTCCTCTGATGACGTCATCCTCTGGTGTATCCTCTAATTTTTTATACTTCTTCTAAGTAAAATATGATTTTCATAAAATACTTTTGTTAACCTCAAAACTTTAGTCGAAAAAACCAACTTGGTTCCAACAATCTCCCCCTTTTTTATGATGACAAAACTTTGTATTTTTTATAACTACTATTTCTTTCTTTTGACTTTGACTCCCCCAAAGACTAAGCTCCAATTTTATTTTTCTCCCCCTAAGTCTAATGCCCCAGATACTTTATCAAATATATCTTCTCCCCCTTTGTCATCAGACAAAAAGGATTGAAGGAATAAAGGAGATCATCTGAATTTTTTTTTTCATCTTCTGCTCTTTTTTTTTATTTTGAAAAACAATACACGAAAATAATAATAATAATAATAATAATAATAAATACAGTAAAAACATAATTAGGCTATTGGTCATGGATTAAGGTAAGGTTTAGGTTTTTCTTGATGAAGTCAAACCTATCTTCAGGTAGTGGTTTAGTGAATATGTCAGCCCATTGATTGTTAGTGTCTACAAACTGGATGTTGAGTGTCCCTTTTTGAACATAATCTCTGATGAAGTGGTGTTTGATCTCTATGTGTTTGGCTCTAGAATGTAGGATAGGATTTTTGGTTAGGTTGATGGCTGAAGTGTTGTCACAATATCCACTATGTTGATATGTAGGAGTTTTCTTGTAGAACAGGGTGAGATTGGTAGTGCCTTTTAGGTATCTCTGTAGGATTTTTGGCCTTAGTCATCATTTTTCAAGTGAGCTGGTAGTGTGCATTGGGGTAGCCATAGGTTTGCAATCACTCATCTTAAACTTCTTGAGAAACTCTTTTCTATATTTTGTTTGATGAATGTATAGACCTTTTTTACTTTGCAGAATTTGAATCCCTAAGAAGAACTTAAGTCTCCTTTCATGCTCATTTGAAATTCCTGCTGCATCAATTTAGACAATTCTTGGCAAAGAGTGCCATTAGTAGATCCAAATATAATATCATCAATATAAATTTGAATGATCAGAATATCATCTTTAATTGATTTTTTAAGTTTAAAAACATGGTTTGGAAATTCAAAACTTTCAAAACCTGGGGGTTGTTTAACATAGACTTCTTCACTTATATAACCATTTAAAAACGCACTTTTAACATCCATTTGAAATAATGAAATGTTATTATAAGCAGCAAAGGAAAGTAGGATACAAATAGCTTCTAACCTGGCCACTGGAGCAAAAGTCTTAGTGTAGTCAATACCTTCTTGCTGATTGTATCCTTGTGCAACACATCGTGCCTTGTTTATGACAACTTCTCCTTTTTCATTCAGCTTGTTTCTGAAAACCCACTTGTTTCCAACAATATTCTTTTCTAGTCTTGGAACTAGATCCAAAATCTCATTCATTTAGCTCTTCTTGCATTGGTAAACTCCATCTATATCCTTCTTCTGATTCATCTTCAGATTTATCCTTTGAAGATTTGTTGTATTCTTGCTTGTAGCTTCTGCTTTTTCAAGTTCTTTTGCCAGCATTAGCTTCTGGTTCTGGTAAATCTGCATCAGCTTCTGGTTCTAGTCAACCTGCATCAACTTCTGGTTCTAGTAAATCAGCTTCTGGTTCTGGTAGATCTGCATCAGCTTCTAGTTTTAGTAAACCTGCATCAGCTTCCACTGGTTCTGGTAAACTAGCATCAGCTTCATCTTGCTTTGACTTTTCAGGTCAAGCTATTTGTCATATAACATAATACAAATCAATAATTTAAAAATGAACTCAATACAACCAAACCATTAATTCTGCTTCTGGTGGTTTCTGCTTGTTTTTTAAACCACTGAAATATTGTTTCTGTTGAAGTGTTCACATCACGTGGATCATTTGGTTCCTCTGACAGTTTGAAAATCTGCAGAATATTTATCTAGCTTTGATTTTTAAGATCAAGTTTCTTGCTATCACAGTATACATTAATATCAAACAATAATAGTATTTACAGCAAGATGTAACCTCTATGTCAACAGTTTCAGTTTTACTCTAAAAATCCTCTTGTTTCTAATTTTCATATTCTGAATCTGTATGTTCTGTGATTAGATGGTTTGGATGAAGGGATTTGAATTCCCTTCCTGGTTTGTATCTTGATGACTTTTACTAGAGTGTTTGAAGAACTCTCCTGATTCTGATTCTTCTCTTTCTGCTGATATATCAGGTTCCTTTGATAATTCTGAAACTAATGATAATTTTGTTTCTTCTGGTAGTTCCAGTTTTGTTGATATGTGTGCTTCCTCTGTTTGTTTTGATATTTCCTATTCTTCATATAGTTTTGGTTCTGATAGGCATTGTAATTACCAGCTCTTCTTCCACCAGAGTCACTTTGCTTCTGTTTGATAAGTGCTGGAACATAGACCTTTTTCCCTTCATATATTGCCAGCATCCATTGACCAGGCACCATGACTCGTGTTTTACTTTGGTTGCTCAGAACATCTGCAACATAAACAATTTTATCTTTCGGTACCCAAATCTGGTTGGGTCCAGGTTTGTTAGTCTTGAAAGTTTTCTTGTCTTTCCTTGATTGTATCATGGGACAAGACAATTTTGAGTGACCTTTCTTAGCAAAAACAGCACAAAAAACATTAGAGGGAATATGTTTAGTTTTAGCTACAGATTCATCAAATCCTATGCCTCTTTTACCATTGTTACTAACTCCATAAATCATAGAAGCATATTTGCTTCTTTCCATACCATTAGCAATAAAATTTTGTAAAACTTGTTCATGCATATTAGAATTACATACGATATTTGATGTTGAACAAAGATTACTTTTTAGAGTTAGATTTTCAGACTTAAGCCCAGCAATATCAGTTTTAAGAGTTGCATTTTCTGTTTTGCATTCTGCATTTTGATTCTTTAAAACATCGATTTCTTTGGTTAGACTTGAATTTTCTTCCCTACGTGTTATCAGTTTTAAAGACAATTTGTTTTTTATATTTAAAATATCATTCATTGCAATAATTAAACCAGATCGGGTAAGTTCAGAAAATACCAATTTTTCTTCTTCTGATGATTCACTTCTAGAATCAGAGTCTGTATCGGATCCAGAGGCAGTATTGGTGTGAGCCATCAAAGCCAATTCTGTTTCTGATTCACTTCCAGAATCAGAGTCTGTGTTGGATTAGAGGTAGTGCTAGTGTAAGTCATCAGAGCCAATTCTGCTTCTTCATCTTCTTATTCTCTTCCAGAGTCACCATCTGGGTCGAATCCAGAGGCAGAATGATGTGTGAGCCAATTCTGCTTCTTTTCTTCCAAACTCAACATTTGTGCCGGATCCAGAGGCAGAATGAATATGAGCCATCAGAGCCAATTCTACTTCTTTTGATTCACTTTCAGAGTTGGATCCATAGGCAGAATGAGTGGGAACCATCAGAGCCAATTCTGCTTCTTCTAATTCACTTCCAGAGTCAGATTTTATGTTTGATCCAGAGGCAGAATTGATGTCGGCCATCATTGCTAATTCAACTTTTTCATCATCAGAAGATTCATCAGAATCATCCCATGTTGCCATTAGATTTTTCTTCTTCGGTCTGGAGTCTTTCTTCTAGTGTTTTCCTTTCTCCGAATTCGTGCATTCTGATTTGATGTGCATAGGTTCATTGCATCCATAGCAGATGATGCTCTTCTTGTCTTGTTCATCCTTTCCTCTATTGGAATGCTTGGAATACCTCTGGGGAAACTTCTTCCTTCTGTTTTGCCATATCTTCATAACCTTTTTCGTTATGTTGGCAATGTCTTCTTCTTCTGGTTTCTGATTCTAGTTCTCCGAATCACTATCTTCTGATTCTGCTTCTGCTTTTAGAACTTTCTTTTGTTTGGATTTCAAGGCTAGGATTTAGTTCTTCTTCTTGGGCTTATCTTCCTCCAGCTCTATTTCATGTGACTTGAGGGAGCTCATTAATTCTTCCAGCTTCAGAGTGTTCAAGTCATTTGCTTCCTGAATGGCAGTGACCTTTGGTCTCCACTTGGTTGGAAGACTTCTATGAATTTTCTTCACGTGGTCACCAGTGGTATAGCTTTCTTGAGTACTCTTAATCTCGAAACCAAAGTCTGAAATTTGGAAAACATTGCTTCAATGTCTTCATCTTCTTCCTTCTTGAACAGCTTGTACTTCTTGACTAGAATGTTGGCCTTTGCTTCTTGGACTTGCTTGCTGCCTTCGTAAGTCAGAGTCAGACTATCATAGATGCTCTTTGCTGTTTCTTTGTTAGTGCACTTGTCGAACTCCTTGAATGTGATTGCATTGATCACGAACGTTCTGGATTTGTGATGCATCTTGAACATCTTCTTCTGGTCAACATCAATATCTTTTCTGGGAATTTCAACACCATCAGCATCTTCTGGAGCAGTATAGCCATCTTCCACCAAATCCCAAAGTTCATAATCTTGTGAAAAAAAGAACTGTTCCCCATCAAACAGAGGTGGTCTGTTGATGTTTCCTCCAGTAGCATCTTCATTGAATCCGGACAAGTTGAACTCGTGGATCTTTCCTCAAACATTGTAAAGTGCTTATTCTTGAGACCGAGCTCTGATGCCAATTGAAGGTGCAAACACGAGAAAGGGGGCTGAATTGTGTTTGTCAAACTTGAATTATTTTGTTGTTTTATTGAATGTTGATGAGAATTATTTGATAAATAAATAATCAGACTTAGCAGCAGATAATAACAACATAAGAACACAATGATTTGTCTTGGTTCACCATTAACTTGGCTACATCCAGTCCCTTCACTCTGAAGGCTTTAATCCACTAATTCAAAACACTTTGAATTACAACGCCTGACCCTACAAGTCAGTCTTCCCAAATAGTCTGACAACCCCAGACTTTTGAGGAACGATAACAACACCTTGACCCTACAAGTCAAGTCTTCTCCTACCAATCTGACAACCCCAGATTGAAGAAGGAATCTACACCTCTAACGAGTTTGATTAAAAGGGTTTAGAACTTTGCAAAGTTGCTTCTGGAAAACTTATTGTTGCAATGACTTTCACACTCTTTTGTTGCTTCTGGAAAGCTGATTGTTGCACTGAATTTCACTGTCGAAAAATGACTTAGAGAATATCTCTTTTGAACTCTTGGATGACTTTGAATTGAAGCTTGAGTTCTTGTGTTTTTCGATGCCTAATGCTGCTGCTTGAAGCCTCCTTTTATAGCTGCAATTAGGGCTATGTCCAAGCTTAAATTGAGATAAATCCTACTTAGATTTCCTTTGAAAATTCTGTTGGCCAATCCTATTTCTCTTAATTTTAAAACGTATCTTTTTAGCTTCAGATTTCATTTGAAAATTCTGTTGACCAATCCTATTTCACTTAATTTTAGACCATATCTTTTAGCTTTAGATTTCATTGGATTTACTTCAAGTCTTCAGTGATTTTTGAATCAAATCTCCTTAATACTTTGATCAAATTTCTATCAAAATTCAATCAAGTATTTTTCGAATTTTAATCAAGTCTTCACTGATATGCATCATGATTCAAATTTTGGACCATATGATCTGCTGATCTGGACCATGTGATCTAATCTGTACCATTCTGTCTCATGATCTGGACTGTGTGATATTCTGATCTGGACCAAGTCTTATGTTCTGGACCATGCTATCTTCTGGTTTAGACCAAATCTTATGTTCTAGACCATGCTATCTTTTGGTCTGGACCAAGTCTGACTTATGTTTCCTTCTGGTATGGACCAAGTTTCCTTCTAGACAATGTTTCCTTCTGGTTTGGACCAAGTCTCCTTCGGGACATGCTTCCTTCTAGTTTGGACAAAGTCTCCTTCTGGACATGCTTCCTTCTAATCTGGACCAAGTCTCCTTCTAGACTCTGCTTCCTTCTTATCTGGGCCAAGAATAATATCCTCTGATGATCTCATTGTTTCTTCCCTCTAATGATATCCTCTGATGTTTGTCTTTGATGACATCCTTTGATTCTTGCTTCTGATGGGATCCTCTGGTATCTTCTGGTATCCTTTGGAGGTATCCTCTAGTATCCTCTGATGACATCCTCTGGATGTATCCTCTGGTGATATCTTCTGGTCATATCTTCTGGTGGCATCTTCTAGAGGTATCTTCTGCTGACGTTATCTTCTGATGACATCCTCTGGTGACGTCATCCTCTAATTTTTCATACTTCTTCTAAGTCAAAATATGATTTTCATAAAATACTTTTGTTAACATCAAAACTTTAATTGAAAGAACCAACTTGGTTCCAACATCTTCTTCTCAATTTCAATTCCTCTTTGATTAGACAATATGTTCCAACAAATGATATCAAAAGCAAGGTTCTAATCTTGGGAAACACGAGTGAAATTGTAAGGGGATTAAAAATTTGGAAACACAAGTGTGAGTGAAAGAGAGAAAGAAACCATGAATAGAGGAGGATTTCCATCGAATCTGCTAGTTCTTGATGGGATGAATTGGGATAGGTGGTCTGCATCAATGAAGTCATTGTTGGGAGCTCAAGAAGTGTTTGAGATTGTTCAAGATAGTTATGAATAGTTGGGCATGAATCCTACAGAAAGACAACAAGCCATTTTCAAAGATTGCAAGAAATGGGATTGCAAGACATTGTTTTACATCCAGCAAATTGTGGATGCAAACAATTTTGAAAGGATCTCAAAGGTATCTACATCAAAAGAGGCATGGGATATCTTGGTGAAGTATTACAAGGGTAGTGAAAAAACCAAGAAAGTGAAACTTCAAATGTTGAGAAGGCAATATGAATTGTTGTAGATGGAGGAGGATGAAAGTGTGGCTGATTATTTCAATCTAGTGCATGCAATTTTTAATCAGATGAGAACTAATGGTGAATCAATAACTGAAGTGGTGATTATTGAGAAGATTTTGAGAACATTGACACAAACATATGATCACATAGTTGTGGCCATATAGGAGTCAAAGGATCTTGGAACATTGAAGGTAGAAGACTTGCAAAGCTCATTAGAGGCTCATGAATTGAGATTAAAAGAGAGAGGTGCAGCTAGTACACAAGTGTAGGCATCGCAGGCTCAAGTCAACAAGAAGCATGATTATGATGAAGGGGCTGGAAATTCAAGAAATCAACACAGCAGTGACAATAACAACAAGAAATCAAATGGCAAGAAGAAGTTTAACAAGAAGGGGATTCAATGTTACAATTGTCAAAAGTGGGGTCACTTTGCTAATGAGTGTAGATCAAAGAAGGAACAAAGAAAGGATGATGAAGCTCATATGGCAGCTGAGGACTCAGATTCATATATGGTCTTGTTGATGGCTACCATAAACGAAGATTGTTCTTGGGCGTGTTCAAATAGAGAACGTTCTTGGGTGTGTTCAAACGGAGAACGTTCTTGGGTGTGTTCAAACGGAGAACGTTCTTCGTCCCAAGTCTGGTTTTCTGATACTAGTTACTCTAATCAGATGACAAGCCAGAGTGAATGGTTGGTGGATGTTGATACATCAAGAAGGAGCAAGATCAGGAGGCAGGTGGCAAAAGGAGAGTATGGCTATGATGGAAGGAAGTGCCCAACACAGAAATCAAGTGAAAATGGCGAGCTCAGTTGCGAAAGAAGGTTCTACTACTATAGATACAGGTACAGGGGAAGAACCTGTGTAGATGAGAAGGTTCTCCGTCGTATCATAACCACGATAATCAAAATCAATTCAATGAAGGTAGTGAAGAGATAAAGGAGAGTGGTCCATCAATTGATGTTGCAAATTCCTTGGAAGAAGTTCCTAATGACGGTAAGAAACTTGAAGTCCGAGTGAAGGACCTTGAGTCAAAAGAGAATCTACATGAAATCCGGATGAAGGAACTCAAGTTAAAAGAAAAGCAACTTAAAGGCCAATTGAAGGAGTTTGAACCAGAAGATGATGGTTCAGAGAAAGTCAATAATGTGGAAGCTGCACGGGACCTAGAATGTGATGCAGAGGACGTGTTGCAGGCTGAGTCAAAAGAAATGGTTGTAGCCAAGCAAAAGAAGGAAGCTCAGTTGCAAAAAGTAAGAAGGAGAGCAGATCCTGCTAAAAAGAAGCTAGTTGAAAGCTCTGACAACGATAGTTCAGAGTATGATTCTGACGACGACAAGAATAAAAAACCTGTAGCTACCATAACCAAGAAAGTGGAGACTAGTGAAAGTTCAGATGATGATTCAAGTGAAAGTGATTATGATAGCAGCTCTAATAAAGACACCAAAACTGGAAAAAATTTAAGTGGAGCTCCAAAGAAAAATGAGAAGGGAGTGGAGGATGCTGTAGATGTCAAATAGCACATTCATCCTGAAAAATCCATTCATCATGAAGAAAATATTGATATAGCTAGTGGTGATGGGAAATCCAATACTGATGATGGAGAGTTACAAGCATCAAAAGAGAAAATTGATGACAAAGGAGTTGAGGAGTCTGAAGTTATTCAGAATAAGGATGAAGGAAAGTTTGAACAACCACAGGAGGAGACAAAGCAAGATGGTGGATCTGGAGAGTCAGATAAATCAGAAGTTGTCTTTACTGCTGAGAAAACAACTGAAGTGGAAGGAGAAAATAAAGAGGAAGATAACATACTCACTTGTGAGGCTGAAGGAGAAACCAAGGAAAAAGAAGCAACAAAAGTGCATGATGAAGATTCTGATGATTTTGATGGTGAAGATATTAATGCTGCCAATGAGAAACCTGAGAATGGGTTGAAGAGTGGTGCAAAACCTAATGTAAACAAAGCTAAAGAAAGGTAGACATCATATCCAAAAAAGAATGAGAATGGTGCTAGCATTAAAGTTGAAAGGGAAAGAATTACAGTGGAGAAAGTGTTTGAGCAGCTGAAATGTTCAAGAGAAGGATTAACATCAGAGGAAGAATCAAATCGTTTTCAAGTATCCATACCAAACAAATTGGAAGAGAAAAAGGAGAGCAAGCTTTTGAGGTTCTTTGGGTGTATGTGGAACCCTTTATCATGGGTTATGGAAGCTGTTATATTAATGACAATTGCTTTGGCTAATATAGTGGAAGACCTTCTGATTGACAGGACTTTGTTGGTATTAGTGTTGTTGCTCTCATGGCTGGTTCAGCAAACCAAGTTAACAGCCAAGTTAACTTCCTATTTTGTTTAATATATGAAGAACAAGTTTGGATTAACATCACTCTAATCATTTTGAATTATGGAGGAGTGTTGGATGTAATTAATTCTAAAATGATTAATTGTGTTTGTAATTCAGTTAGAGTAGTTTAGAAGTTGTTAAGAAATGTAGTTAGTTAGTAAGGTTGTTAAGGAAGGTAGTTAATTAGTTAAAGTGCAGCTATGCAAATTGTTTTTCTATAAATTTGTAAACCAAGAACATTCTCTAAAAAAAAAAAAAAGAAGGTGTCAAGATCAATTATGATTCTCCGTTTTCTGAACATTTTGTTTTTACTCTCTTCTTCTCAATTTCAATTCTTCTTTGATTATACAATTTGTTCCAACGTAATGAAACAAGATTGCTCATAAATGAATTGTGTACAAATATTATAGGAGCAATTGTGATTACAGGAAAAACATTGGTGATAAGATTTATATATCAATGGTGAATTTGGTTCCATCTGATCCAGGTTTCCCATTTAAATTTTAGAGAAGACAATTTTCATCGTCTTTGTGTTTTGCAATGACTATAAATTAGAGTTAGGGTCAATCTCAAGTTGATTTGTATTTGATGAGATATGTATTTAATGATAGTCAATTCTATGTTGCTATTTCACGAGTAAAGTCAAAGAAATGATTGAAGATTCTTATTTTAGATGATGAAAGAAAATCATGTGTTAAAATTTTTAATAATTTGTAAACGTGTAGACAAAATTTATTTTACGGTTAGAATTTTTTTGTTGTAAGTTATTTATTTGTCATGTATGAGATTGGATTCACAGTTTTGATATATGAAATTCAAATTATGCCTTTAATGTCAATAAAATTTATTACATAATTTCTAAACAAAAATTATATAGATTACTTATACAAAAAATATATTATCAATGAGAGTTGATATATAAATATTAATAAAACAATATATTTATTAACATCATAATTTTTTTCATGTGACACACGATTTACACCTTAGTACTATTGGTAATTTATATGTTTCAAATTTTAATATATTTTTCTATATGATCTCCGTGCATAAAATTCCATTAATTTAATAACACATAAGTCAATACAAGTTGGTATTACTGGACCAATAACTCACTAATCTTGATTAATTATATTTAATTTTTTAATATCTTAATATAAAAGTGATTCACATAGTGTTTTATTGGTTTATAATAAAGATATTCATAATAGTATTTTAAAAAAAAAAATTTTACCCTCATCTTCGAAGTCAAGAAATGATATACTAAATTTCCTCACTTAGTTATTTTTTTAAAATAGATTATCTCTTTGATGCATCAGACAAATATAACATATTCCTTTAGTTAATCTAAAAAAAAAACAAATATATCTGCTTATTTCTTAACTCAACTTGATCACAATACTTCTTTTTTTGTTCAAATAGTGCACCCACATTTTTTATATATAATGCCAGAAGTTATCATTTTCAGGTTTTGTTTTAGTAATATAATTCCTTTTTAATTACAAAAATTAAACACAGGGTAAATGCTTTTTTATTATCTCAATTTTTTCAAGTAGTTTTTCTGAAAATGAATTATTAAAGAAGCCATTGGAGTGTACAATTAGTATACAAGACATATACTTGTCATTAATCTATTAGTTAAATTTAGTATTTCTTATGTCTTCTAAATAAAAATCAAAATATTTGTAATATACTAGTTATAATTTATAATAAAAACCATGCACAAGGCAATTGTTTGCCGCTAAATTATTACATAAAAAAATTAGTATTTTTTAATATTATTGTCACAAAAATGAGAACAATTATAGTACAATAATTTTAATTTTTTCACATTATTTTTCTGAAACATAGAACATATGTCTTTCATTAATTAATTAGTTAAATTTAAATACATCTACTAAACAAAAATGAAAATATTTATAACATACTAATTATAATTTATCATAAAAATTATATAAGAGATAATTTTTTGTCGCTAAAAAATTAGAAAAAATAGTATTTTTTTAATATCATCTCCATAAAAATGAGAACAATTATGCTACACTAACTTTATTCTTTTAAAACCTCAATTTTTCATGTTGTTTTTTTGAAGAATGTCTCACTAAATAAGTTGTTGGAGAGTACAATGGATACACTTGTCGTCAATCAATTACTTAAATTTGGTTCTCATTTTTAGTTTTAATAATATAATAATATCTATCTTAGTACAATAAACAAACACATGTGATCCTTTTGAAGTTTTCAACATGACAAAATAGACAAGTCTCATTGGATATCAATATAAAATAATTTTACACGTACAATTCATATTCACTAAGGGCTCGTTTGATGGACAAGATAAGAGACATGATAGAAATAAGTTGTCATATCATGTCTAAATACAGTGTTTGATGAACCAACGTGATTTGATAAGTTACTCCATAATTCTATCATATCATGTCTCTCTAGTTGAAATTTTTATCCTAAATATGGGTTGGGTTAGAAACTAACAAGATAGGATAACAACAATAGCTTATTAAACTACCCTTATAAAATATAATTTAAAATATGAATTGAAATATAATAAAATATAACTTTAAAAATAATTTATAAAATATAATCAAAAATATAAAAATGTAAATCTAATCAAATAGAAAAATAATTAATAGAATTTGATATTAAACTTAAAAATAAAACATTAATAATTAATTTAAAAAATGTTTATGATTTTACACAAGAGTAGTTTTGTCTTTTTATATAATTCAATAAATTAGTATTCACAATTATAAAAATATGAAAGTTAATTGAAATTTTAAAATAAATATAATTTGTTTACAAATTATTCTTGCCATTAACATATAATATATATCATATCTTTATTTATATTCTAACAAATAAAATATAATTATTTGGTTACTCATGATTTTGTTTTTAAAATTTAAATAGTTTATTTAGTAGTGTCAATGGATAGTTTTAATATAAAATTATTTCATTACTTATTTAATTTTTTGTTGATTTATAATATTTAAAATATAATAAGTTAATTTCAAAAAAACTAATATGTAATTGTTCACAATGGTAATTTTGTTATTTAAATATATATATATATATATATATATATATATATCATATTATATCATGATGAGATGTGTATCAAATACATAACAAAATAAAATGTTATCATATTGATTATCATGTGTGTATCAAAACAGATAATGTTTATCCTGTTATTTTTCTATCATATACTATCATATCATAATCTAGTTTTATATCATATGATGTTTCTTTCTATCATGCGCATCAAACAGCACTTAACTCTTTTAATTAATAAAAATGAAAGCATATTATCTTTGTGCCTTATTATAAACACCTATTGCATATTTCCTATACATTAAGAAAAGTTGGTAGTGTAGTTAAGTGACTAATTTTTGTAACTCAATCAATCAAAATCTTGAATGATTATAACTTTTGTATGAGACTAAAATAAAACGAAAATTAGTTGAGGGAACAAATTGTCTAACGTTTGTTATTTAAGGGATTAAAATGAAATGAACAAATTTTTAGGACCAATGTGAAATCTAAAAGTAATTTAAAGGATCAAAAATGTAATTTTGACAAAATTTACATGTATGACTATTACTAAATTATCATCTGTGTTTAAATGTATTCAATGTTATTTTTCATCTTCTAAGATAAATTGATACAATTAATAAGAGATATATTTGGAATAAGAATAATAAATGTAGTTAGTAAATTATAAAAAGACTTCTATTTAAGGACACTTTTTTTCTTTCTAAAAGGGCTTATTAGTTTTTTATTTTTAAATGTAGCATACCACGTAAATAAATGATTTGATATGAAGATGATATGACCATTTCAATAGTATTCATATTAAAATTGAAATGAACGTTAAAAATAAAGTGCACATTATATTGAGATTATGTCAGTTATTAATCATGATCCATAATATTATTCGAATATTACTGACAACTTTATATAGTCTCTATAATTTTATCCTATATATTCTTACTAATTTTAAATATTTTATATTATTACTAATTAATAATTTATTATTAATTTTTTTACTTTTATATTATTTAATATAAAAAATAATTGAGTAGAACGTCGCGACCAATTACAAATTTTCTTATTTTATATAATCGCATAATGCAATTTAGTAAAAAAAAAAGTAGCGTAGTCTTGCGTTGCCTAACATTGAAAAAAAAAAAAACCTATTGTCAAAAACAAAAAAAAACCCTAATTTACACTATAAATAATCCCCAAATTCGCCACATTCGCTATTCGAAACAATTTAACTGTCGGCAACTTCGATCTCATCCTTATTTTTTTTTGTGCCTTGTGTCTGAAATTTGTTCTTTCTACTTCTTTCATATTCAGTTATTTTTTTAATCAAATTTTCATATTCAGTTTATGATGTCGTTCAATTTAGGGAAGAACAATCTGTCAATTTTTGTCTGCAAAATTTCCACCAAACCTTTTATTTCAATTTTTCATACTGAGGCTATGATGAAAATTCATCTGTGCTGGAGCGAGTCATCTTTTGTTCTCGTCGATGATGGCGCAATCCTCTAAGAAGTTCTGAGCTCTTATATTTACATAAATTAATTTGGTTAATTATTAATTGAGAAATTAATAAGAGGGAAAAGAAAAGCGATGTGATGATGGAAATTCATTTGTCTGTCAATCCTCTGATATTCTTTCATGTATTTATGAATCCCGACAGGTTCTGATCGTTTTCTTAATTCACTCTTCCCCTTTTTAGATTTATGTTGTTGTTTTCGTCCAATTTTATATGAGTCTTTTTCAACATCTGAGGATTGTAAATTCACAAACTATTTATGAATGGGCACATGATGAATCTTATTTTGTGTAAATGGGTAATTTGCATCTGAATTTCATTGATGTTATATCACCTTGGAGAACTGATGCCCATTTTTTCGGTTTTTTCGGTTTATAATTTTGTTGTGTCAAATTTGAGTTTGTTTCAGTGTTGTTTTTATAACCAATGAATTTGAACTGTGTAAATGGGTAATTTGTATCTGAGTTTTATTGATGTTATATAACACCTTCGACAACTGATGTCCACAATTTATATTGAATCCGTCTTTTCTTTTTTGTGTTCCTATTTGAAAAAGAATTTTCTAGCATAGTTGATCTATATGATTAATTCTCTATAACAAATAAATTATAAGTAACATATAAATTTGACTACTATGAATTGGAATTAAACAATGATAAAGTATGAAACAATTTATAATTTTTTTAAAAAAATATTATTTGATCTTCTTATTTTGATGTTTGGATTGATACAAAATTAAATGTATTATAATAGTTTAATGACATAACAAGTTTTTATAGGGTGAATATGCAAAATGATCACTAAAATTGCAAATGTTGGTTAAATTGGTAAATAGTCTTTATATAAACTTTTGTGTTTAATATTTTGATGTAACACTTTAATTGAATATAGATTTAAATATATATTTGATTCTTGTCAATATAACTTTTTTGACGTGACACTGTAATTGAAAATAAATTTTAAATATATTTTCTATCTATGTTGTAAATATAGGTTTTAAATTAGTTAATGAAAGATTTAAATTTCATCGAAAAATTAATTCACATATCATATTGTAATGTCGAAAAAAGTTTAAATATGAATGAACTATTTTGTTATGACTCCTTTTCCTTCCCTTTCACAAGTTTATTGGACTACTCCTCCTGAGGGATGTTACAAAATTAATGTAGATGACTTCCACTTGAGACATCTTAGCAACGCTGCTTGTCGAGGTCTATTAGGGACTTCAATGGTAAATTTATTCGAAGATTGAAGCATGCCTCTAAAGCTTATATGTGTTTGCCTCTGAAGATTGAAGCATGCCTCTGAAGCACCTATTATAGTAACTATGAAGCTTCTATTTGAGTTGCCTTTGTAGCTCTTATTCCGCTCGATATACTGCAACTTGTTCCAAGATGTTATCTTTGATACGCAGCATGCTCTGAAGATGCAACAAAGTGACGTTGCCCATACCACTTATTCTAAGTCATGCAATTCTTCCTTTGCCTCAGACTACTTGAACAAGCATCACAACATCTAACTTCAATAATTAAGTTATGTTATGACGAAAAAGTCTGGCTCAGATGGAAAGTCAACACTCTAATGGTGACTGAGTTGTTACATGATTATGAAGGTCCAAGAACAGATTATGATATGTTCCCGCTGCTCTTAAACAAGCGTATGAAATAAGATTCAAGGAGAATTATTTTCAAGCGCAATTTGGACATTCGCGCACAAAGTCATTCTAAAAGATTTGGTTGAAGATTCGTTTTGCAATTAATCAAGCTTCAACGGTCATATTCCAAAACCATATCTATCAAGGTTTATTTTTTGTGAAAATCTATGTTGACCTCACATAAGGAAGATACGCTCAGAAGATTCAATGAGAATTATTTTCAAACGTTATCTAGACATTCTCGCCCATAATCATTCTAGAAGATTTGGTTGAATATTGGTTTTGGAATTACTCAAGCTTCAATGATCATATTCCCAAACCATATCTATCAATGTTTATTTTTTGTGAAGATCTTTGTTGACCTTGCAAAAGGAAGATACCGTCAAAAGACTCAAGGAGAATTATTTTCAAACATTATTCGGACATTCTCGCACATAATCATTCTTGAAGATTTGGTTGAAGATTCTTGTTGGATTTAATCAAGTTTCAACGATCATATTATCAAATCGTATCTATCAAGGTTTATTTTTTGTGAATTTTTTGTTAACCTCGCACAAGGAAGATATGCTTAGAATTTGTTTGGGATGGTATGGAAACCCTAATTCATGCTATATAAAAGGGATCAATTCTGAAGAAAAAGATACAACACAACAATTTAGAAAACCTTACGAACTCAAATTATCTAAGTATTCAGAATTCAAAGTTTCAGTTTTAGCAAATGAACTCGTTCAAATTTATATTTCTTTGTGCTATCTTTCAGTGTGAAGTTCATTGTAATCCATCTGCTTAGAAGAAGCAAAATCAAACCCAATTTCACCCGTTTGTAACTCAACCCAATAGTGGCTATTCTGCCTCAACAACTTGTAGGTTTTCAAGTTGGAAATTGAGAAGACTTAACTTGTAGGGTCAAAGTGTTGTAGTGCCTCAACAATTTGTAGGTTTCAAAATGCAAATTGTGAAGACTGACTTGTAGAGTCAAGTGTTGTAATTCAGGTACATAATTAGTGGATAAATTCTCGTGTGAGGGGACTGAACGTAGCTACCACGTTGGTAATGAACTAGTATAAATCCTAATGTTTTTCCCTTTGCCTTGATACTATATTTTATTGTTTCCTCTACTCTATTATATCTGTTCTAGTATCCCGAATCAGAGTTTTTAATAGAAATTTATATCTGTTCAACCTCGCTTTTCTCGTGTTTTTGCACCTTCACTAAGGAATGGAATTCAATTAGCTTATTCTCAAAACTTTAATTGGGTTGAATTGGAGTTTGACTCTAAAGTTGTTGTTATGATTATATCTGGTACTACAAAAAATGTATACCTTCAACCTCTTTTGCAAGACATTCTAGCATCCCTCCATTAACCCGATTAGAGGTTTTCTATTACTTAGATATATCGTGAAGCTAACAAATGTGCCGATGCATTAGCAAATTTATGTCATTGCTCATCCTTTGAAATGAGCATGTAAAACCTAGTAGACTTGGTTTATTGCTCTTTGATGATATATAAGGTTTTTGCTTACCTCTCTTGATTAGTTGATTTTATTTCCTTATTATCAAACAAAAAATGGAGTCTATTTTGATTACTACAATTTCAAAGATATATTTGTTAATTTGCAAAATTAAAGAATTAATTCGATTGATGCTTATAATTTGATGAAGAACTAATTTGAAGAATTAATCTGACTGATACTTTGAATAGAGGAATACTATCCATTATCCTAATTTTTTTATATATAAAAAAGACTAAATTACACTTATTAAAACAATTTGTTAAACACATTTATTTTATGCAATTTTAATTAAAAAATAAATAAAAGAAAATAAGAGAAAAATTATTAATCTTTTTCTTATATTTCATTCTACATTAGAATGAATTAATTTGTATATACTTCATTGTCGAGAAAATAGACTAGATTATGAAGTATATTTGTATATAGGAGCTCTAATTGCTCGGTTCTTCTTGAGATGGCTTTGGAGGAGCTCTGACTTATGGTGATTGCCATGTTAATGGGATTTTTTAGGCTTAAGTAAATTTTAATAGGCCAACGGTGAGGGTCAATGATCTAGTATGAACACAAAGAGGTGATCACTACAGTTGGTGGGGAACTTCAGGTCTGGTGCTTTAATCTCAGTGCCACTAGTCATATGCTTCTTATCCGTTCTGATATCATACTATGCCAGCTCAATTTTTGATCCTATTTTCAAAACATTTTTCTTATATATCTTATAGACTATAGCTTGAAGAAATATTAATACACCAATGAAACAATGTTTACCGATAGTCAATTAATTATAAGATTAATCTTTCAAGAATGACAGAAACACCATCCACACAAATACAGAGCTATTTTACTAATTTATCCGGACCTAATTTCTCAATCTAGTCACATACAAAAAATGTCAATCAATTCTTTAAAGCATCAAAACTATGTATCAGTATCTAATATGTATCATCACATCTAATTTTAGACTATTATCTTGACAAATGTGTTTTAAGTTGTGTATATAATTCAGTGTTTAGATGTTGATTGTGCTTCAATTCGGAAAATGTTTTAACATATAGAGGAACATATTTTAACGTATAGAAATATTAAAGGACTGTTTAAAACACTTTTGAATTTTAATTTTTAAAATTTATTTTATAAATTTAATTTTTAAAATTATTTTAAACATGTATTATAAATTTGATTTTTACAAAACAATTTTTAAAAACAATAATCAAAACAAGTTTTTAATTTTTGTTTTTGTTTTTAAATTTTGAAAAGAAAATGAAAGAAGTCCTAATACTTTGGTATCTAAGTCCTGCATAGCATAAAAGGAACTTCGTCTACCTAAACCATATTTTCTATTGGTAATTTGTTACTCAACTTACCAATTAATAAACAAACACATAATAAAGCATTGTCCATTTTGTATATTTTAGTGATTTTGTATTTTATGTATTGTTTACTAATTATTCGGAAAAAAAAAAGTATTCTAGTTGTAACAGTTCAAACAGTGAATATTTTATCATATTTTATCATATTTCAGAATACTGTAGAAAAAAAGATATACAAGTCAGACTATATCAAATGCCTCAAATAAATTGAGTTCAAAAAGGATTTCTCCTTTCACACATCTAATTGAATCATCATCCTTGCATTCAATAATCAACTTTTGTTTCAATTTCTTAGAATCATCATCCTTGCAAATCAACCAATCTTAGAAACAAATATTTGAAAGTCGGGTAGTATGCCTCAATTTATGAGTTCAGCAAAGATTTATATTTCGACAAATCTACTTGATAATCAAGTTATTCTAGTTGTAACATAAACAATTACTAAACAAAATAACTCATAAATTTATGTCTTATATCTTCTTAATGTTATTTTAGACAAATAAAATCAAGTCAGATATATCAAATGCCTCAAATATGTTTGAGTTCAGAAAGGATCGCTCCTTTCACACATCTAATCGAATCATCATCCTTAAAAGTAACACAAATCATTGATACCATTTCACACATTGCAAATCTAATAATCTTCATCGTAACATAAACTAAACAACAATTTCAAACAAAAACTAGCAAGTCAGACAGTTTGCCTCAAAAAATAGAGTTCAGCAAGGATTTCTCCTTTCACACATCTAATTGAATCATCATTCTTGCATCCAAATAACATTAAATTAGAAAAAACAAAGAACATGATACAAGCAAACGTTAAATTAGAAAAAAGATTTGATGAAAATGTTACCACTTGTTCGTTAAGGCATTAATAAAGCACCAAATGAACTGAACTTGAATCAGTTAAATCTTTAGCTCAAACCTTACTAGAAGATATTAACCATAAGATCTTAACATGATTAAAGCAACAGATCCAAAGGTAAAGGGTCTATGCCTCATGAATATACGAAACAAATGGTGAAGAGGTCATAGAAGGAAAACCCTTATTTGAACTCTTTAGATATTATTTAATTTTGCACAGCAATGACTCAAAACGCTTTCATTTATTTGAAAGGCGATCTTAAGGGCTGTGCTTGCATAAATAAATCAGATACTTTATCATATAATAAAGAACACCAACAACATGAATATTATAGCTATGAAAAACAAATTGAAAATACAAATTAATAAAGAAAAATAGTGAATCCCTCTGACTTCATTTTCTTCAAGGAAATTCAGTCCACTACTTTAATGATTATAAATCATCATAGGGATACCAATTCATAAAAAAAATTCCAAAAAATAAAATAAAATGAAACATCCTAAAGACTTAATACATCAGATACAATAAAAAGAATCCTGAAAATAACAGGAGAAAATCATACGTTTCGTACACAAATAAAAATAAGAAATCAAGATTCTGAAGAAACAGAATGAATTAAAATAATCGAAAATAGGGTTTCACTATAAGGGTTTATAGTGAAAAAACATCAAAGGAGGAAAATTTAAACTTGAAGAATGAAAGAAACAGAATTTAGGAAAAATAAAGACAACCCAAAAAAAAATTCTAAGAGAATAAGCTTCTAAAGAAACAAACATTGCTTCTAAAAATTCACTCTCAGAAGCAACTCGTAAATTTCTTTGCTCTTGAAAGCGGCGCAATACAACATAATAGTGCGAGGGTTTGAGGTATAATTTATAGGGAAAAAATAGAGGATGGTTTTACGAAATAGCCCCTAATGTTTTTTCATAATGACTCTTTAGTCCCTATAGAATCGTAGATATATTTTGATTTGACTCGGGTGTTGGACTCAGTGACTCGGCTAGTGTCGGCGGAAAAAAAAAATCAATTTTTTTTATAATTGAAATCTATTAATATTTATACCCAGTGAGTAAAAAAACACACCTAAACCCAAAATCAGTTTGTTCTGAGAAAAGTTCGGTTTTTTGGCTTTTATTTTTCAGTTTTAACCATGGAAGCAAAGAAGCAGAAGGTGGCGATGGATTTGATTCTGTTGTCTTTGATGTTATTTGGTTTGGGTGTGAGTGGTTGGACTGGTGAAATTCATGGAAGAGTTGTTTGTGATGTTTGTGGGGATTCTTCTCTTGGACCTGAAGATCATGTTCTTGAAGGTATCTCTCTCTCTCTCTTTCTCTCTCTCTTCAATTGGGATTTTTGTGAATTATATATCATTTTGATAAAGTTTATGAAATGGGTTTTTTGTGATGAATGTTCTTTTGAATTTTAAGTGTTGATATATAGATTTATAATTCTCCACCAAATTGTTCATAGCATATGAAATTCTGACTCTGGACGCGATATTCATATTGACATGACATGTAAATGCCAGTAATAAATTGAGTAAATGGAAGGGATTGAATGTGTGTATTGGTGTTGGATACCAACACAGCCTTTATTGTTATGTTTTGAAATTTGTTTGACTCTTTATTATGAAGTGGGGTTTTTGAAGTGTTGGCTGGGAATTGAGTTGTTATGGTGTTGTTGGACCAGTAGAAGAAGTTTGTCATTCAACAATTGGCTGTGGACTGGATTATTATAGTCATTTAATCTCTTAGAATTGCTGGCACATGTGATGGAACTTGGAATTTTTTGATGAGAAATATTACCATAAGCCATGAAAATGATGATGATGAAGACATGTGCTGAATTATTTGTTTTTCTCCTCTAATTGACAGAAAGTGGATGAGATGGCTTTGATTAGTTTGACCATTGGATTTGTAGATTTTAGATCTTGATGAGATAGTATTGCATAACTTTGTTAACTTCTGTTGAGAGTGGAATTGATATACTTCCCCCTCAACCCTTAGTCTAATTTAATTTCTGGATTATTTATGCTCTTTATTCAGTCTTATGTATTGATTTTGAATAATGGTATTGTGGTTTTGAAAAGATATGTTTCAAAATTCACACTTTGCATTTTCCATTTCTTTGAAGTTCATTGGTATTGAATATCAATGACAAGAAGTAATCTATAATTGCAGTGAAGATGTCGTGTTTTTCTTTCTTACCCTTTTATTTTTATGTAAGAAAACTGTTTTATGTGTTGTCTAGGTTGATCACAATAATATGTAGGAATTAGGTTTCAGTTTAGTTATAAATCTCAGATGAAAGAATGCTGCAATTAGTTTTCATTGGGGATGTCCGAGGATGGCTTGTGCATTGCTAGAGTATGTTAATCAATAAAAGTTCTGTGTGAGTTGATTTTTCATTCATAAAATCATTCTCCCAGAAGGTTTTATGCTTACCAGGAAAACACTTTCTTTCGTACCTTGTTTTCTTTTCAGCTCCCTTGTCATTCAGATTCACTTTTCGTTCGATTTACATAAATTTTTGCTAACCTTCGTTATTTTGAAGTTAACCTCACAAGTGGCTGATTATTTTCATTTTTCCCAATTGATAGAAAACCCAGCGAATAGTTTCATGATTTATGGTCTGTCATGTTTTGTTTTTTATCCTAATATAGATTTATTTATATGTCCTTTGATGCAATATCTCATGGCTGTGCTCACAGTTTCTTATGACTAGTTGACAATCGAATTTATTGTTGTCTCTCTATCAAAAATGATACTTTTATCTTATCCTATTGTATCTGCCTTCTAAGTAAACTCAATTTTCATATTTAACCATTTTGGTGATGAGTCATAGTTCTATTACATTATCTCATTCCTTGAGTTAGGAAATTGTTTGAATTTAAACATTGATACAACAAAGGATAGGTGAATGTGGTCAAATGGTCATCCTCTGGAATTAGTTTAAATCCTATCCTATGAACCATTGACACAAACATCAGACACGATACTGACACTAACGCGTAGATACTTTTATAATAATTTATGAAAATAGAAGTGATTGAATGTAACCACATGTATTGTGTCGGTATCAGACATCATACACACCTTTAATATGAAGTTTCGGTGCTATATATGGACCTTTTTTTGCCATTATGGATTTATTGTAGGCAAACTTACCTTACATTTGCTGGAGATTGATTTCAAGACTCGAACCCGTAATATCTTGTCACACAACAGCAACTCCAACTTTTAAGTGGGGAAAAAAGGGCATTTCAATTTTTTTGGTTTAACCTAGAATTAAGTTTCCCTAGATTTATTTTAACATGTTTGTAACATATTGTAAGACTATTTTTTTCTTATTGAAACAAAAAAAGTGGTTTTGAATGCTCTGATGCAGGTGCTGAGGTTGCTGTTCTTTGCATCACCAAGTCCAGTGAAGTTCTAAATTATCAGGCATTTACAGATGCCAAAGGGAGATACACAGTGGCCGAGACAATGCCCGAGAGTGATCGTTGGGATGCGTGTCTTGCTCGACCAATTAGTAGTTTCCACGAGCACTGCACTCATCTTAGTGGTGGTAGCTCGGGCGTGAAATTCAGTTACACTCATCCATCAGGGTATTCACATGCTGTCAGAACCTTTGTTTACAAACCTGTCAATGTTCCAACTTATTGCATCTGATATATACCTGCTTTTGTTCTGAATCTGTTAGTGTTTGTGCTTGGTTGAACTACAAATGAAAACAAATTACTAGAATGTGCATGTGTCACTATTCAGTGTTGTCAAAATAGCTGCTATAGCGATGCTATAATGCTATAGCACAGCAGAATTTGAACAAATTGTTGTTGTTCTGCGATACACTATTTAGTACAAAGTATTGTTAAATAGTTGTTATTGCGGCACTATAGCATAGCAAAATTTTAACAAACTGCTATTGTTCGCGATGTGTATTGGCCAGCCTTGATTGTAGTGTAAAAAAATTATTTGAATAATTGTATATGGCAATTTCATATTGAGTGATAGAATATAATTTAAATGGCATTGTCATGGAGAGTAACAAAATGAGGTGGTTAATTATGACCATATAAACATACAAATGAATGACAAATTTTAGTTTTTTACTTGATCTAATCTTGACCACCCATTAATAGTCATGATTAACACCTTTCACGCACCTAAATTGTTTCCTACACAAACATTATAATTTATATTTGATATATATTTTTAATTATTTAATAAAATTGTAATTCTATCCAAAAGAATTATAGTTACCTCACATATATTTTCAAATATTCATTTACATTCTTTCACTTCCTATTTTTATCTCATATTTTAGGCTATTAGCATGGATATGTCTGTTAAATACTAAATTTGAATAGTTTAACAAACAAACAGAAATTAGATTGGATTTAGATGGGGTTAGTTCCTTACAACTTGTTGAAACACAGTTTGAATCTTTGTTAAATGAGTCATTTATATTTTGAGTTTGATGATTTCTCAAAAATGATTGTCTTGAGTAGAAAAAGATATGTAGATTTATTCATAAAAAACATTATAATAAGACATTAAATAAACTTAGTGTTGATTTTTTTAATTTTATTTTTATGTTTTCCTTTTTGGTTCTCTTTATTTTCTTTGAAAGTTGAATCTCGTAAAATTGACGTTCAGGTTATTGATATGTATAATTTGAAGCTTATGAAATTTTTGTTTTCATGTTTATGTTGTTGCAGATTTAATGTTGATTTTTTAATTGATTTTTTAATCGACCACCTCGTCTTCACTACGTCGAAGTTGTTGATTGCAGCCATCTCATTTCTCTGTCTTTTTCTCATTATTTTTATTCAATTTTGCTATCTAGTGCCCTATATTTTGCTATTCACACTCTATAATTTTTTCATAAAATTGAAATTTTCTTATTTGTCTTATTATTTAAATTACTTAAACTGAATTCTCGCAAACTAAGTTAACTCAAATCACATAGCTTACATAGTTATTGTTAAATTGACGACTTGACATAATATTTTGACGTGTAAACTGAGTTCATTCAAACTACCCTATAAATACTTAATTTCATTGTATACGTGAACTCGATTCATGTAAATGTACGTGAATTGTATTTGTTGTCTATAATTTCTTAAATTGCTTCTCATACATGAAAATAGATCAAATAAGGATATATGATTTAAGTTAGGTGAACTCACTACTAGCAATTAACTCGTGCAACCATACCATTATCACATGCCTCGATTAGGGAGGTTTTAAAACATATTTGCGTAAATGAATATAGAATTGTTGTATTAATGAGTTATACTATTTCAAGTTTGCTTTCAATTTTTTTTTAAAATAAATATTTTCTTATAAAATTTAACTACTTTCATACATTCAATCATATTCATATGTAAAAGTTTCCCTAAAATCATGTCGCATCACAATTTTAATTTTAAGACAATCACTTTATATTCGTTCACACAAATTTTTGTGAGCATCAAGACTCATAAAACAAATAATAAACATTCACCCATAAACGCTAATTTTTTGGGCCTCCCTTGGGGCATGTGATAAAGTTCTGGTTACACAGGTTAATCGTTGTCCATGAGTTCACGTATGTTGTAAATAATACAGTGCGCAAACTTAAATCACGTATATCTGTTTTCGAGATGCAATTAAAGAAATTAAAGGCGGTACACAAATACAATTTACGTACACCTATATGAATTGAGTTCACGTATGCAATGAAGTTTAAGTATTTACAGGCACTACGTGAACTCAATCTATGTAGGTGTACTTGAATGAGTTCACGTAGTTTTCGTGAACTCAGTTCACATAAATGTTACGTCAATTTAGCAATACCTACGTGATTTGAGTTCGTGTAGTTTGCGTGAACTCAGTTCATATAGTTTAAAGAATTAGACAAATAAAGGAGCATTGTTGGTATTTCAGTTTTATAAAAGATTTATGGAGTGTGGATAGCAAAATTGTTTTTTATTTAAGTTTCTTCTCAGTGTTAGTATCTATTTTGTAAATAAAGTTAATGATATAATAATCTCATATGATCATATACGTTCTTATTGTGGGACACCCCCATAATTTTGTTAGACTTTAATAAAACAATCAACTTTCATCGTGGAATCTCCTTTGACTAATGATCCGAGAAGAATTGTTGAAGATGCTTGAGACTAATTTTGTATTGTGTAGAGGTGGTATTTGGAAACACTCTTACACTCAATTTAATGTGAGATTGAATAGAGTTAGAGGTATAAGAATACAATGGTACATATAAAGGCATAGAGTTGTTGCAGGGAAAGCCTATAATATATTTTACAATATCAGAAACAAAAATTCAGAGAAAAAATGGGAGGTTGGATGAACATCCACCATTTGTAGTGAATATTTTTCTTGTGTATAATTTGTACAGTAAATTATAATTAATAAATTATAAATTTTCTAACACTTGTATATAAAAAAATATTCAAAACAAGGATTAAAGTTTAAAAAGACATTTATTTGAAGATGGAGATGTGAATTACAGCATTTTTTGGAGATCTTCATTTCAATTACATGTGTCTTACAAACATTTCAATTGATTTGATAAAGAAAGATGTCAAAAGAAATTGAGATGTCAGTTACAATAGTTTTTGGAGATATTTTTTTTAGTTTAAATATTTGATTCATCCTGAGTTCGGGTCTTTTTCATTTTCATCCTTGTAAGTTTTTTTTAATTTATACTATGTAAGTTTAATTTAGTTTTAAAATTATATTTGTCGTTAGTTGCTGTTAAAAGAATTTATATGACAAACGAAAGACTTACGTGACAAAAGAATAAATTAAATAATTAATAAAATAAAATTAAATAATTAAATTTATTAAAAATGAAATGAAAAGAAGTTAAAGGTGTTATACTTTAGTCCCTCCATCCAAAATCAAGAATAGGTTTGGAGATTAGGGTTTTGTCCTCCTTATTTCTGATTTTGCACGGAGGGACTTAAACATAACATCTTTAACTTTCCTTCATTTCTTTTTAATAAATTTAATTACTTAATTTTATTTTTTTACATAAATTTTTTTTAATAGCAACTAACGACATAGATAATTTTAAAACTAAATTGAACTTTTATGATTTAAGTTGAAGAAAAAAAACTTACATGACGAAAATAAGAAAAACACAAACTTACAAAGACGAATCAAATATTTAAGTTTTTTCAATTACATTTGAAAAAGGAAGATGTCAATTTCAATAATTTTGTGATATTGTCATTTCAATAACAATATTTTTTGGATTTGTAGACAAAGTGACAAGTACCACTTAAAACTCACATATACAAATGTGATTTCGCGAGTTCGAATATGAGTGAAAATGCACAATCTAATAAGTTTAGAATTTTTAGTAGAGTTGGGTCTTAAGGACATCATGAAAAGAGTCTCGTTGATTCTAAGTTTGTTAGAAAAATTGCAGCACATGTCTAAATTAATTATTTAGAAATAAATAATCTAAAATGCACTTTTTGTCCCTTAAAATTTTACAATCCAACAACTTTTAGACCTCCTATTTTAAAAACATAAAACTTTAGTCATTTAATTTTATCACTTTTGTAAAAGCTAAATCCTTTAATTTTGACTGAATCAATACTAATATGAATTCATTTTTAAAAAATACATACGAAAAAGTTAAATTTAATTAAAAAAAAAAGTGATAAGACCCCAATAGATCGAAGTTCACAGAATCCAACTGTCAAACCGCGTGACATGAGTGATTCCTTCGCCAGTATGTATGAGCATGAATTTGTTGAACATAAAATCAAGGAGAACACTATTTTCTCTGTATATGAAACTAAAAACACTTTCTTGTCTCATAAATTGTTTTTCCATTAAGTGCATGATTGGTTTTGTGGTGGAATTGACAAAATCACGACAATTAACTTGCACTAAATCCTATTACGATTTGGATTTTGAAACCTCTAATTCAAGAACGATAAGTTAAGGGAAATGCGTTCATCAAAGGACGACACGCTTGGCTTCACAAATCAAACAAATGCACGTTTCTTCAGAATAGATTAGTATTTTGATAGATGTTAAAACTATGTTTATTTAGTTAGAGAGTTTTGTGTACATTTGTTGATTCTCCGTTCTAAATATCCACAAATGCTCGTAAATTAAAAAATGGTACTTTGAAAACCTTATTTTTTTTTCATGCATGACATTAATTGCATTATAGGAACATGTTAGTACACATTTAAATGCATAAGAAATATCTTCCAAATGATTTTTAACTTTGTAAATCTGACACACAAGTTTTTAAATTGATTTACAAAGATCCTGAACCCATTCGGATGTTTCAGAACTTTTGAACCGACTTCATCAGTCTTGTGAATCGACTCACACAATTCCAAAAGGTTTGTGAATTGACTCATATACTTGTAATCCATTCTCGCTGCTCACTACAAGAAATAATATATGTGGCAACGACTTTATATACATCGTCAGTGTAATTTTTTAAAACATTCAATCAATCACAACTGTTAGTAATGTCTGATTTTTGCTATAACTACTTATATAATCACCCATGTAATTGATCATAATTTACCGACTGTGTAAAACTTGTAGTACTGTCAATATATAGAAATTAAACTCATATATAAAAACATATTTATCTTATGGAGCGCCAAATTTCTAATGAAACTAAAAGACAAAAGAAAATTAAGATATAAAGAGAAAATATAAAATGGAAATGGAAGAATAAGACTACCTCCCGAGAAGGGAACTTTGGGACGTCTCGAATAGGATTAACTCTAATGGAGGGAACCTATGGAAAATAAAGAATAATAATTTGTTAAATTAGAGTCATAATTTATTAAATCAGTTAAGATTGAGCTGTGAAATCATCGAAATAATAATTTCAACGTCATTGGTTAAGTTTGAGTCGTTGGATTATCAAAATTATAACTACAAAGTCATAATTTATCTAATTAGTTAAGATTGATCCATTAAATTATCGAAATTATAATTATCTATTATATTTAGTTTAATTAGTAAAAATTGATAAGTTGGATCATTAAAATTATAATTTATAAGTCATATTTAGTCTAATTTGTTAAGATTAAATTGTTGGATCGTCAAAATTAGAATTTTTCAGCCATAATTAGTCTAATTAAGTTAAATAAAATCGTTGGATCATTGAAATTAGAAATTCTAAGTAATATTTAGGCTAATTAGTTAAGGTTAAACTGTTAGATTGTGAAAATTATAATTTATAAATCATAGCTAGTCTAATTAGTTATGATTGAATAATTTGATCATTGAAATTAAAATTTTGAAGTCATAGTTAGTCTAATTAGTTAAAATTGAATGATTGGATCATCAAAATTATAATTTCTATGTCGTGATTAGTCTAATTAATTAAGATTGAATCGTTTGATTATCGAAATTTAAATTTCTAAGTCATACTTAGTCTAACTAGTTAACATTGAAATATTGGATCGTCAAAATTAAATTTTCTCAGTCATAATTGTCTAATTAAGTTAAACTACATTGTTGAAACGTTGAATTAAAATTTCTAAGTCATATTTAAGCTAATTGGTTAAGATTGACCCATTGGATCGTGAAAGTTAAAATTTATAGGTCATAGATAGTCTAATTAATTAAGATTGAATCATTTGACGTCGAAATTTACATTTCTAAGTCATAGTTAGTTTAATTAGTTAAGAGGTTAGTAGTAATACTATTTGCTATGATAATAATGATTCTTGTGTTGATGATAATGATGCACAACAAGCCATTAAAGAATTACTTAATGAATGTAGAAATTTGTACAAAGTAGTGTCAAATCAAAAGAAACAGATTTTATGTCTAAATAAAAAGATTGACACTATGGAACAAAATTCTGAAAAACAAAAACAGATCTCTACATGCATTAAATGTGATTCACTTTCTTTTAAAATTGTCCAAATGAATAGAGTTATAGAAAGGTACGAAAAAGGACAATTTGGATTGGAAAATATACTTAGCATGCAAAAATATTCAAATGACAAAAGTGGACTTGGTTACTCAAAATTTGATAAACCAAGTTCTTGTAAAACTATCTTTGTAAAAGCAAGTAACCAATCCAAAAATGAGAAAGTAATAGCTATTCAAAAGAATCATCTTTGTTCTAAGAAAAGTATTATTCAAAAGAAACCATGCTTTCCTAAAAAGAGTCCAAAATGTTTCTATTGTGGTCTTAATGGTCACACACCTAATGCTTGTCATGTTAGGAACATTGGTGTTCCACAAGGGCATTATGTGTGGGTCAAGAAAGGTACTAATCTTCAAGGACCCAAAACACTTTGGGTACCTAATAAACTATAAATCTTGTTTTGTAGGAATACACACAAAGTACATCAAATATGTGGTACTTGGATAGTGGATGTTCAAAGCACATGACCAGTGACAACAAAATTTTCAGCACTAACTCTTGAGTCAAAAGGTTATGTGATCTACGGAGATAACAACAAAGGAAAAATTTTGGGCATTGGAAAGGCTGGCATTGCTCCATCTCCTTCAATTGAAGATGTCCTCTATGTTGAAGGGTTAAAACACAATCTCATAAGCATAAGCCAACTTTGTGACAAAGGTTACAAAATCACTTTCAACAAAGATGATTGCATTATCCAAAATGAGGTAACAAATGAAATTCAGTTTATTGGTAAGCGTTTCAAAAATATTTTTACAATTAATCTTGATGATTTATCCTTAAAAATGAAATGTCTTATGGTAAATGACAACAATGATGATTGGCTATGGCATAAAAGATTTGCACATATCCATATGGATCACTTAAACAAGTTAGTCAAGCATGAACTTGTTGTAGGCTTACCAAAAATGAAATTCATTAAGGATAAATTATGTGACGCTTGTCAAAAAGGTAAACAAACTAAAGTTTCCTTTAAACCCAAAAATATTATATCAACTTCAAGACCACTTCAACTAATACATATGGACTTGTTTGGACCATCAAGAACTAAAAGTCTTGGTGGAAATTCATATGGACTAGTAATAGTTGATGATTTTTCAAGGTTCACATGGACCTTATTTTTGGCAAATAAAAATGAAGCTTTTAAAGCCTTTAAGAAATATGCCAAACTAGTCCAAAATGAACAAGCAACCAAAATTGTATCAATTAGAAGTGATCATGGAGGAGAATTTCAAAATGCTTCTTTTGTAGAATATTATGAAGAAAATGGAATCTTCCATAATTTTTCTGCACCAAGAACACCTCAACAAAATGGAGTTGTTGAGAGGAAAGAATAGATCATTGGTAGAACTTGCAAGAACTATGCTACGTGATTCAAGTCTACCAAAATACTTCTGGGCAGATGCTATAAATACAGCTTGTTATGTATCCAACCGAGTCATAATCCGACCAATGCTGAAGAAAACTCCATATGAACTTTATAAAGGAAGAAAGCCGAATATCTCTCACTTACACATATTTGGATGCAAATGCTTTGTGTTAAATAATGGTAAGGATAATCTCGGCAAATTCGATGAGAAGGCCGATGAATGTATTTTTATTGGTTATTCCTTAACTAGTAAAGCATTTAGAATTTTTAATAAAAGAACTTTGATAGTTGAAGAATCTATACATGTATCTTTTGATGAAACTAACCCCTCAAAAGAGGTTAAAATTATTTATAATGATGATGATGAGACAAGCAAAGAAAATCAGGTTGATCAAACAACTCAAACGGACGAAATCAATATAGAACAACCAGATCAACACATTGATCTTCCTCAAGAATGGAAAACCCATTGTGATCACCCGATTGACAACATAATAGGTGATATCAACAAAGGAGTCACTACAAGACTGAATCTCAAAGATGCTTGTTTAAATATGGCATTTGTTTCTCAAATAGAACCCTCCAAAATAGGTGAAGCCCTCAAAGATGATCAATGGATACTTGCCATGCATGAAGAACTAAATCAGTTTGAAAGAAACAAAGTTTGGGAACTTGTTCCAAATCTAGGAAATAAACACATCATTGGTACCAAATGGGTGTTTAAGAACAAATTAGATGAAAATGGAATAGTTATCCGAAACAAGGCAAGATTGGTCGCACAAGGATACAATCAAGAAGAAGGGATTGGTTTTGATGAAACATTTGCTCCAGTAGCAAGATTAGAAGCAATCCGACTACAGCTTGCTTATGCTTGCTCTATCGATTTTGAACTATTTCAAATGGATGTCAAGAGTGTGTTCCTAAATGGCTACATCAATGAGGAAGTCTACGTCAAACAGCCACATGGCTTTGAAGACTTCAAAAATCCTTCACATATCTACAAATTAAAGAAGGCGCTTTATGGTTTGAAACAAGCTCCAAGAGCTTGGTATGATAGGTTGAGTAAATTCTTATGTGAACATGGATTTGAAAAAGGTAAAGTTGATAAAACCTTATTCATTAAAAGAACAAATGATCATACTTTACTTGTTCAAGTCTATGTAGATGATATCATATTTGGATCAACCAAAAATGAAATATGTGAAGAATTCTCATTGATGATGCAAGGAGAATTTGAAATGTCCATGATGGGAAAATTAAATTATTTCCTAGGACTTCAAATCAAGCAACTTAAGAATGGCATCTTTATTCATCAGACAAAATATTGTAAAGAATTATTAAAAAGATTTGAGATGGACAGCAGCAAAGAAAGTGCTACTCCCATGGGATCTAGAATGTATGTTGATAGAGACGAAACTGGTAAATCAATTGATATATCAAGGCATAGAGGTATGATTGGGTCTCTCTTATATCTAACAACCAGTAGGCCAGATATTATGTTTAGTGTTTGTTTGTGTGCAAGGTTTCAGGCAGATCCGAAGGAATCACATCTTGTAGCAGTAAAGAGGATAATGAAATATCTAAAAGGAACAACCAATGCTGGCCTATGGTATCCAAAAGGTAGCATATGCAATCTCATTGGTTATTCTAACTCTGACTATGCAGGATGTAAGACGGACCGGAAAAGCACAAGCGGCACCTGTCACATTCTAGGAAATGCACTAGTATCATGGTCTTGTAAGAAACAAGCATGTGTGGCCTTAAGTACTGCAAAGGCAGAATACATAGCAGCAGGCAGTTGCTATGCTCAAATCCTTTGGCTTAAGCAACAACTTTGTGACTATGGACTTGATCTGGGGTGTATTCCTCTGAAATGTGACAATACCAGTGCCATCAACATTACTAAGAATCCAGTCATGCACTCTCGAACCAAACATATCGACATACGTCATCATTTTTTGAGGGATCATGTGCTCAAAGGAAATGTTGAAGTTACCTTCGTGGACACTCATAATCAACTAGCAGATATTTTTACAAAGCCACTACCTAGAGAATCATTTTACAAGATACAAAGGTAACTAGGCATTCTAAATGAGAATGATCTCTAAAAGCTTTGAAAGATTTGTAAGTCATATCACTTGAATTTTAAACTTTTTTCATCTTTTTTACTTGATATATGATTCTTTGACATCTATGTATGTTTTACTACATGTTTAAAATGTTTTTGGTTTATTTATTGTTAAAAATTTCACTTTGGAAACGAAATTTTTACTGTCGTATTCGAATACAGACAGTTTTTCGAATACACGTTCCCAGAAAAACCTGTATTCGAATACACCAAGTATGTAATCGAATACAGATTCAAATTTTTTTTTATATAAAAGGGTTGTTAAACAGTTTTTAGGTTACGAATACAAAAACTGGTAACCGATTACAATCAAAATCTATGGTTTCCTTTCTTCAAAAACTTCATCCAAAACTACATACAATCATCTCTAAACCTTCCCCTCATCATACATTACATCTAAGATTACTTTGAAATCAAACCCAAAACCCTAATTTCCCCAAAAAACCGTAAACTTCATCTTCTCAAGAATGGATGCACGCAAAAGAGGACCAAGAACCAAGGTTGCTACTGTGGGTCCCTCAAAGAAACGAAGAAACGACAATGTGGCTGACTTATCTAGACTACTTTACTCCCCAGAAGAACTGGACAGATTCAGAACCCATTTTTTTGACAAAAAGCTGATAACTCCAAAAATAGGTACGCTTGATTCCTTTTCTGAGTTTAAATTTCCTGAGTTACTGAAGACTCAAAAATTAGAAGAATTTATTGGATACAATGGTCCTATTTATCCTGACCTAGTTAGGGTATTCTTCTGTAACCTTGAAAAGGATGGATCTAAATTAGTGTCTAAGGTTAAAGGAAAGATTATTAATTTAGACACTAAACTTATTGGAGAAATTCTGCACATACCTTATGAAGGTTAAAAGATGAGTCCAGGACATCTATGTGAATGGGTGAACACTACAAAAAATGATGCTTATATTTCGTTGTGCCGTTTTGACAAAGATACTATGGAAAGAAAACGCACACAGGCTGGTTCGGAGTTTGCTAGACAAAGATATGGTGTTGGTAATCTGACTGTTGACAACAGATTACTGCATTATTTCTTAAGTTATATATTGATACCAAAAGCAGGGAACTTCTCATAGATTTCTGAATTTGAACTTCAAGTTATGATCTTTATGATAGAAGGGGCTGATTTAAATTGGACATACTTCGTCCGCTCAGTTCTATATGCTTCAAAAGACTCTATAGCTTTACCCTAAACAAGAGAAGTCACAAGAATTCTGGATCATTTTAAAGTTGATTTCTCAGGCGAGGTGCTGTACCAAACCACCAAAGATAATATGTTGGGTTTAAGTGTTTTGCCTAGTATGAAAATAGTTTGGAGTGAACCACTTCAAATTTATGTCCATAAGGGTGATCTTGGACAAAGTTCATCAACTGCCCAAGATAACAATACAGAAGAAGTAGAACCAACAACATGCCCAACAGTAGCACCAGAAGATGCACCAGAAGCAGCAACAGCAGTAGCACCAGAACCAGACAACATAACACATACTGAAGACATCATCTCAAACAGAATGATTATGGACAAACTTAACTTCATTCAATCCTTTGTCACAAATCAATTCCAACACTTGAATGAGTCTTTCAGTAATCAAATTCAAAACATGATTGCTTCCTTCAACAACAAATTCCAAGTTCTTGACTCAACCATCACTACACATCATACATTCTTTCATCAAGAACTCAGCAACCTATCAGACAAAATTGACCATCTGCATCTCCCACCAGACTCAGATGATTAAATTGGCTATTTGCAGTTTTTGTTATTTGTTTCTGCTACTATTTAACTTTCCCATTAAAACTCTTTATTTCTTTTAAATGTAATTCTGAACATGGTTATTTGAATTCTTGTTGTGATTACAAATCCTTCTATATATCATGTGATGCTTCTATGTCTATTGTGTATGATTTGTTTTATCCTCTTCCTTTTTGATAATGTCAAAAGGGGGAGAAAAAGTGTACATATATTGTTGTTGCTAGTTATTTTGTACAGATCCTCCAACACTTAAGAAGGAGAAAAACATATATCAAGGGGGAGTAAGCACACATCTAGGGGGAGAAATCAAGACGTTGAAAAATTCAAGCAACAAGATTTTTGTCATCATCAAAAAAGGGGGAGAATGAAAATTAAATATCTACATTTTTGATGAAGACAAAAAGTTCATTGATCAAAAAGGCAAAAGGATATTAAGCAACTCATCCTTCAAATTTATTTTTAGGTAAAGTATTTAATATTAAATCAAAATACATTTCAAGTACAATATTATGAGAACCATCTTGATAGCATATGCATTAAAATATTTTTAAAAAAATATTTAAAAACATAAACATATGTTTGAAAATAAAGTTTTTACAAAAACTGAAAATCTGTATTCGAAAACGAAGTGTCGTAACCAAATACAGATTACAAGTCAGTAGCCAAAACTGAAGATCTGTATTCGAATACGAAGTGTCGTAGCCGAATACATATTGCAAGTCAGTAGCTAAATTTAAACTTCTGTATTCGACTACAGCTTCGTGTATTCGAATACAACTCAAGTTAGTGGCAAAAATCTCATACTTGTATTCGACTACGAGGTATCATATTCGAATACGAAGTTCAAATTTTAAATAAAAACTGAATGTTATAGAAGTGTATTCGAATACACTAAAGTTGTATTCGAATACAACTTCGAAATAATGCAACTTTTCAGTTTTGAAACATTGCATAAGTTCATCAAAACTTTTGGGAACCATTGCTACTGATCTGAAGTGTTACCTTGGAATATAAATACTTCAAAACTTCAGTTTTACTAAGAACTTTCGACTTACCTTTTAGAATCAATCTTATGAAATTTTAAAATACTTCAAAAACTTAATTTTCATATTTTCAAGTACATGCTTTTCATTTTCATATCATTAAGAAAGGTTCTCAGTTGTACTTGGAAGTGTGATTGATTAAGTATCAAATACTTAGTGTTATAATCTTGTTCTTAGTTAAGAACATCATTACAAAATCAATCAAAGTCATTATATCACTTGAAGAATTTAGTGTAGATTCTTCAAGTTTTGTTAATTGAGATAGTGGTGTACTATCTTCTGTTAAGTGTTAAAAGAATATGTAACTTAAGTCTTAGGGTTAGACTTGTAACATATTCGAACAAAGTGGAAAATCTCTTGTGGTGTGCAAGAGGACTGGATGTACCATTGGTTGTAAGGGGAACCAGGATAAATTTTCTGTGTGTTTTTACCTTCTGTCATTTACAGCTTTCATTCACTAACACAGCAAAATTAAAAAAACTCAAAACAGTCACTTGAACAATTTCACAAAACTCTAAAAACAAAAAAATTGTCTAACACCTAATTCACCCCCCCCTCTTTGGTGCAACTCTGTTCTTACATTTAGTCCTTACAAATATCTCATTTTTCAATTTTACTCTTTACACTAAAATTGAAAACAATTATATTTATAAGGAATAAAAAAATACAATAATATTATAAGAACTAAAAATTTATTTAACCCTCACTTTTGATATATAATTTTAATATATATATATATATATATATATTTCTATTAACCTTAAAAAAATTAAACTAATGTAGTATATATTAGATTTGTTCGCATTTATTATATGAATCACATTAGCTTGATGGTTAAGAGATGACATATGATTGTAAGGTTACGTGTTTGTTTTTCACGGGTTCTATTTTTTGGATTTAAAAACGATCTCTAAAAAAATTCAATAAATTAGTATGAAAATAATAATATAGGCGAATATAATAAAAGAAACAAATTTAATTCAATATAATTATAAATTGACTTAAAATTAATTACTCAAAATCATGAAAAAATATTAATAAATTTAAAAATATTTATGCAAATAATTTTTCAAAAGCATTAAAAAAATTGGTATGAAAATAATAAAATAACTTACAAAAATAATAAATGAAACAACTTTAATGCAAAATAATTATAAATTGATTTATAAATAATTGCTTAAAATATATTTAAAATGATTTTAAAAAAAATTCAACAAATTAAAAAGTAGATATGCATATAAAATAATATGAAAAAATCATTAGTAAATTGAAAAATAGAACTGATATGTCATAACTAAATTTTTTTTATCTATACAATTGTTATTGTAGATCACCAACACTAAAACTGTTGACATAATACATCTCTCTTACAATTGATTAATACTTCATGTGAAATGGTGGACATCTACACTATAAATAAATGTCTTACAAAATGAAATACAATACATGTGACATGAAAATATGTCACATAATATTTAATGATTTCACATTAGAATGTTCACATTTAATGATAAATATGTGGGATGTTGACAAAGGTAAATCACTATGAGACAAATAAAATCATAATTACGAAAAAATAATATTATAATTAAAAATATATTAAGACTAATAAATAGTTATAATTAGTATTGATAACAGATATTTCAAAAGAAAGTATTATAAGACTTAAGACATGTTATCAACTATACAATATATATTTTGGTATTAGTAAAAAAAAATGCTCTAGTAGGCATAATATACACATATACTATTCTAAGTGACACTTATTTTCCTATATTAATTTATTTGACTAAGTTTATTTTTCTTTATTAGAATCTACAATTTTCTAATATTTGTATTTCAAATTTTAAACGACACTAAATAGTTGTCTATTCACATAATTTTGTTGGAAATGGTTTTTCATAATATTTAATTAGTTGAATCATATATGTGATCCATTAAATAGTTGTCTATTGTCTATTCATTTAAACAGCAAATTACTTTCATTTATGTTTTTAATTAGGGCATAAAGTTACTAATAATTTTGATTGGTAATTATTAGATGTCAAAAAATCAAATTAATTTTATAGTGTAACACTGACAGATAATTTTGAACAATTCTCATTTATATTGGCATATTTTATTTGGAAACAGTATTTCAAGTCATAGTATCAAATGAACGTGCAAACACTAGAAGATGGTTAAATTGTGTTTGACAAAGTTGATAATTTTTTGCTAATTTGATGAAGACTGGTTGGTTTTTATGAATTACTTAGATAAGAAGCAATTGAGTTCAGACGCAGCAAACAATGAAAACATAAATAATTGGCACATATATTTATCCTGGTTCACCACTAACTTGACTACATCTAGTCCCCTCATTCAGAAGACTTTAATCCACTAATTCAAATACCTTGAATAACAAAGCACTTGACCCTCCAAGTCAGCTGACAACCCCAGACTTTGAGGAACTAACCACCTTGACCCTATAAGTCAAGTCTTTTCCTAACAACCTGACAACCTCAGACTGAAGAAGGAACTAAACCACTATCGAGTTGGATACAAAAGATTGGAACTTTAAGTGTTTGCTTCTAACAAAACTGATAATAATAATAACTCTCACACTCTACGAAAAACACTTAGTAAATATTTCTCATTCGAACAAGTGTTTCTCTCTTTGAACTCTAAGATGATTTTGGAATTTTCAGCTTGAGTTCTTCTACTCTATTATGATTTTTTGATGATCTTCTTCTTCAGCCTTGAGTATCTATTTATGGATAAAATTAGGGCTTCAATTTAGTTCTTATTTAATTTTGAATTGTATCTTCATTTGTAGTTTGGTTAACAATGATCGTATTCAAAAATAGTTTTGAACAAGATGTTTTTGGATAATATGTTCTTTAGCCAATTCTTTGTTTATGAATCCAATTTGAGCAGTTCTTCTAGATTGATTTTGTTTGTATTTTGTTCAGATTGAGTTTGTAAATTCTTCATATTGATTTTGTTCGTATTTTGTTCAAATTGAGTTTGTAAATTCTTTAGATTAATTTTGTTCATATTTTGTTGTATATAAATCTAGATCAAATCTTTTTCAAATGTCGACTGTATCTTCTTTTCAACTTGGTCAAAGATTTTCTTCAATTATAAATCTGAATCAAATCTTATTTTAGATTTTTTTTCAATTATATATATGAATCAAATCTTATTTTAGTTTTTCTTCAATTATAAATCTGAATCAAATCTTATTTTATATTTTTTTCAATTATAAATCTAAATCAAATTTTATCTTAGATTTTCTTCAAAAACAGAAATCTTATATATTGTCCTCATAAAATACTTTTTTTTATCATCAAAACTCTAAGTATAAAACCAACTTGGTTCCAACCTAAAAAAGGACTAATTAAATGTCGCAGACTTTTGATCCGATCTAGCATTCAAAATAGGGCATCTACAGTTTATCAGGGCTAATAAACAGATTGGAATCGTATTTGGGCTTAACCTAGATCGGTTATAATATCATTTTGTAATAATTGTCTTAACCCAAATGTCGTAGACTTTTGTCTATGCACTAATAAGTCGATGTTGTAGACTTTCGTCTATATATTAAAAAGTTATACCAAAGATAAAAATAAATTTGTGTAAATTCTACCCATGACTCCTAGAAACAACGATAGCATTAATGCTACTAGCAAAAGTAAAACTCTCGCAAGGTATTTTGCTACTCATTCTTGAGTTTGCCAAATTTAAATTTACTTAATCATAATTATCAAATCTAACTTTTTTATGATATACTATTCAATATATTTATCTACAATTAATCATGTTAATTTTTTTTTTCAAAATGTCATGGGCATTTTGACTGATGTTGGAATTCAGAAAAAGTATTACCAAAACGGTTGTCATAGAACTTGAGTACAATGGATTGACATTTATACTATGGCTATATAATTTGTTAATAGTTACATAAAGTTTATAGTCTTTTTTCTAAATAACCATATACATTTTATATATTATTTTAATAATTTATTACTTACATATATTTTTTCTGAGTATTATTTTAATTATATATATATACATGTCACCTATATTATTTTAATTATATATTATATGTCTATATCTTATTTATTTATATATATATATATATATATTTATTGTGTATTTATTTTCATATTCAAATTTAAGGTTACGTTATTTGGTCTATATGCCGACAAACTTAATCCATTTGTTGCTGTTGGTGAGACCGAAATTGCTATCGTCATTGTGATGCTAGCAAAAGAAAAATTCTTCCAAGGTATTTTGCTATTCATTCTTGAATTTTCTAAATTCGAAAACTGTATATATTATTATATATTTTAATTTTAATGGCTATTATTAATATATTGTATTGACCTTAATTTCTAAGACATACAAACTTTTATAAGAAATAAATTATCCTTAGATTAATTACAAATAATATTTTTTTTCTTTAATATCAAAAATCATACAATCTTATTGCTACTCATTATGTTTAAATTCTCACAAGAAACATCTTTACCGAGAATATGTACTCCCATCATTCAAAATTCCATTTACTCAACTAAGTTCATGTTCAATCTTAATTTTCAACCGCAATTGCTTTGAAAAAATAGATATTTAATTATTTTAATATATTTTAACTAACGTCGTATACATTATTTTTATTAACAACATTTACTATTCTTTATAAATATTTATAGGATGGCTGAAAAGAACGATTCTCAATCGTCCGATATTTGCTGTATACATAATCCATCAACGGTTTGTGAAGAAGAAGAGTTTCTCAAACATACTTCGAGTAAAACAATAGAAGTTCTAAAAGAGTGTGACGTGGTAAATAATTTTATTATGTATAAACTAATTAATTTATATTCATAATAATAACAAAATAAATCAAATAAATGAGATTACTATAAAAAATATTTGTATTTATGAAAATGAAAAGCAATCGATCACAATCTTCTATATTTTACATTAAACTTGAGATAATTAAAATTTATTTCCCATATTAACATTTGCTATAAATATATATATATACATGTACGATTAGAAATATAGACATATTTTTTATGATTCTTTACGATTAATTATTTGTTTATTATTTATTTATAACATATTTTACATATAAACTATTTAATCAAAACACATAATTATGACTAAAATAAATTTTTTTTTTTTGTCATTTTCAATTGAATTTATACATTTGTAATTTGTATTCATGGATATGAGGCATCTTTTATAGTAATGGGCATCGTGAAACATGTTGTTAACACAGAAGACTGGTGGTACATGGCCTGCGTGGCAATAAGAAAGTAATCCTTGATGAGCGCTTGTATTACTGTGGAAAATGTAACAAATATGTTATGGATGTTTTCCCTCGCTATAGAATTAATCTTCGTGTGATTCACACAACTGATTCAACAACCTTTGTTATATTTGATCGGGATGCTTCCATGTTAATTTAAAAATCAACATCATAATTGATTGAAACATATGGGGTATGTATGTTCGTCATCTTTGTATCACATACACTATATATCACATACACTATATATTAAACACAATGTTATATGTGTTTGTACATAATTAAATAACTTCAACTTTATTTGATTAATGATTATAATATATTTATTCTAAAATCACCCCAGAGAAATTTTTGATCTGATGAATTCTATTTTTCTTTTCAAAGTTGATTCAAATGTGAGTCATGAAATTCAATTTAAAATAACATACAAATGTGAACACTATATGTCAAATGTGAATCGTGAAACTTAATTTGATCAATTTCTACTAACAACTGTCCTATTTGGCACATATTAGCATTACCAAAAAAGTAATTAACTAATATGCACTATAAATTATAAGTGCTCAAAAAATGTTATCATATTTATATTTAATGATAATATATTCTACCATGAAATTTGTGCTCTAAATAACTTGATAAGATATGTGTCATTTAATACTTAATTAATTCACTAAATATATGATACCGAATCCACGTAGATTGAATGGTAATCAATAATCCTCCTTTAACATTTTCGTTTTTTTTTAAATCTATATACTATTTATTTTTAATTTATTTTATAATTTAATTTATATTACTCTAAAATAAAATATAAATAAATACGATAATAAAAAAATTGATATATCTAATCTTAATTTTTTTACCACCTACATATTCAACTACTATTTTTATTTATAGGGTAGATTTCAGATAGTATAATTGTCATTCCTGTCTAAAATAGACATCCTATTTATTGTTGAAGGTCAATTAATTTGTCATACTCTTATATATTAGACATTATATTTAATCTTTCAAATAAACGTATTGAATTTTGTAATTAATGACCAATTATTATCTAGCAAAATATTACTTTGCTAATTATATATAAATATATATATATATATTTTGAAAAAGTTAATATAGTTTTTAATATTTAAAAAAGTCATTAATTAAAATAAGAAATCTCTAAATGAGAAAAATAATAATTAGGTTTTTTATCTTCAATTATATAATTTTTAATAGTCAAGTTCTTAAAATAGCTCATATATGATAAAAAGATATATATATATATATATATATATATATATATATATATATATAACTTTTTTAAATGGTGCACAAATTTAAACAAATAAGTTATATATTAAAAGTTGACCCACAAATTTTGAATATAGCATAAATTGAGCTCAGATACACGGTACACCTAAATGATCATTTATCAAAAAGCAAACACTACAATGATAATAGGATTAAATATATTTTATTTTTATTTCTTATAAAAAAACTTATCAATTTTTAGTTCCTTAAAATATTTTGTTTTCACTTTTTGTCCCTTATTTTATACCAATGATTGTGTATTTTCTGAATGATTTTTGGCAGTTATATTTGAGACATTATAAAAAAATGTCCTTAAATTTTTTTTAACAAGCGATAAATTAACTATGAATTTTTAAACATAAAAATTCATATTTAATTAATTATTTGTTAAAATTTTAATTTTTTTTACAAAAGTTGTTAATTATGTCTTGCTTTCTTATTAATTCCATTACACCCTCGAATTGCTGAGCAAGAGAAAAAAACATAACTATGTAAAGCACTCTCCACACCCATTCAATTCAAGAGACTTGACAAAACTTTTCTAAAAATTGACAATGAAAAAAAATATGTGAGATAGTGATTCTTCTTTGTCATATCCATCAACACACAATATTTTGAACATTCAAGACACATTTCCTTGTCAAGTTGTCCTTAGTTGGGAGTCGATTGTCCAAGAGACGTCACACAAAGAGTGACACTTTAAGAGGAACTTTGTTCCAAATAAAGTCGCACGATGGAGAATCATCTACGTTATCATCATCTACCAGATAGTGATATATACATTTAATTGAGTATTGCTCTCCAAAAACATGATGCCACAACCACTTATCCACAAAATTATCCTACACAACACCATTTTCCAACAACAATATGCATTTCAAAACCAAATTTTCTTCTTAAACAAATAAATTTCTTCTCCACTGACACACTTCTCCACTGACCCCCACCTTAGAGCCCTTATATGTTGAGATGATAAAAAACTTATAAATTTAAATAACAATCAAAACACAAGAAAATAACATGAAAATTTCAAAATTGGAGAAAAACTATGATTAAAGAATTACACTATATGAAAATTGTTACACCACGTAGACTTCTCTCAAATACCCCACACCTCCAATACTACCACACTTTTCAAATATAATATATAACTACCTCATAAAACTCTAAACAAGAGAGAAAGAAACAATCATATACAAACTTAAAGTGTTTCTGATTGGTGCGAATTGTAATGGAAAAACTAGAGCTATATATATAGCTTTGATCTCTCTTCCTTTACAATTCCATGCAATGTGCGACTATTTCAACATATAATATTTCAAACAATTCTAACAATCTCCACCTTGATAGAAAAATTATATATCTATAGCTTCCATTGTCTACACTGACAATCATAGTTAAAAAAAACTATCAAACTCCGCCATAAAAAATATACTCCACTTGAAGCTAAGCCCCTTCAATAATTTTTTCTACATGCTGAAAACAAAGCTCAAACATTATGGTGCAACTTCTATTTTGGCTTTATCAAGAAGTTCTTCAGCAATTAACATAATCACACAACACACCTTGCATCAATGTCAACCAACGCCCATGTGCTAATCAAAACCTTGTGTAATCTCAATTGTATCAAGATTGACTTGAATTTTACACAAGTCAATGTTAATTCTTCCATCAAACTTCTCTATACCAAACTTATAGTGTGGAACTTGACATACTATAATCGCACACCAGACAGCTTACCCAGAAAGATAGGTGAGTCACAAATGACCACTATATAATCAAGTCTTTCATAGCCATAATATTTCCAAACAACACTTTCAAAATATCACCATTCTTTTCTGATATAGAAGATCAAACAATGCTGCAACCACAAAGCATACTAAGAATTTTTCTTCTCTAGACCGAAACAAAAACCAAAGTTATATATATAGCCTTGAGATTTCTCTTCCTTTACAATTTCAAACAGTGTGAGACTATTTCAACATATAATATTTCAAATAACTCTAACATCATCTCCACTACTTAAATATTTTTATCAACCGTCAACACGAAGAACCGACTAAACCTATCACATAACTTCCCTCCCTCCAACTAAGAATCACACCAAAAAGATGTGTCTCTACCATTACTCGCAACTCGTCTCAAGTTATTAGAAAACCAATTACTATAGTATATTTTTAGAGGACTTGTTAAGATTGTTGATCTCATTGTAAAACAAACTACTCCATTCGTCTCATTATAACTGAGTCATTTGATCATTTTACAATTATTAAGAAAATTGTATAAATGAATGAAAGAAAATTGTATAAATTATTTTTATTAGATATTGATACATTATCGATGTCATAAATGTATGGTGACAAATATTGTATTAAAAGTGATGCATGTAGTATTAATTAAATGGTGCTATTGAAAAAAATGCATTGAAAATTGAGAGAGTCATTGAATTTGAGACAATTTTTTTTACAATTGAGTCACTTATTATGAGATGAATATGTAAATAGAAATGACATCAATTTTGATACATTATTAAATTTTAAAAATGATAAATATTTAAATTTTAATATTATTTTGATTAATTAATTGATAGTTTAGTTGAATTATTAAAATAATACTTTGTTAAGACAAAATCTCAAATAATTGTTTTGATATAAACAAACAAAGATTAATTAAAAACTCTAATTATGATTTTAAATAATGTGTTATTTAACATGTGCTTTTGAGTGTGATAATCCAAGATAGGTACTAAGCAAAAGCAAGCAAAATCAGTTTAAGGAAAAAACAAAAAAATGAACTTCCAGAAACCAAGAACGTTCTTGACATTTTTCTGGAAAACCAAGAACGTTCTCCACGTTTTTTATTTCATCAAGAAAGTTCAAGTCAGCTTTTAATGCAAGGAAAGATCTTGCAAATTTCAAATGAATTTCTAGTACATCTACAAGAAATATACATCTTTCATATTAACAAAAGAAGTACTCCAAAAGATCAAAAGAGAAAAAATATGACTCAAGACAAAATGACAGAATCATTCAAAGATCAATCATTCTCTAGCTCAAGAACATTCTCCAGCTTCTGTGATACCACTCAAGAACATTCTCCAGCTTCTGTGATACAGACCAAGGACATTCTTGAAACTGAAACTTCAGCATGACTTTAAGACATAAATTCTCGTGATATAGAGACCCTCAAACACTTTCCAAATCAAATGTCAGAGAATACGTTAGACCAGAAAGTCTTGCATTCAAAAAGGAGAAAAGTTTCAGTCAGAAGTCTTGCTTTGAAAGTCTGATTATTTTAATCCGACCTTTGACCAAGGGAACTTCTCCAACGGTCATATTAAGCTATCATAGACCTCCTCAAAGACTATAAAAGGAACTCCAGAGCTTAAGGAAAGACAAGACATTCAAGTGCTAAGAAAAATCATCAATCATTTACATTCATACTTGAAAGTCTCACAAAAGAAATCAGTTACATTCATTCACGAATCTATTGTTATTAGCTTACTGAAATCTCTTGTAAAGAATCTAAACCTCAAACAAGTGTTGAGATTAATTAGATTCTGTCAAACACTCTACATCATTATTGTGTAAACTCAAGACTATAAGAGTTGTTTATAATTTGAGTAGTTTGTTCAAAAATCCTTTTACGGTTAAAAAGTGAAGTGTAAAATCCTCTCAAGATTGATAGATGATGTGATTGAACTCCTTTCTGTGTGGAAAGGATTGTAGTTTGTAACATATCAAGGTTGATCTGAACTAAGTGGTGTAAAACCAAGAAGGTTCTTCGCTTGAACAATTAGTGAAAAATCTCACAATTGTGAGGATTGGGCGTAGCCTGGATTGGATAAACCAATATATATCGTCGTGTGATATCTCTTCCTTATCTCTATTTACTTTCAGTCTTTCATTTATTGAAGTTAAACAGACAAATCAATTTCTGTTTTTAACTAACCAAGAACGTTATCCGTTTTCTGTTTTCATAACCAATAACATTATACGTTCTTTGTTTTCTCAACCAAGATTAATCTTGAGTTATTTTCTTAAATTTTAACAAGTAATTTTTAAATAGGCAACTTTGCAATTCAAACCCCCATCTTTATAAAATGACATTTCTAATACTTAACAAAAATTAGCAAATTTTGAATATCAACCTAATTTAAGTTAGCGTGTATAATATTTAGTTTAATATAAATACTTAAATTACTTTACATTATGAGTGATAACCATTGCAGATGCACTCTTGCCTAAATTGACATCAATTGTTTTGTTTTTAACTAAAAAAAAGTATAAAAATAATGTATAAAACAGGCAATATCTATGTCCTCCTCAATCCAGTCCAACACTGTTCTATTCCTTTGCAGCCAAAGCAAAACCCATTTCCAGTCTCAACTCTTCAATTCACCCTTTAAATTCTTCAAAATTACAACTTGCCCCTCTTCTTCTTCCAATGGAGAACCACAACAACAACAACGGCTCCACCGGTTCGGTTCTATCTCAGCAACCTGATTCGTTTGGCCGGTTCGGCCGGTTCGGTGGCAAGTATGTCCCTGAAACTCTCATGTATGCTCTCACCGAGTTAGAAACCTCATTCCACTCCCTTGCTTCTGATGAACACTTTCAGGTTCTGTTATTTTTCTTTCACTTTCTCATTTTCTCATTCTTTCGTTACATTCAAATCCCAATATGATTTTATAGCTTTTGGTAATGAAAAATCCATGGGTATCTTCAGAAACCAAAAGAGTTTCTGAATTTTGTAGAAAAAGTTGGTGGGGTTTTAAGAGATTATTATGTGGATAAGGACTACCGGACTAGGGAGTGTTCTGTTCTTTCTTTTGAGTATGTTTGCATTGGTGGCATAGAGTGTCATAGGGTGGAACCAAGTATAATGTAATAACATTTTTTTTTGAAATCAAACTAACCTATCTATTCTAATTCACTTCATTCTACCTTTTACCATAAATCCATATATTTTCATGTTATATTGTTTTGTGGCAAATTTTACGTCCATTATGACATAGACTTAAAAATTATCTAAAACACGACCGACTATGCATATGGAAGTTGAAGTTCATGGTCCTTCTTATCGACCCTTATCGCGTGATGAAGACTTTGCCAATTCAAGAAAAATAAGCATAAACAAATATGATTAACTCAAAACTCAAATTATATTTGCCAATTAGATGATTGTCTTGATGGTGAAGACGAGAAGAACTGTAGACTTTTGCTTTCTTTGGCAGTGACATGTTGAGAAATTTTGTCCATCAACTCTATATATCACAATCACCACAAACTATACACTGACCGCCCATCACGAATATCAATCCAAGTCAGGAACTTTCGTTGATGACGAACCACGAACCTTGAAAATAGACCACAAACATTAGAGAATAACACCATAAAATAAAGATAAGCTTTAGGCGTGGAAGAGACACTGTTCTCAAGGATTTATTTGCTTAAGAAGAAAATCCCGCAACATTCAACAGACTTTTCCAAGAATATTTTGGGTAATAGAACTATGGGAATAATCTTAATCTTCATTGTTAACCCATGATAGAAACTTGAAGAAAATAATTTTGTTTATCAAATATGATCACAAACTAAATAGATTGAGACCAAGTTTTTTCTATGCTCCTTGTTGTATATTCATGTACTCCTTTTGTAGAAAATGTAATTAATATATTAAATTTATTATAATAAAGGCTATGCATTAAAAATCAATGGCTATAATTGACCAAGTCAAGAATTGTAAGAGTGACCATAATAATTAAATTAATTTTCTATTAATCAAAATAATTCAATTTAATTAATTAACTTAAAATACTTTTGAAATATTATAAAATTTTCTACATGACATTGGTAGTCTTTGGAATTTTAGACGATTTTCAAATACTTGTCAACTGTAGACCACTTATCACATGTAGAAGCTGCCACCTTTGTTTAGTTACCTTTGAATTTCAAACCCATTTGGGTGATTCAGTTTTTGTGAGTAAAACTCAAATGGGTATCTTGATGGACTAAAATTTTTTATGACTTTTTGCAGAAAGAGCTTGATGGGATTCTAAGGGACTATGTAGGTAGGGAGAGTCCTCTTTACTTTGCTGAGAGGCTGACAGAGCACTACAAGCGCGATAACGGTGAAGGGCCACATGTGTATCTAAAGAGGGAGGATCTCAACCACACTGGTGCTCACAAGATCAATAATGCTGTTGCTCAAGCTTTGCTTGCCAAAAAATTGGGGAAGAAGAGGGTTATTGCAGAGACTGGTGCTGGACAGCATGGGGTTGCGACTGCCACCGTGTGCGCTCGGTTTGGGTTGGAATGCATTGTTTATATGGGTGCTCTTGATATGGAAAGACAGGCTCTAAATGTGTTCCGAATGCGCCTTCTTGGTGCTGAGGTATGTTATGCTGCCTAGCCAATGGCTGCTTGATTATGAAAAATAATATTATGTAAAGGTGACACATTTTCTGTCTTTTCTTGGAATATGAAAAATCTATTGTAAATGCAGGGTTTATCGATTGATAGATGTTGACATGAAAATATTTGTTTCTTAGACATTGATATAGGATAGTTAGAAATCTTTTAGTTGTCGTTTGTAATAGTTAATTGATTCTGGTCATTTTAATATAAATTTTGTTTTTGGCAGATCCTAATGCCATTGTTTGATTCATTTTAATATAAGACTTGGTTGTTTGTCTTACAAGTTTATTAACGTGTTTATTCGTCGAGCATGATTATTAACTGGTTTTGTGATGTAGGTGAGAGCTGTACATTCAGGAACTGCCACGCTGAAAGACGCTACATCGGAAGCTATAAGGGATTGGGTGACTAATGTGGAGACAACATATTACATTTTGGGTTCGGTTTGCGGGCCACATCCATATCCTATGATGGTAAGAGAGTTTCAAGCAGTGATAGGAAAAGAAACAAGAAAACAAGCATTGGAAAAATGGGGAGGGAAGCCAGATATTCTTGTAGCATGTGTTGGCGGCGGTTCGAATGCCATGGGTCTTTTCCATGAATTTATCGATGACAAAGATGTTAGGCTGATTGGAGTAGAGGCTTCTGGATTAGGCCTTGAAAGTGGCAAGCATGCTGCTACATTAACAAAAGGTGAAGTTGGCGTTTTGCATGGAGCAATGAGCTATCTTTTGCAGGATGATGATGGACAAATAGTTGAGCCTCACTCTATCAGTGCAGGGTAAATTATCTTTGTTGAAATTTTGTTACCATTTTCTTGTTGTCTATTCAGATTGTCATTCGAGTTTTTGTTGTATAGGTTGGACTATCCAGGGGTTGGACCAGAGCATAGTTTCTTGAAAGATATAGGGCGTGCTGAATACTACAGTATTACCGACGAAGAAGCGCTGGAAGGTATGGCTACCCTATAATAATTGTTTTGTCAATTGTAGAATGGTATGTTTAACAGATAATTAGGCGCAATTTTAGATATACAACAACAACAGCCAAATCTTATCTCACTAGATGATTAGATACATATACCAAACAGCATAATAATTCCCTATCATGGAGAGAAATGGGAAAGAAAGAATAGTGTTGTCAATTGCAGATTGCAAAAAGTAGCAGTTTGTTCAAATTCTGCTATGCTATAGCGCTATAGTACCGTTATTTGACAACACTTTGTACTAAATTGTGTATCACAAAACAACAATAGCAGTTTGTTCAAATTCTGTTACGCCGCTACTTGACAACAATGAGAAAGAATGAAGTGGCCTGAAGTTTAATGGAAAAACAAATTTAAAACAAGTGACCACTTCTACAGGGTATTGCTATTTCTTACATTTATTGCGGTGGCTTAGTAATGAATCACAATTCACTGTTCAACATCCATTTTATAAATTCCATTCCGTTATTCTTAATCTAGTGTTTCCATTATTTGTTTGATTGTTATATATTTAGCAGTAATATCCATTAACACTTGCAGTTTGAGAAGATTTTAATGAAGCAAAACTTAAGTGCGAACACCTTAACGAACATCATTGTTAGTCATCTGTTCAAAAAATAAAAAACAACATTATTATTTTATGATGTTGGCTACCATTTATGGCCACAAAACTAGACCTTATGGCTTTATCAAAGTGGCAGACTGTCTATCAGTTTCTTAATGTATGATGGGGCCAATTTCTTTTTTCTATTAGCTGTGTGTGTGCTTATATAACTCTGAACTAAACCAAGTGGTTGAGCTCAAATGATTAATGAGTTCTAGTTAATGACAAATCGTTTAGGAGTACCAAAATTCGAACCCTGACCGTAACAATCCTTGACCAGACTTTACTTACCTCGACAAACAAAATGATTTATTGATATTGGATTTCTGTTTCAACGAATCAAATGTAGAGGTATGATAAGACACAGAGTTAAGGCAGCATGTCATTTATCATCACATATAGAAATCAACATATATTATTTTATTTTCCAAGTTCAGAAGTTGAAGTTGTTTTTAATACGCTGTATCTTGTTTTAGTCTTGTATTTGAGTACTTGTTTTGTATGTGCAGCTTTTAAGAGAATATCCCAATTGGAAGGAATAATTCCAGCTTTGGAAACATCTCATGCTTTGGCTTATTTAGAGAAACTATGCCCTACTCTTCCAAATGGAACTAAGGTTGTTGTTAACTGCAGTGGTAGAGGGGATAAAGATGTTCAAACTGCTATCAAATACTTGAAAGTTTGAAAGCATATATATGATTGAGTTTTCAACATAGTTGAATAGTTCAGAACTTGATTGGCCTTCTTTCTTTATTGAGATTGCTGTGAAGTTCTCTGAGTTTGAGAAGGATCATCACTTGTGAAAGAATTCATTTGGGAATAGTTTCAGTTTGTGGAAAACCAGTGTATGCCTAGGAATTTTCTAAATGTTATAATAATTATAACTAGTATGTATGTTATTGTTTATAAAGAATTCATCAAAGGTTATTGTTATTGTTTAATTTGAAGAATAAAATAGCATGGAGTCATGCAAAAGTATGTATGATAGATGAATAATAGATATAGTATAGACCAAAAAAAAAAAAA
>JBBPBO010000004.1:14312395-14431213 GCA_037974295.1 Cicer cuneatum | reverse complement strand
AGGGCCTGTTTGAAACACTTTTGCATTTTAGTTTTTAAAAATTGTTTTATAAATTTGATTTTAAAAATTGTTTTAAAGAATAGAATTAAAGAAAAAACTTGTTTGAGATACTTGTTTTAAAAACAGTTTTAGAGATGAGAAAAAGAGAAAACCTATTTGGTAATCTAAATTTTTAAAATAATTTTTGACTAGAGAATTTAAAAAACTGAAAACTGAGAAGTAAAACATCATTTATCTGTTTTGTTTTTTTAGTTTTAAAAAGTATAATATTAAAAATAGTTTTACAAAACAGTTTTTAAAAACAAGTAATCCAAACAAGTTTTTTAGTTTTTAAATTTTAAAAAACTAAAATAGAGTTTTCGAGAAGAGAATCAAACAGACCCTAAGTGGAAAACTGCAAATGCATTTTGGTTCTATTGGTAAGGATTTGATTTATATTTCATAAAAGTATGAGATCCAATTCCTTCACGGGTGATAGAACGTAGTTGGTAGGTAATACAGAAATATCTTAATAAGTTCACTTATAAGTGTAACTATTATGATAGTCTATTTTATTATCATACATTTAAATTGGTTTTGATTTATCTCTAAATAAGCTTATAGATATAAGTATTTAGGTAGGCTAAAATGATTAAATTATTATTAAAGTTAATAAGCATATGATTTTTTTAATCACAATGTACAAGATCTTCTATCTACTATAGTAATAATAATAGAAAAAACATTTATTTATTTACATAATTGTGCTATTAGACCTAAAATATTTTTTGAATGACTTAAAGCCGCGCCTTTAGGTTAAATAAACTTTTAAAAAGATTTTGACTTAACTTAGACATTAAATAAGTATAGTTTGACTTCAATGATATATAATAGAAAATAAGTTTAAATAACATCGTTTCCTTTAAAATCATGTAAAGATCCAAACATATCAGATGATGTTTATGTAATCATCTTGAAATATCACTAAATATTATTGCAATATCCATTAACATGTTTCATATTTGTATGAACCTCCAATAAAACTTTTTTGTGCATGGTAGAAGTATAATTGATATGTTTCATTTTATATAAAAAATTATACTGTGTATATACAATTCAATAATTATTATATGCAGAATTTACGAAATGCTATTGTATTTTATATTGATAGTAACGAAAAATTCAATAATAATTAAGATAAATAATTTAATAAAATAAATATTTTTTAATTATTATAATTCTTAAAGTAATTTAATAAAATAATTTTTTTTAATTATTATATTTTTTAATATATTGTTAAAATCTTAAATGACTCGTTTGTGAGAAAGGAGGTAGAATGGACTAATCAAGGAGTCAAAGTCATGGTTTTTAATGAAGTCAAACATCACATTAGATGATCTAACAAAGCACATAATTAACCAACGTGGCAAGTTCTGGTTCGACTCATGGACGTGTCAGACACACAACTAAATAACGGAAATAACCTCCATTCAGTGAACTTAGAGACCGAAAATCAGAGGGTTAAAACCGTCAAAAAAAGAATAACTTCCGTATTGTTGAAACCGTTGGGAGGGAAAGCTGAAACTGTTGTCGCTGTTCTTTCTTCAAATAAAAAACAACGATAATGGAACCATCATCTTCATAGTTCATACTAACAACAAAGAGAGATAAAGAGAAAGGGTTTAAAAAAAGTGAATTTTCGTATCGACAATGATCGAATGGACGAAGAAGTTGAATGCGGCATTTGGGTTTTCGTTTCTTTGGCTAATTTGCTTGATTTACTTCACCCAGGTTTCACTCTCTTCATAAATTTTGTTCAATTTTATCATAAATATTAAATCTTTCCGTGAAATTTTTCATGGGTTTTTGCTTTTCTTTGAGATCTGCTAATTTCTTAAATTGGGTGTTTTTCATTTCATGTTTTTAGTCCCATTTTATTTATTTTATATAAATATAAATTTCCCTGAGTGAATTTTTTGTTGTTGTATTATTCTTTATTTTTTTGTGAATAAATAAATGATTCTATGTGTTGATCAACTTCTCTTAGATTACTTTAGTGACAACATTTTATGATCATAATTGTTGTCTCTTGCATTTTTGTTTTATCGTTCTATTTAATTAATTAATAACTCTATTGATGCAGGGTTTTAGGTCTTTTGTCTGGACAGCAATTTCCTTTCAACTTAAAGATAATCTTCATTTGTCACCCTCAGCTTCCCAATTTGTGTTTTCAGTTGCATTTTTTCCATGGAGCATTAAACCTTTATATGGGTATGGATCCTTGAATTTCTTCCTCCAATTGAGTATCATGTATTGCATTCAATTGGTACGCAGTTCAGTATAAAGATTGTTAACACTATCAATCAATTATAATAATCAGATTATTAAATATTTGACTTTAATTATAACTATCTTGAAAGTCATGTATACAATTGGTTGTGATTGTTTGCTAGTGTATAAAATTTTACACTGACACTGTATCATAATTAAACTCTTCTATTTTCACACTTAGTGATACTTAATATAGATCAATATAGATGCATTTAAAGACTAACTTATCTTATATGTAATGTAGATTTGGAAATTATATCAACATGAATAATTTTATTCTGAATTTATGATGATTTTCCGTACTTATATTTCGTAGTCTAAAATACCAGAATGACGATGATTCTATCGTCTATTGTTAGCTTTCTTTGCAACCTACCAAGATCATGTGACATAGAAACTGATGAGAGTTTTTCTATTCTGAATAGTAAGAAAGGGAAAGGACAAGGAAAAGTCTAAGTATAAATTAAATATTAAATAATATATATAGAATTAAAATGATATATATACTCCTATCATATTTGATAAAGAAAAGATTAAAAAATGCATAAGAGAAGGCAAGATCTTAAGGTAACTCTGAATGAATAAATGACTTTTTTATTCAACATGATAAGTAGGTGAACAAACACAAATTTCGCCAATGCTTTTCAACATCTCTCGAACCGACTAAACTGTGTGGACTATATCAAGCTGTAGTTTAGTTTGTTTAGTTCTTACATTTACGTGTATGATTGTATCTTTTTGTTTCTAATTGAATCTCACACTGCTTCCTCTCAATCTGGTTTGGTAAATGATGTACAGAATAATTTCGGATTGTATCCCAATTAAAGGAAGAAAACGGATTCCGTACTTGGTTATCGCTACTGTGTTCTCCCTTGTACCATGGTTTATTTTAGGTTTAAGTTCAAGCTTGAGGAATTCAACATGGCACTTGATGGTATTCTTGACCGTGCAAAACTTAGGATCAGCCATGGCAGATGTTGTTGTTGATGCAATGATAGCTGAGGCTGTAAGAGATGACAAGTATGTTTGCATCTTAAATTCCTTATTTCATTGTCATGTACAAACGGTTGCATATCGAATAGTATCCCTGCATGTAGATATTGTAAATAAATAATGCAAAAACGTGGAATCATATGTTGGAAACATTTTTCAATCTTTTCTGATGGATATCTTTCTTGGCATTGAAGCCAATTTCTCTATCTTGTATCTGTGTGTATATAATCTACATATAAAGGGAATATTGTGTGTTGGTGTGACTTTTTTCTTCCAATTTTACCCTTCATTTAACTATTTTATTTACAATTTGATCCTTCTTTATTAACCTATATATAAAAGGATACCAAGTTTTGGTGTAACTTTTTCTTCCAGTTTTACTCTTCATTTAAACTATTTTATTCTTATTTACTGATCAAATTAATGGTTTTTTTAAAAGAATCATATAAAATTTTGTAACTTTTATTATTTTGTTGAGAAAAGTGGACAGTTCCCGTCTGTGCGTTAGTAACATATAATGTGGAGCATGCATGCATTTCAGGCAATCTTTGCAAAAATGCTCTTTTTATGCTGTGATTAAGTACTTGCTTTTGTTGTTCAGGGCCTGTTTTGCAGGAGATCTTCAGTCATTATCTTGGTCTTCAATGGCTGTGGGAGGAATATGTGGGAGTTTGTTTGGCGGATTTGCATTATCAAGTTTAGAGATAGACGCTATTTTTCTTCTATTTTCCATTCTACCATGCATACAGTTATTATCATGCTGTTTTGTGAAGGACAACTCTGTAAATAGTGAAGTTTTAATGGAGGATTCTATTGCAAAGGATTTACATACAAATGGTAGTAATAGTTATAATACCCTAGATGAAGATAGTCCTTTAACTAAAAAGTCCCACAGCAGTACAAGGAAAAGAAAGAAGGGCAAAAAGAACACAAAAAGTAGATCAGTAAATACCAGCAAATTGAAGATTGTTGAGAAAGGAGACTCCTTCGCAACAAAGTTGTTCCATTCCTTGAAAACAGCGGTTTATGATTTGTGTCGTGCGTTTAAACAACCAATGATTTTGAGGTAACCAATCTTTGAATATTTGTTACTTTGTAGGTATTTTATATTTTGGCTGTTTACTTTACTTTTTAAGATTATGGATGATTCCTTGTCAAGAGCACATTTTCTATTTGAGAGTTTCATCTTTCATTATAGGTTAAAGTAAATTTGCATCCTGATTTCTCAATTCTCATATTTGTTCATCAAAACTGGTATTTTTGCTACTAAACACATTCGCCGTGGTTGGTGCGTATGGAAAAACATATATTGAGAGAGGCCAAACCCTTAAATGAATCTCAATTACCTCAAGGGATTAATCTATGCAGCCGCGTGGGAGATACTTTGGCTTACCGAAAAAGACAATCCCCATCCTCCTGCACATTATCCCTCTTAAACATTTGATAGAAACCAATTATTTTGACATGCAAAAAGAATTGTGATCACATAAGTTACCTTATACAAGTAGATGCTATCTTCTTTAATATAATTATATACGACAGTGGTTCAACTAATAAAAAGTAATGTTTCAGAAACTTACCATATCATACGAAAAGTTTAACCTTTCTTTTCCTACTCCTCATTGGTCTGTGTGTGTTTGTATTTATTGCCTCACTGTTAGTGAAACTAATTCATTTTATGCATATGCTACAAAATAGTTAGCAATAATGTTTGTTTTATATTTGTTGGGGAGTGCAGACCTATGACTTGGTTTTTCCTTGCCCACGTCACTGTTCCCGATCTTTCAACCGTCATATTCTACTACCAAACCGAGGTTCTAAAGCTGGAAGCATCTTTCTTGGGGACAGCACGCGTTACTGGGTGGTTAGGACTTATGCTGGGAACCTTCATTTATAACCGTCACCTAAAGCATATGACGCTAAGAAGAATTCTCATGTAAGCATTAAGCGACTAGTGATTTTTTTTTTTTCATTAATTTATGATTAACTTGTGTATATTTCATTTTACTGATATGTTCTCATTCTGATTACAGGTTTGCCCATATTGGATTGGCTTTCTTGAATCTTATGCAGATTGCTGTTGTGTCTAGGAAAAGTATTGCCTTTGGAGTTTCTGACAGGGTTACGGCGCTTCTTGGCTCAGCTCTTTCTGACGGAATCAATCAATTCAAGTTTGTCACTGCTTCTCATTTTTATTAGTCTTTTTTGTTCTTGTTTTTTCTTAAGGATTTGAATGGTAGAGTGTAGGTGAAAAATATTTCCAACATGAAAATAAGCATTAAAAACCTGTTATTTTAATCAAATCTCTGCTCTATCTTCATTTGAAAATATATGGTATGGTTGGCATGCAAATGATGATCTCTTCATTTTCGATATATTATCATATAATATTACATATTTAACCTTTTTCATTTCTTATAGGCTTAAATAATCTTTTAACATATGTAATATACAGTTTTTTTCACTTTTAGTCCTGACAAAATTTTATGCCGTTTTTCATCCTTGAAAAATAGGATTTTTTTTGCTTTTGGTCTTTGTTGTTTTGATTAGTCCATTCAATTTCTTTTTTCACGTTGAATTAATCCCTATAAAATATAAAGTTGATGTATTTTAGGGACTAAAATCAATATAATCCATATACTACAAAAACTAATTCAGCATAAACCAAATATTACACGGACTAAAATCAAAACAACGAGAACCAAACGGAAAATGTTTCTCATTTTCAAGGACTAAACCATTTTTTGTCTTCTATACTTAGTTTCAATTCATTTTCTGATTATCCTCCTGTGTAAAAAACTGCAGGTTTATGCCATTCCTGATTTTATCTGGACAACTATGTCCTCCAGGAATTGAAGGGACATTATTTGCTCTATTCATGTCAATAAACAATTTAGGATCAACATTGGGATCTTTTGTAGGTGCTGGATTGGCTTCTGTATTGAACATAGATTCAGGATCTTTTGACAATCTTCTATTGGGCATTGTTATTCATGCTTGTTGCAATTTCATTCCAATTGCTTTTCTTTTTCTGATACCAAAAGAAGCAACAGGTTCATCAGCATAGACAATTAGTTATGATGACTATCACTGAAATTGGCTAGATATACTTCAATTAGTTTTTCCTAGATCTTTTGATAGTTGATATTTTCCACTTGTAAACAGGAAAATGTTAGAGGAAGTGAGGACCATATGAGTTGATTTATACAAATTTTCTTTGAGAACTGATTATACTGATTGTATATACTTTTGTGCAACATTTTTGGGAGGCAAGTCTAGTCTACAAGAATAAAATAGGTTGTTGAAGACATCTTAGATTAGTTTTATTTCTTGGATTTTAACACTCCGGTTTTCGGATTAAAGATTATTTAAAACAGGGATTAAATTTATTAACCAATTAAGTTCAACCACTTAGTTCATCTTTGTTACTTTAAGAGGCTTGTTTTTAACTTGGTTAATTTTTAACTATTAAATGAGTTTAGTTTTGGCTAATAAGTATTTTTTTTATGGAGTTAATAACTATTTATTGAAATACTTTTGCACATGCAAGGGTATTTTATCAAAACCAAAAGCTTGTAAATGTTTTTTTTTACCTTTTTTTATAGATTCATTTTTTACTGTTTTAAATATATTTTTGGTATTTACAAAAATACTCTCCATATGAGTTTAGCCCCTGCAATAAATTTCTTTTGAGTTTGATTCCCTACTTATTTTACATTTGCAAAATTGGTCTTTGTCATTATTTTTTCTGCTGACTGTACAGCTGGAAATCCAAGTCAACAATGTCCACATTGACTTTTAAATGATACTGCATCTACATGACAACCAAGTCTATCATGATTTAAATATTAGTTAAATAAATATTGATCTAGTTTTATAACTAATTATACCAATTAAAACCAAATAATTAAAAAAAAAAAATAGTTTTCACTTCGATGTCAAATTCTTTGAAAAATGATTGGGGTGAATTTTAAAAAATGTTGAATAAATGATGGTATAGATGTAGGAGAAATTTTTTAAAAAGACTAAACTTAGAAAAAAAATCTCTAAAATAAGGCAAGTGATGCAATGTCCTTTCTTCCTCCTCCCTAAATCTATAATCCACTAAGTAGAGATCTCTCAATTTGTTAAAACAAGTATAGTTTTAGGTATCAGTGTATGAAGAGCTAAGTGCAGTGTATATCATCAAAGCAAACATGAACCGATTATATATAATTAACGGAGTATTGATTTCAACAAATCAGAGTGGCGCAGCGGAAGCGTGGTGGGCCCATAACCCACAGGTCCCTGGATCGAAACCAGGCTCTGATAAAAATTTAATTTTTTAATTATATTTTAATTCTCTTCGTCGATGAAAAGCTATCGTTCTCAAAACTCCTATCACAACCTTGAATTTGAAATACCCACTCTTGTTTAATATCCAAAATTTTGTTTTTTCCTATAATTTTTATTTTTAAAAACCTAGAATTGGAATAAGGGTTTTGTTGAAGGGAAAATGAGAAGGAGACCTGGAATTGGAGGGTTACAAACAGCTGCTGCTGCAAGGGATCAATATAGGTTGCTGGGTGAGAATGTAGCGAAGATCAGAACCGATATGATGAAAGAACAACTTTCCACTTTTCGTTCTCAGCTTGAAGATTTTGCTCGGAAACACAAGGTTGTTCTTTTAATTCAATCCTCCCTCTTTATTTTGTGATTCATTCAATTTTGTTTTTGTAGTGGGATTCTAATCAAGTTAGTTGTGTTACATGAGAATTTATTTTTTATTTTGAGGAGTTGGATGTATAGTACCGACACTTCAGATTGAAGACGTGTTTGGTGTTTAATACCAACATGACACATATGCATGTAGTTGTATTTGATTGCTTTCATTTTCTAAAATTATTACCAGTTTTGACGTGCTAGCCTCAGTGTTGTGTTCATGTGTCAGTGATTCATTGGGAAAGGTTGAATTGTGTTTTCAAAAGTTTCTGTTTTGAATGCAAAACAGAAACTTTGTAGCTTTGGATATGGGTTTGGTTTTGGGGTCCTTGCAAAATTCAAATGTGGTTGGGCTTTAATTGTGAGGTTAGTTGCAGAAGCTGTGGCTGTAAATATTGCTTGTTCTAGTAGTTAACTATCAGCACTGTCAAATATTGGCCATATGGTGGATTTGGGTGGTGGATTTTTTTACAACAACCATTACTAATTTTTGAAGTTCGGTGGTACCACGTAGTTTTGTGGTAGATATGGCGGTTTAAAATGGCATGGTCCGCCATCTGCAATCAATAACACCATTAACAATGTGATTATAATCATTACACGAGAGTGGGATGATTTTGATGTATTTTTTGCTATGAATGATGCTGGTAGCTGATTTATGGTGTTGCTTTAAAAATTTGGAGGTTATTACCAGCTTTTCCATGTCAATAGTGTTCTGTTAAGGGGTGTGCTTGAATAATTTGAAGGCCTTGAAACTTCAGGGGCATGATTGATTAACCACTCACTTTGTTCACGTCTTGCGAATTCTCTTTTTTTATCCTTTTATAACAATCCCACTTTTAGTTTTTGTTGCAATTAATGAGTATATTAAATAACGCTAATGATTGATATCACTGGTTCAGAATGACATCCGCAAGAACCCTGCATTCAGATCACAGTTTCATGAGATGTGTGCGAAAGTTGGAGTAGATCCCTTGGCTTCAAACAAGGGTTTTTGGGCAGAGCTATTGGGGATTGGTGACTTCTATTATGAACTTGGTTGGTAATATCTTTTTAAACTTGTTTACTTTCCCAACAAATGATTTTCTTATGCATGTATGAATAACTTATGTACATATTTTATACACTATGATGATAGTTAACATGGAATAATTGAGAATAAAATATAGGATAAGAATACCAAAAATTTTAGTGTCTGAACTATTCATAATAGTCTTGTTCAAAATTTGAACTACAGAATCGTGGCTTTTTAAATATTATAATTCAATACTTACTAGTTACAATGTTAAACGCTTGATTTTTTTAATTTATAGATAAATCCTGATTTGATTTTTTATTAATTAAATCCAAGCTGTTTAACTTCACTCTTTCCTTAGAATGTTTGCTAAGACGAGCTACTTGGCTAGACAGGAGTTCAAATAGTGGACATTTGCTTGGCTACTAGACCACTCAATGGTGGATTGATTAACCTGCAGGAACTCTGTAATCTCCTTCGCCAGAGACGAAAAAGTGATCGTGGAGTTGTTTCTGAGGATGATTGCTTGCGTGCTATCAGTAAGCTGAAGGTCTTTAGCATAAACCAAATTATGACTATTACTTTATATGAATGTGATGTAAATAAATAAATAAAATATGCTTGACTGCTGTGGTGTTGCATACTGACGTTTCACAAAAATGTCAGGTTCTAGGTAGCGGGTTCGAAGTTATTTCTGTTGGAAAGAAAAAACTTGTTCGTTCGGTTCCAACTGAGCTGAACAAAGACCATAACGAAATTCTAGAACTTGCCCAGGTAGCAGATATTTCTCTTTTTTTTCAGAAATACTAATGTATAGATGTGTTTACTTGCCTCCTCCATTTTTCTGCTTTTAAAGTGTCACGGAATTATAAACTTTCTTGAGCATGCCTTGTAATTGCTTGATGAGCACTTCGTTTACTTCAGGGTCAAGGATTTGTGACTGTTGATGAAGTAGAAAGGCGGCTATCTTGGACTTCGGGTCGTGCTATTGATGCGCTTGATACATTACTTGATGTAAGAAACTAATTTAAAACATTTGTTTCTTTTACATTATCTGATAACATTTAAAATATGAACCTCGAATCACATGACTTATATGCAGGAGGGACTTGCAATGATTGATGATGGCCACAAAGATGGGAAACGGCGTTACTGGTTTCCTTGTGTATCCCCCATTTCATCTTTGACAGGAATTGATTCCTTGTAAATTTGGTAGAAAAGAATCTGAGGTCAGGTTTTTCAAGACCTTTGTTTGATTGTTGTAAGCTTGATAATTGGTTGTTCTTCTTGGATTCTTGACTGCTTTGTTCTACAATGTGTAATTAATTATTTTTATCGAGTTTATTATGTAAGTGACCTATGCTTTGATGCCAAGATATTTTTCCAAAACTGGACTTGAAATGACTTATATTTTTTTTTGTTTATTTCCAATCACTTAAGCTACGTTTGGATTAATTTATATGTTATGGGTACTTTTCAGTAAAATGATTTTATGGTTTTTTACACAATGTAAATGTTAGACATCTTATTAGTGAAGATACCAGTTTCTAACAGAGAAGCCCTTAGCTTATAAACATTTATGGAAAAGTTAAAATGGGAGTTTCTTAACAAAATGAGATACATAAGCTAATTTGAACTTATAATGTGAACTTATACAATAAGCTATTATTTATATAAAAAAACTCATGATTATTACAATATTCTTTTAATATTTATTTTTTCACGAGTGTCTCTTGAAAGTTCACTCTTAATAGAAGATTTTATCATGTTTGATGGTATAATCAAAATTGAAAATGGAGTTGCAGCAGGGAAATCCCCTTCTAAATTATGACTTGAAATACATATCCCAAGTCCTAATGGAGAAGTATTAAAGTAATGTGGATTAGCTGTTGTTTAATAACATTTTTTTTCCTCAAGAATAGTAGTTTCTTGCATTTTTACCATAACAGTTTGTATATGCATTCTCCTCATGAGCACTTTGCCATAAATATGAACTATGAAGCATATATACAAGTCAATGCTATTTTAAAACAAAAAATAAAAATCTATTAATTTTTATTTATGTGGAAAGAATAGAGAGATAACACACAGTCATATATCCACACATTATGTGCAATAAATAATAAATATTTTAATAAAGAAAAGAAAAGGAAGAAGGGTCATTGGGCTTGGCTTTGAGAAGCAATCTCAACCTCCTCCACCCACTCAGAAGCAGGCTCACTCCATGACCTAGGCCTAACTCCAAGTTTAAAATACAATATCATTTCCATAGCTTCAAAAGCTTTACTTTTGTCCAAAAACTCATTCCACACTCCACTTACTATACAGTAATTATTGTTATACGGTGGCAGGTGGTGTGCCGCATGCTGCGACCGTGACACAAGCACTCTGCCCTCTTGCAAAGTCACCACGAGTTGCGGAAGCCGGCTCTTTGTCCCGTGGGCCCATGCATGAAATTGTTGGCTAAACATAATGCAACCAGAGCACACCCCAACGAAACCTTGAACTATAGGGTCATGGAAAACAAGATCAATAGGAAGCACTATAAAAGTCACCACACGCGCAAGTGCGTGCAAATTGTTAGCAAATTGACGCTTAGTAATAGTCCAAGGCCATTTATGATGGCCTTGGAAAGCTTCAATTTGGGCTCCAACTAATGGGGTTGACCCATCTCCATAATTATCAATGGCCCAATGGTAAACCCCTGACCCAAGATCAGCTAAGATGTAACCAACCAAACCTGCCAAAATGGGCTCATACCACATATGCATATCAATTGCACTCTTTATGGTCTCTCCCAAAGAAATTAGCAAAGTTGTGCATCCAGCTGCCACCCATGCACGATGAGTCCATGTGGATTCCAAACTTAGGTCACTTTCCGTTGGACGGTTAGTGGCAGTTACCGTCTTTATCAACGGTAGTGCAAGTTTGGGCTCACCAGTTAATTGATTGGTATTGGACTTAGACTTAACGGTAGTGGTGGTAGTGGTGGTGGAGCAATACACGCGAATCCGTTGGATTTGCGTGCTCTTTGTACATAGTTGGTGGGAAAAATTTGGAAGGTACTTGTGTTGGACTAGGGAAGACATTGAAGATGTTGAAGAGGAATCAAAGGCTAATGTGAGAGCAAGATATATAAAATTTGGAGCTACGATAGTAGTGGTTGTGGGAAGAATGAACAAATGATGTTTTTGTGGAAGTAGAAAAAGGCATGGTGGAGAATGAGGATGCGTGGTGTTATTGAATTCTCAAATAACGTTAAGAGTCTTTTTTTGTTTACATTGAATTGGCATCACATATTTGATTCACAGTTTTCTTATACGTTTCTTAAGAAAAAAAAGTCATAGAGCAATTTAGATGGTTTACTTGGACCAAAAAATTGCTATATTTTTTTTTTGTGTGGTCCCCGAAGTATGTGTTATTTTGCTAGCATTGGTGTGGTTTTAAGGTTTACAAGTCATATAAGCAACGAATGGAAGTGTAAACTTCTTGGGTCCACTTCCCAATCTTTTCGTGACATAGCTGAATTGAATGCCACACCAAATTTGGAGTTAGATGTTACTTAATATTATGTAAGGATGTGTTTCTTCCACGAATTTACAAGTTGAAGATGCCGGATTAAGTAAACTAATTTAATAATCAAAGAAAAATATATTGTGGTAATAGGAAGATAGGTATATTCCATCCATCAAAGCATATAATAAAGGCTTATGGTAGTATATTTAAATTTGAGAAAAACAAACTAAATACACTTTAAATTTTTAAAATGGTTATATGAATAATAAAAAATTAATATTTTTATTTGAAGTGTTTTTTCTTAAGAAAATATAAAACAAGCATGTCTTTATATTACAAGAAAGAAAGAAAAAAAATGCCCTTTAATTTTTTTTATATTCAATCTAACAATATCGACATTTATTGTTAGGATTTAAGAACACTCAAATTTCTTTTCATGAGTCTAGTTGATATATTACAATATAAAATATCCATTTTTTAAAGGGAGAAAAATACATCCTAATCTGTAAATATTTTTACTTAATAATAAAAAATTAATACAATAAGGGCATTTCAATTTTTATATTGGCATTGACAATATAATTATAAAAGCTTAAAATTAAATAAGGACCATTGACTGATCATAATACTCTTTGTCTCATTCATTTTGAACTACATTTGATTGTTTTTCTACGACCATAGATAAAAAAAATAAGTTTTATTTTAATCATATGGAAAAAGATATAGTCGGAAAACAATTAACTCTTCTCAACTTTGCTTCAAACATTACACCAAGAAATGAATTGTGACCTACAGGTATATAGTTGTGCTCGGTTAGTTACGCGGATAATGCGTGAGAACTTCCAACTGAGGAAGTTCATGGCGCCCCACGATCAATTCATTCTCCTGTTTCTTTGGCCTGTCACGTTGACATTATTCGTGCGCACATTCTTCTTGTTATCGTGTCTCTGTGTTGGTCGTTAGTGGCACTAAAAAAGTGGAGGGTGAGCATAATTGTCGAATTATCAGGTTGTAGTGGACTTTGATTCAACCTTGGACCTTGGTGACTCTTATGGACTCTTGTCAATTTGATAAAACTCGACTAACTCATATTCCACCTTGTTTGCCGACTAACTAGTTATTTATTTTTACATATAAATAAATCAAAAATAGTTTTTTATGCAACTGTAGAGACTAATCTCTGAAGTTATGCGAGGAGCAATGGAGACCTCTCTCAATTGATTTTGCTTTATTCACAATTATCAAAGTTTGCATCAAATTATAAACACTTATGAGATTTTGTTATAATTTTTTAAAAAATATATAGTTTAAGAATACCGAAAATATAATGATATATCAGACAAAGTAAATATTCAAGATGGTCCATCACTTTTATCACTTGTTCCAACCAAGTGTCTGACTTTATCAAAATTTCAAAATGATCATTGATTTTTTAAAACGTTAATCAAGTGAATCCCTCTGTCAATGACAATCACTTGACTGATTTAACTTTGCTAACATGTCATATTAACATTCTTGTGGGCAAATGTTAGGGACTAAATTGATACTTTTAAAAAATTCTTGTTTGACATCAACTTGCCATGTTGATATATTTTCATATTTTTTGTGGTAAATTTTAGGAACTATTTTGATACACATTACTTTTTTTGTTGATATAATTGTATAATATATTAGCTATTTTGAGAAAGTTTGTTTAAACATATTTTGTGTAATTAAATGTGTATTTATTAATTTTTTTTAAAGCACATTTTATGTTTACTTTAATTAATTAATAGTGTTACACAAATTAGAGATACCAAAACAATTAACATTTCATTAATTTTTAAAATTAGAAGACATTACAATCTAAAGAACTAAATTACAATCCATTATACTCTCAAAACAAATAATTAAAAAAAAAAGCATATAACACAAATTATACTAATCTATAATACAATCAACAAAAGCATGACAACAAAACAGTTAACGTGATACTTCAACAAAGTTAACATCATCATGTAATTGTCACCAATGGAGAGACTAACTTGATTAACATTTTAAAAAAACAAAGATCATTTTGGAATTTTAATATAGTCAGTGACTTGGTTGTAACAAATGATAAAATTGAAGGACTATCTTGGATATTTACTCACAAAATATTATTAAAATTAAAAAAATTCACCAATCACCATAGTATAAGATTGAGGTATGGAGAGTGAGTTAGAGAAGTGCCAAGCATAAGTGATGTATTAATCTGCAAAAGCTCATATCATAAACCATTGGTGGTTGTAGAAATACAAAAGAAGGAAGTAATTTACCATTGATTTACACAAGTAACTATTCTTTTGATTTTTCTATTCAGAAACCAATCTTTGAAGTTAAGACAACATTATATATTCAATACCATATATTGGTAAGAGACAACTAGGTTTAATTACTTTTTAGTAAATATAGGAAAAACCATATATCAAAGTACTAATATATCTCAATTTACTCACTCAAGCTGATATTAATACTATATATTAATCTTAGGAATTGATTCATGATTTGAATTCACAACCAAACTCTGATAACCCATTGTTTGAGGAAAGACAGAAGAAGATCAAGGGATTTCAGTTCTCTTCTGATCAACACATCCTGAGCTGACTAAAGAGTTTATCCAGATATCATCAGATTTTACTGGCTCGTCGTCGTCATTCCGGTGCCAACTCCAAAACGCATGCGTGGAGTTTACAATCTTTAGCTCACCGTGACCGAAACTTGCTTCACGGAAGTCTGACCACTTTGGCTGTGGAGTTATATACCTGCCAAACATCAACAATGCAAGCATAGAAATGGTAAGAATGATATAAAAGAACCTTAAACGACACTTAAGAAGGAACAACGAGCTCAAGCGTTGAACTTAAAAACAACTTCGAGAAGTACTTTTTTGGCTTAACAATGATTCGGAGAACATATTTAGGGTAGAATCAAACTTACTTATGAGCTAATCCTTCGTTGTTCCCTCCATCACCAATTGTTATATGGACAGCACCACAAGGATCCAATCTTCCATTATATACACGTTTCTATCAATCACACAAGAATTAGTTTTTGTTTTTTGAAAAGACAAATTGTATTAATAAATGCTAATCTAAGCACGAGACACACAAACATTAGTTACGATACAATTATCAGTAAGTAAAGTTTACAAAGAAATGAAACTAAAAACTATATAAATAATCATACTGAGCGTTCGTAGGCGTGCACATGACCGGCAAACACTAAATCAACGTTAGCAGCATAAAGCAATGGCTCCATGGTTTGCATCATATCACCACCTTCACCTTGATGAGCTGTGTTACTATTATACCATGGAACATGAAATAAGACAAGTAACCATGGTGTCCTTTTCCTGTCTACCTTTGACAGATCTGTCTGTAGATCACAAAAAAGATATAAAGAGATTAAAATTATTTTAGCAGTAAGGTCAAAAGAATATTAGCTGAACACCTACAATATCATCGTAATTTTTCTCTATCTCTCTTTCTCATTATACATACATATGTGATGTATAACTAAGCAGAGCGAAGGATATTTCAATATTGTCAAATAGCGGCTGTAGCTGCACTGTAGCATAGCCGAACTTTAACAAATTGCTATTTTCTACGATTCACGATTGACAACACTGAATATTTCAATTGCACATAGCTTAAGTCTCTAATATATGAATTTAGAGACCTGATTCTATTCATATCTTTATGAAAGATTCTCATTTTTAAGCATGTGGTTCATTCTAGCCATATGCAAATGCATTTTCGTACTTCCAGCATGTGTTATTAGACATCATGAGTGACTGTAATCACCTAATCAAGGGAAGGAAGAAGCAATAATGATTTCTGGTTTCATAATTTGACTAATTTCTAAATGTTTGAACATGTTTCATTCATAGGTTTCAAGGCAACTAAGGATGCTAGTCCTAGCTTTCCAAATGACTGTATGTCATTGCTATGTTGTTATTCCCAGATAACAGGCAGAGTGTTCGACCCCAAAATCGCTAAAGTGGAATAGTGGTTAGGGGGATGGCGGCTTTTCTGAAGCCTAGAAAACAATATAAAACTAAACATAAATCTCAAAGTTGACTAGAAACAGTCACTGTAACCTATAACAAAACAACTAAGGTTTATTTCAGATGATCGAGACGACTACATGGACCGAAAGACATCATTGAAAATATCTATAACAAGACAAATGAAGAAAACTGTCAACAGTGACATTGTGGCAGTAGAAAACAAATATTATGCATATCAACAATTGGAGTCATCTTGAAAACAGGATAATCAACTTCATTGCTTTTTTCACTTCTTGTTGTAAGGTATAATCACAGTTATTTATAACCATTTGTGCATATCATGTAAATTAGATTTTCAATGCAAGATATATCCATCATGACATAATCTCATCCAAAAAAAAAATTGAAGACTAAGCATAGTTTAAAATTTGCGCCAAGGAAGTGCTAAGAAATTGGTACCAACTAACCTTCAGCCATGTATATTGTTCTGAGTACTCGTCATAATCAGCATAAGAGCCAAGCATGATAATGTGAGCACCAGCAACTTCAAAAGAATAATAAAGATTCGAACTCGAACCACTCTCCTCAAATGGCATTTTCCATCTAGAATTATAGGATATAAATCCATCTTTTAACAAGGGTATGTGTTCCACTTCATGATTCCCTTGCGTTACCATCCATGGTCTAGCACTAGCAAGTGGCTGCACAAGTCTACCAAATGAGTCCCAACGATGCTGAATATAATCCGCATACGAAAGGTCTCCGGGAATCAAGTTAACATCATATTTGCATCGGTCGATGTGATCTAATGTTGATTTAGTCCAACCAGTTTGGCCAAGATCTCCCGCCACAGCAAAAGTGATTGGAAACTGAGATGGAGGTGTTTTGAGCTCAAACTCAGGACCTTCTCCACCACAACGGTAAAAGTAGACAGAATTCGGCTCTAAAGGGCCAATTACAGTATGGTGTATCTTTCCTGAGCTATAGAACAGGTAACTATAAGAGGTTGTCTCTCCTTCAGCTACAGAATCATATTTCCCTGGCAATGTTCCATATTCAACAACTGAAGGTGCAGATTTGTCATCTGTAATCCATGTAACTCTCATGTGCTTGTCTCCAGCAAAAGAAATGTGAACCTGCAATAAACGCTTTTCATATTCGAATCTGAAACCAAATGAGTATCATAATTTAACATGCTTTTTTTTAGATAAAGGGCTAATGCAGTGCAAAGGCATCACTGTGATCTCTGGCATGTATGTTGGCACCCTAGACACCACCAATCATATGCGGCACCACAAATATTTATAGTAACACGCTTTAAAAGGTTGATATGATTGCCTAAGTAAAGAGACTAAAGACTAAAAGTGAAGGAGGTTGTTTAAGTTTTAACAAGAAAATTTTAAATTATAGTTTAGTAGTTGTGTGAGGACAAGCATTACAACAAATTATTAACCAACCATTTCAAATAGATGCCATTTAATATCCCTGATTAGACATCAAAACAAGTATTATCAACCTAAATATATGAATTGAAAAAATTAGAGGATGAAGGTTGAATTTTCATCACCAGACACAAACCTATATACTTATATATCCGACCTTCTAAAAATGCGACAAACGCCAAACTCTTCAAGAAAATGTCATCACAATCAAAAGCAAATAACAAAAAAAAAAAGAAGTGACTACAATTATGAACTGCTGCCACATTACTCAACGAAATGATCAAACACTCCGAGACCTATATGGTTACATTCAAATACTTTCAGATTCTCAAATAAAATGTTTAAGTGTTGTTGGTACTTCATAGATCAAACATCAATGAACTGCACTCACAATACCAAACACACACTCATAAGTCTGAATTGTTAGACGAACATCGAATATTTCATATTCTAAGCTCAGTATATTGGATTTTAAAAGCAATTCAGAATATGGGTCGTCCGATCTTCATCCATCAATTGTGATTAACTGCAGTGACTGTGCAGGGAATCCATTTCTCAAATTAACCTAACAGCTTCACTAAATTTTGCACCTCCTCATAAATCAGTATCATCACAGCCACAATCCACCATGAATATAAGAAAATCAGACAAAATTATTAATTTCTTACTATAGCAAGGAACCAAAAAAGAACAAAAAAATTGCACTAAATAAGCTATGAGAACAAAAAAAACGTTTTGTTTTCAAATGTCCAATATACAATAAAAGTAAAAAAAATCTAAATAAAGAAAAGGGTGTGACTTAATCAAGTAATAAAACAAAAGGGTATAAAAAAGTCATGATTTTGAAGTAAAGATGAAGGGTGTGAGTAACCTGCTGAGGATAAGAAGAGGATTTTGAATGCCATGGAAGATGTAAGGTTTTTCGAGGTTGAGGTCGAACGTAATCATCAGCAATGGTGGTTACTGACACAAGCAATAAAACTGTTAGAATGAGTTTGAGTTCTTTCATTGTTTCTGTTTGTGTGAATAATTAAGAGCTGTGGAAGCAAATGCTGGAACTGCACGACAAGAATGTACTTGAGGCAGGGATCTATTATCCGTGATTTCAGTGTGTCATTATTGAGAAGTTGGTGGATTGTATTTGTGTACTTTTGCTTTTTGTCACTGTGTGGATGTACTTTCTTTGTTTTCTACTTTCACCTATTTATGTAATTGGCTTTGTTTAAAAAGTCGATAGTTTTATAATCAGTTATATCAAACGGTCTATATTTTATCTTTTGGTATGTTATATTATTTAAAACTTGCACATTCTATTTTTTAATTAAAAAAAATTAAAATAATGAACTAAATTTTTTATATTTTAAATTAGAAGAATCAATTTCGTAAATTGAAAAATAAGGAATTTAACCTGCAACTAAGTCTACTTATTATTGCCTCTAATTCCATTTATAAGATAAAATAATAAAATAAACATCAAAATCAATTTACTCATTAATTAATTATTTTATATACTATTATTGAAAATTTTGAGACATTAAATCTTCACTAATAATATTAAAAACACAAATATCTTAAATAAATATATAAAAATAATTTAAACAATAAATATAACTTAAAAGTCGTGAATTTACTTAAATATAAAACTAACAAATTTTCTTATATATAAGATCGGATATAGTATTATATTTTTCATATAATAAAACCTTAAATATTTTGAATCAAGAAAAAAATATTCATAATTATTTACGCAAAATTATTAGTTTTTTCAAATTTCTGTATTCTCAATACCTCACTAATAAGGTAGTGAATATTTAGCAACCGGTGAAAATGACTTTTGGGTAAGTCCTCGAGGTTTATTGTAGCTTTTATAAGTGGGTAATTGAACTTTCCCTTTGCATTATGAGATAGAGCTATATCTGATCCTCTTGTATTTTTTGGCTGTGGAGTGTCGTGTTGGTTCGGCTGTGGTTCTTCGTTTTTCTTTAGTCTAGTTAGTTGTTGTTGACCCAAAGTTTTGGGTTTCGACTCTGTGGTATTTTTTTTGCTTGTTTTTTATTTTTGTTTCTCTTTCCTATTAAGTTGTTGTGTGTAATGGGATTGAGTATCCCTCTTACTCGTTTCTCATTTTTATCATGTTCAGTTTCTTATTAAAAAAACTAATACCACACTCTTTCCATTGAACATTTAAAATATTTCACTATTAAATCATACAAATGTCATCCATAAATGTCACTTCATAACACAATATTGGGATATTTAACATATGTTTTAACAATGCATTACAAGTCATATTGATATGGTCAATTACAAGTCATATTGATATGGTCTGGTAAGAGTGTTGAATCACAATATAATTCAAAGTTAGCAAATTAAGATGTGAAAGAATGAAGTGTATGTGAATTTACAATTCTATCAAAGATTTATATATTTGAAAGATTACACCTCTAATTTAATATTTAAATAAAGTTTTATCAAACAGGTCAAAGACCATTAGAGGAAAGGAAAATTAAATCATCTCATTTTCTTTAGTTAAGTCTGCTGAGTCAGAAGGTAAATTTCTGAATACAAAAACTTCTTCATAACTTTATTAGATTAAAGTTCAAAGAAAAAAGACACTTGCTAAAGATAATGTCAATAAAGAAATTTGAGTTACATATGTATTAAGAATTTACGATTCAAACATAATATTAAAATATAAAAAATAGACTGTTTAACAAAAACTCAACGCTAGACAAAAAAGAAACTAGTCTGAAGCATGGGTCAGAAAACATGCCATCACTCTACTCCCTTTGTTCCTATTTATAAATAAAAATATTGATATTTTTTATCTAAAATTTGGACAAATCCATCAGCACTTTTTCTTATAAATAGGAATGGAGAGGGTATATAAGATGTAATGATTTCAATAGAAGAAATGCAAAGTCACCAAAGTGGAGTCTACAAATGATTAGAGAAAAGAGACATGTGTCAATTGTTCCAATAACTTGGGAAATAAGGCTAACAGAAAATATGTTGAGTATATGGATATAAAGAGGAATGCTCATGGATATGAGAGGCATGGAAATTGTGATGAATCGGTTCTACTCTTCTCTCTCGGTCTTCTATTATTTTATTTGGATTCTTCTCTTCTTCTAAGTCTTTCTATATACTTTGAATTTTCCATTCCTATGTTTGTTATTTCAAGTTTTTGTATCACTACTCATTGATTACTTGAATACAAGAAGCATTTCAATATCATTTTGTTTATGAATTGTATGCCTCACTATTCCTAAAATACCAACCATTACATTAGAGTTCAAGCGTCGAAGGCATGTTGTCATGCAATATCATAATACTCATATTAAATACCGTAAGTTAGACTTAGAATACGTGACAAACATGTAGCCACTTGCCATTGTAGAATTTTTTTTTATATATAGTTGTCAAAGACTTTGTATTAAGGACTGCTTATTTTTTTTCTTCAGAAATCACATCTAACTAAAATGATTGTTGATTTCAATAATTTTAAATACGTCTTACATTCTTTGTTAAAATCAAGTTGATTTTATACTTAGAGTTTTGGTGTTAACAAAAGTATTTTATGAGAATAATATATTTGACTTCAGAGAGTACAAAAGAAGATTTGTGTTTTTGAAGACAATCTAAAATAAAATTTGATTCAGATTTATAATTGAAATAAATCTTTGACCCAGTTGAAAAGAAGATATGGTCAAGATTTGAAGAAGATATGGTCAAGATCTATCTACAAGAAAATATGAATTATTTACAAAAAGATATGATCAATCATTTTTTACAAGAAGATACATTTATTATTTGCAAAGATATAATTCAGATTTTGACAAAGGACAAAATATTGAATTGAACATAGTCATATTCCTACTTGTGAAAATTCACGAACACGGTCCAACACTATATTCCTGCCTAGATCAAAGCAAACAATAGGAAGGAAGTTTCATCTGAAGAATTTGCGAAAGCAATCTTAACAAAATATGAACAATATTAATCTAAAAAATTTACAAACTCAATTTTAACAAAATACAATCAATATCAATCTGAAGAATTTACAAACTCAATATGAAGAAAATCAATCCAGAAGAACTGCTCAAATTGGATTTAGAAATAAAGAATTGACTAAAGAACATATTATCAAAAAGCATGTTGTTCATAATTATTTTTTAATAAAATAATTATTGACCAAGCTAGGAATGAAGATACAATTCAGAATTAAACAAGGACTAAATTGAAGCCCTAATTTTATCTATAAATAGATACTCAAGGCTGAAGAAGAAGATCATCAAAAAATCATAGAAGAGTAGAAGAACTCAAGCTCAAAATTCCAAATTCATCTTAGAGTTCAAAGAGGGAAACAATTGTTCGAATGAGAAATATTCTCTAAGTGTTTTTCTTAGAGTGTGATAGTCATTGTTATAATTAACTTGTTAGAAGCAACTACTCAAGTTCTAAACCTTTGTATTCAAACCCGACAGTAGTGTTAGTGTGTCTTTTTTCATTATTTGTTTATACTGGGTTTGAATACAAAGGTTTGAAACTTGAGTAGTTGCTTCTAACATGCTGATTATAACAATGACTATCACACTCTAAGAAAAACATTTAGAAAATATTTCTCATTTGAACAAGTGTTTCTCTCTTTGAAATCTAATATGAATTTGGAATTTTGAGCTTGAGTTCTTTTACTCTTTTATGATTTTTCGATAATCTTCTTCTTCAGCCTTGAGTATCTATTTATACATAAAATTATGACTTCAATTTAGTCTTTGTATAATTATGAATTGTATCTTCATTCCTAGCTTGGTCAACAATGATCTTATTCAAAAATAATTCTGAACAAGATACTCTTTGATAAGATGTTCTTTAGCTAATTCTTTATTTCTGGATCCAATCTGAGCAGTTCTTCTAAATTGATTATGTTTTTATTTTGTTCATATTGTGTTTGTAAATTCTTCAGATTGATTCTGTTCGTATTTTGTTCATATTGAGTTTGTAAATTCTGCAGATTGATATTATTCGTACTTTGTTAAAATTGCTTTCGCAAATTCTTCAAATGAAACTTCCTTCCTATTGCTTGCTTTGATCTACACAGGAACATAGTGTTGGAACAGTTCTTGAATTTTCACAAGTAGGAATATGACTAAGTCCAATTCAGTATTTTGTCTTTTGTCAAAATCTAAATCATATCTTTTCAAATAATAAATGTATCTTCTTATGAGTATTTCTTCTTGTAAACAATTCTTGATCATATCTTCTTGTAAATAATTTATATCTTTCTATGATAAATCTTGATCAAATCTTCTTGTAAACAATTCATATTTTCTTGTGATAAATCTTGATCAAATCTTCTTGTAAATAATTCATATCTTCTTGTAGATAAATATTGATGAAATCTTCTTGTAAATAATTCATATCTTCGTGTGATAAATCTTGATTAAATCTTCTTGTAAATAATTCTTATCTTCTTGTAGATAAATCTTGATCAAATCTTCTTGTAAATAGTTCATATCTTATTGTTGATAAGATGCTGATCATATCTTCTTCAAATCTTGACAATATCTTCTTTTCAACTTGATCAAAGATTTTCTTCAATTATAAATCTAAATCAAATCTTATTTTAAATTGTCTTCAAAAACACGAATCTTCTTTCATACTATGTGAAGTCAAATATATTGTTCTCATAAAATACTTTTGTTAACATCAAAACTCTAAGTATAAAACCAACTTAGTTCCAACAATATTATAGCAAGAGGATAAACCATCAAAGAAAGAAAAAATAATGGCCTTAAAAGTGTCACAAAATCTTCAAGAAAGCTCATCTTCACAACAGGATGAAAGAGAAGATTCAGAAGAAAGAGAAATTGGTCAAGAAGAAGTTGATGAGGAAGTAGTGCTGCTCACAAGAAAAATTCAAAGAATGATGAGATGAAGAGATCAGATCATAAGAAGTTTTCCAAGCAAAAGGGAAAACTCTAAAATAGAAAAAGATAAATATCAAATCACATGTCATGGGTGCAACAAACTAGGACATTACAAAATTGAATGTCAAAGGCACCAAATAGGTTTCCATTCAAGAAAAAAATCCATTATGGTCACTTGGAATCATTATGAAGAATCAGACACATAAGAAAATGAAGAAGCTAACATGTGCCTAATGGGAAACTCATAAAACGATGGGGTAACCATTTCTGAACTATGACCTTTATGTGAACACATGGAAAAAGAATTTGATAATCTGTTAAATGACTCCAACTTTCTTGCTAAAAAATATGGTTCATTAAAAGAACAACTTTGTAAAAAAAAAGGAAAAAAAAAGAAAGCCCAAGCTATGAATTACGAACTCGGAAAATTCATTCAAAGCCTACAAGATTCTCATACTAAAATATCTAAAAAACCCAAGTGTCAAGAACATTCTACAATCCAAGAGGAGTACATTCTACCTAAAACAGAAATTGAGAATCTTAAAAATGATTTGTCAAACTTTATTTAATCCACTGAAACTCTCCAAAAAAGTATGGGATCTCAAGTAGGAATATTTGATAAAGTTAGACTTGGTTTTGACAAATCTCAAAAGCAAAAACTCTAGGAAAACTTTTTGTGCCAGAAAGAAAAGAAGATAAATGCAAAACAAAATGTTCTTATTGTAATAAAATTGGACATCTTGATTCAACATGTTCTTACAAACAAAAAGGATGAAAAATTCATAGCAAGACGACCTCTCAAAAAGGAAGAACGTTCTGATATCATACCAGAACCTTCTCCACTAGCAATAAAAAAAATGTTATTATTGTTCAAAGATTGGTCATGTTGAACCAAACTGCTACCTTAAGAAAAAATATATTTTTAAAGAAAAATCTAACCCTCAAGGACCTAAGACCAAACGGGTACCTAAGAATTTATATATGAAATGTAGGTTGGTTTTCAAAATGTCAAAAAAAAGCCATCGTACTTGGACATTGGCTGCTCGAGACATATGATAGGAGTTAAACAATGTTTTCTCTCCTTTGTCAAGAAGGATGGAGGATCTATAACTTTTGGGAATAATGATCCGACAAAGATCAAAGGTAAAGGTATTATAGGTAAAGAAAACTCTACAAAAATAGCCGATGTTCAATATGTTGAAAGTTTAAAACATAATCTACTAAGCATTAGTCAACTGTGTGACAATAGTTTTGAAAGAATCAAATGTTTAGAAATATTTCTAGGATGAAGCAAACACTTCTTGTTACATTTTAAATTGTGTATCAATAAGAAAAATTATCAACAAAACACCTTATGAATTATGGAAAAACAGGAAGCCAAATATCTCATACTTTCATATTTTTGGTTGCTACTGTTTTAATAACAAAGAAAATCTAGGAAATTTGGATACTAAATCAGACAAATCCATCTTCTTAGGATATTCCACTGATTCCAAAGGTTATTGTATATATAATGTAAGAACAAAAACTATGGATGTAAGTATGCATATGTTATTTGATGATCTTGATATCAAAAGATAAACGAGATTGATCCTCAGAAAAAATGAGATTTGATGAATTTGAATTTGATGATGATGAAGAAGAACAATCTAAGCAACAGCAGCAGATCGTTCCTCAGAAAAACGAGATTGATCATCAATCTCTATCTCAAACTCTTCAACGAAATTGGAAAATTCTAGGAGATCATCCACAAAATCAAATCATTGGAAACACATCTGATGGCATTAGAACAAGAATGTCTTTTAAAGATGACAACAACAACAACAACAACACGCCAATGATTTCTCAAATGGAACCAAAATCGATCAAAGAAGCCCTAATTAATAACTCATGGGTTGAAGCAATGCAAGAATAACATCTCCAATTTGAGAAAAACCAAGTTTGGACTCTTGTAACAAATCCTCATAATCAAATTATTATTAGCACAAGATGGGTGTTTAGAAACAAATTGGATGAAGAAAGATAAGTAATAACAAATAAAGCTTGGCTGGTGACTCAAGGTTATAATCAACAAGAAGGTATTGATTATGATGAAACATTTGCTCCAGTTGCAAGGTTAGAAGCTATAAGAATCCTTCTTGCATATGCATCTCATAAGCTTATTAAACTTTATCAAATGGATGTTAAAAATGTTTTCTTAAATGGTTTTCTAAATGAACAAGTTGAAGGTGCAAACACAAGAAGAGGGGGGGGGGGTTGAATTGTGTTTGTCAAACTTGAATTCTTTTGCTGTTTTGTTGAATGTTGATGTGAATTATTGGATGAATAATTGATCAGACTTAGCAACGGATAATAACAACATAAGAACACATCAATTTATCTTGGTTCACCATTAACTTGGCTACATCTAGTCCATTCACTCTGAAGGCTTTAATCCACTAATTCAAAACCTTTGAATTACAACACCTGACCCTCCAAGTCAGTCTTCCCAAACAGTCTGACAACCCCAGACTTTTGAGGAATGATAACAGCACCTTGACTCTACAAGTCAAGTCTTCTCCTACCAATCTGACAACCCCAGATTGAAGAAGAAATCTACACCACTATCGGGTTAGATTACAAGGGTTTGGAACTCTACAAAGTTGCTTTTGGAAAGCTGATTGCTGCACTGATTCTTGCACTCTTTTGTTGCTTCTGGAAAGCTTATTGTTGCACTGAATCTCTCTCTTGAAAACACTTAGAAAATATTGCTTTTGCACTCAAGAATTTCTCTCTATTGAACTCTCAGATAACTTTGAATTTGAAGCTTGAGTTCTGTGTTTTTCGATACTTAATGTTGCTGCCTAAAGGATCATTTTATAGCTGCAGTTAGGGCTTTGTCCAAGCTTAAATTCGAGATAAATCTTGCTCAGATTTCCTTGAAAATTCTGTTGACCAATCTTGTTTCTTTTTAATTTCGAACCATATCTTCTTTGCTCAGATTTCCTTTGAAAATTCTGTTGGCCAATCCTGTTTCTCTTAATTTCAAAACATATCTTTTTAGCTTCAGATTGCATTCGAATTTCCTTCAAGTGTTCAGTGATTTTTGAATCAAATCCCTTAATACTTTGATCAAATTTCTATCAAAATTTAATCAAGTCTTCTTCCAATTTTAATCAAGTCTTCATTGATCTGCATCATGATTTAAATTATGGACTGTATGATCTTCTGATCTCGACCAACTCTGGACCATGTGATCTGATCTGTACCATTTTGTGATCTTTTGATTTCGACCAATTCTAGACCATGTGATCTGATATGTACCATTATGTGATCTTCTAACCTGGACCATTGATCTTCTGATATGGACCATCGATATTATGATATGGACCATTGATCTTATGATCTGGACTATTGATCTTCTGATCTGAACCATTGATCTTCTGATCTGGATCATTGATCTTCTGATCTAGACCAAGTCTGGACTAAGTTTTATGTTATGTACCAAACTATCTTCTGGTTTGGACCAAGTCTTCTGTTTTGGACCAAGCTACGTTCTGGTCTGGACCAAGTCTGACTTATGTTTCCTTCTGGTCTGGACCAAGTCTCTTTCTGACAAGCTTCCTTTTGGTCTGGACCAAATCTCCTTCTGGACTCTGCTTCCTTCTGATCTGGGCCAAGAAAAATATCCTCCGATGATGTTATTTTTTCTTCCCTTTGATGATATCCTCTGATTGATGATATCCTCTAATGTTTGCCTTTGATGACATCCTCTGGTATTCTCTGGAGGTATCGTCTGGTGACATCCTTTGGTATCCTCTGGTGATATCTTCTGGCCAAATCTTCTGGTGATGTCATCATTTAGTGTATCCTCTGGTAACGTCATAATCCTCTGACTTTTCATTGTTCTAAGTCAAAATATGATTTTCAAAAAATACTTTTATTAACATCAAAACTTAATTGAAAGAACCAACTTGGTACCAACAATCTCCCCCTTTTTGATGATGACAAAACTTTGTATTTTTGATAAAACTTTTTCTTTCGTTTGACTTTGACTCCCCCTAAGACTATGCTTTACTTTGAATTTTTCTCCCCCTAAGTCTAATGCCCCAGATACTTTATCAAATACATCTTCTCCCCCTTTGTCATCAGACAAAAATGATTGAAGGAAGAAGGGAGATCCTCTGAATTTTTTGTTTGTTTTTTTAATAACATGAGTACACGAAAATAATAATAAAAAAATAAAATACATATAACAAAAAAGTAAAATAAGATAAAAACTTACTAAGTTACTGGTCAGGGATGAAGGTAAGGTTTAGGTTTTTCTTGATGAAGTCAAACTTATCTTCAGGTAATGGTTTGGTGAATATGTCAGCCCATTGATGGTCAGTGTCACAAATTGAATGTTAAGTACCCCTTTTTGAACATAATCTCTGATGAAGTGGTGCTTGATCTCTATGTGTTTGGCTCTAGAATGTAGGATATGATTTTTGGTTAGGTTGATGGCTGAAGTGTTGTCACAATATAAAGGGATGTCGGTTTCCATGATTTTGTAGTATTCCAGCTGATGTTTCATCCAAATGAGTTGAGAGCTGCATCCGGCTGCTGAAATATATTCAGCTTCTGCTGTTGACATGACAATGGTGCTTTGTCTCTTGCTTGACCAGGATTTTGAAAGAAAAATCACAAGTGGCACATGTCAATATCTTGGATAAACCCTAATAGGCTAGTCATGTAGAAGACAAAATACAATTGCCTTATCAACAACTACAGTTGAATATGTCTCAACTGCAAATTGTTGCTCTTAAGTCTTATGGATCAAAAATCAACATGAAGACTTTTCTATAAGTTATACAAATGTTCCAATTTACTGTGATAAAACAAATGCAATATATTTGTCAAAAAAATCCGTTCAAGATCAAAACAGATTGAAATAAAACATCATTTATTAGAGATCATGTTAACAAGAAAGAAGTTGAATTAATCTTTGTTGACACCAAAAATCAACTTGTTGACATCTTTACTAAACCTCTAGTTGAAAATAATTTTAATTTTATTAAAGAAAAACTAAAAATTATCAAAAATCCAAACCATGTCCTTCGAAAAATCTAACCAGAATATTCTGGTCAATACGGAGAACGATCTTTGTTTTCTTCCTCTTCGTATCAATCACCTTTTATTGTCAAGTGGCAAAGTAACAACCTCTTCTTTCTCCAAAAATGGCTATTCTAGCCTCATCATAGCCTACTTCCTTCCTTCCCAATATCACTAGTCACTTCTCAACCACCTACTCCTATAATATCCATGTGTGTCACTCTCTCCCTCATCTCTTCCCAAAATCTCCTTCTTCCTTTTTCATCAAAACCTTTGTATTCCTATTTTTTGCAACTCACTCTTCCATTCAAATTCTCCACTTCTCTCAAAAACCATGGCTCGTACCAAAGCATTTGCAAGAAAAAAAAACCCAATTCAAAGAACTCCAACACTTTCACCACCTTGATCACCATCTCCTCCACCATGTCCTACTCTTCCAGAAGTTTCTCCCTCTGAAAACACCTTCTCAGATTATTTGTCATCCCTTCCTGAACCCAACCCACCTCCCATTTTGTTAGCTTTACTCACCACTATACTTCATCCTTTCTTCCGATGTATTCTCCCAAACACAAGTCAAGCACCACCACTAAAAAAAAACCTCAAAAAACTCAATCAGACAATCCTCCATCTAAACAGAGATCAATGAGAATCATGATTGGAGTTGGCATTTCCAAACAATCCAAAAGTGTGGATATTGTTGGAACCAAGTTGGTTCTTTCACTTAAAGTTTTGATGTTAACAAAAGTATTTTATGAAAATAATATATTTGACTTAGAAGAAGAATGAAAAATGCCACCAGAAGATGACGTCACTAGAAGATGAAGATGACGTCACCAGAAGATACAAGTCAGAAGCAGGATAAAGTCACCACAGGATGGTCACCAGAGGAAGTCACTGAAGGTGCAAACACGAGAAGGGGGGTTGAATTGTGTTTGACTAACTTGATTACTTTTCCTGTTTTTATACTTTTAAAACAAAACTTGATGAAATAAAAACAGAGTTAGCAGCGGATATAAAGTAAAAAATAAAACACAGAATTTTTATACTGGTTCACCGTTAACGAGGCTACGTCCAGTCCCTTCACCTTGAAGGATTTCACTAATTCAAACCTTGAATTACAACCGTTCTACTGACCCTCCAAGTCAGTCTTCTCAAACAGTCTAACAATCCTAGACTCTTGAGGAATATAGCACCTGTCTTCAGCCAATCTGACAATCCCAGATTGTAGAAGAAATTTCAACACTATGAATCTAATTGCCAAGTAACCTGCTACCCCTTATGACTCCCTCAGATTGTAGACTCTACTTCAACAACTTAGATTTGACACAATGGAAGGAAAATAACACGAGTACTTGCTTCTTGAAAGCTGGAACTCACAATTGACCTCTTTGAAAATTTGAGTGTTTGCTTTGGAAGTGTATGACTCTTTTGTGATTTTCGATGATGAGTATTCTGCCTTGAGCCTCCTTTTATAGATGCAGATTTGGGCCTCTTCCAAGCTTAATTTCGAGCTGAATCTTGCTGGATTCTCTTGCAAAAATAACTTGACCAATTGAGCTTTATTTAAATAAAAAACATATCTTTTTTAAGCTTCAAATTTCTTTCAAAAAATAATTGGCCAATCAAAACTTTAGTTGCTTCCCACCACAGCTCCTGAATTCCATAATACCTCACTTTTATTTTTGTAACAAATCTTTTTAATACTTTGATTAAAATAAATTAAAATCTCCACCGTTAATCCTCTTGATTAAATCTGGACCATTTGATCTTCCTGCGCTAGTCCACATTTGGACCATACTAATTGATATGTTGTGATCCTCTGATTTCGGCCATCCCTGGACCGCACTTCCTAACCTTCTGATCTTCTGATTTCGGGCCATTTTGGACTTGCACTTGATATGCTATAATCCTCTGATCTCGGCCATTGCTGGATCACACATCCTAACCCTCTGATTTCGGCCAACACTGGGCCATGGTCTGATCTTTTGATCTGGGCCATCACTGGACCAAATAATTAATTCTGAACCGTTGATCTGGAAATCTTCCCTCTGATCTGGACCAATTCTGGACTTGGTCTTGAATGAACTGAAATTAACTTGGAAAAAAAATATTTCGGTCTGGACATTTTACCTTTGATTTTGGATCAGGTCTGGATTGATTCTGGAATTCATTTCTACTGGTCTGGACTTAGTTTCATGCCCTGAATCATGTTATCTTATGGTCTGGGTCAAATCTGGATTGATTCTCTTGTTCTGGACTCATTAACTTATCTTCTAGTTGAGTCTGGAACAAGTCTGGGCTGTTTAATTTTTCACTACCAGGCCATCTTCTGGTCAGAATAACTTCTGGAATAAATTTGATATTTGATTCCTTTTGGTCTGGAACAACTCTCCCTCTGACAGGATTTCCTTTGGTATGGTCCAGGTTTCGTTCTGATTTTTCTTCCTTCTGATATGGGCCAGCAAAGATATCTTCTGGTGATGTTTTGACATCCTGGAGTATCTTCTGGTAATTCCAAAATTCATTTTCTGGAATCCTTTGATCTTCTGCTTCTGATTACTTCAGTTTCTGGTGGCATTTAATGTAATGATTCAAGGTACAAAATAAGATTAAATTGAGTCCTTTTGTAAACATCAAAATCCTAAGACTTAGAACCAACTTGGTTCCAACAATCTCCCCCTTTTTGATGATGACAAAACCTTAACTTATTTTGCTAGCTTGTAACTCGAAGACTTGAATTACTCCCCCTCAGACCAATCTCTTCCCCTAAGTCTGATACTCTCCTTTTCAACTCCTTCTTTATTCTCTCTTTCTTTTTCTCTCTTCACGCTTCCTCTCCTTTTCAACTCCTTCTCTTTTCACTCTTTCTTTCTCTCTCTTTGTTTTTCTTTCTCCCTTTACTTCTCCTTTTCGACTCCTCTTTTTCACTCTTTCTTTTTCTCTCTCCCTGATTCCTCACCTTTTCTACGTATTTCTCCTTTTTCTCTCTCCCCCTTTTTGTCATCAGCCAAAAAAGAGGTCCTACTATTTTTGTATTTTTTGTTTTTTTTTTCTCTTTCAAATTACAGAAAGTAAAACAGAAAATAAAAGACAAAAAATACAAGAAATTTAAAAACTCCTAAGATGACTACTTTAGCTAGTCAGATATGGAGGTAATGCTGAGATGCTTCTTGATGAACTCGAACCTATCTTCTGGTAATGCTTTGGTGAAGATGTCAACCCATTGATGATCAGTGTCCACAAACTGGATGCTTAAAGTTCCTTTTTGAACATGGTCCCTAATGAAATGGTGTTTTATTTCAATGTGTTTGGCTCTAGAGTGTAAGATAGGGTTCTTGGTTAGGTTTATGGCTGAAGTGTTATCACAGAACAAAGGGATATTGGTTTCAAAGATGTTGTAATCTTCAAGTTGATGTTTCATCCAGAGTAATTGTGAACTATATCCTGCTGCTGATATATACTCAGCTTCAGCTGTTGACGTGGCAATGGTGCTTTGTCTTTTGCTTGACCAAGAGATCAAATTATCACCTAAGAAAGTGCAGTTGCCACTTGTACTTTTCCTTGCCAGCTTGTCTCCAGCATAGTCGGAATCACAAAAACCTGTGAGTTTGTAGGTGGGGGTTTGCTTGTATAACAAAGTAAGGTTGGTGGTTCCTTTAAGATATCTCAGAATTCGTTTGACAGCAGTTAAATGGGATTCCCTAGGGTCAGCTTGAAATCGGGCACAAACACAAACACTAAACAAAATGTCAGGTCTAGAAGCAGTTAAATAAAGAAGGGATCCAATCATACCTCTGTATGTTTTCTGGTCTACCTTTTGGCTGGTTTCATCTTTCTCAAGTGAGCAGGTTGGGTGCATGGGGGTGGCCATAGGTTTACAGTCACTCATCTTGAACTTTTTAAGAAGTTCTTTGGTGTATTTAGATTGGTGAATGAGTATACCTGATTTACCTTGATGAATTTGAATTCCCAGGAAGAACTTAAGTTCTCCCATCATGCTCATTTGGAACTCCTTCTGCATTAGGTCAGAAAACTCTTTGCACAAAGTGCCATTAGTGGATCCAAATATGATATCATCAACATAGACTTGGATAATCAGAATATCATTTTTAATGGATTTCCTAAATAGTGTATTATCAATCTGGCCTCTATTAAATTCATTCTTAAGCAGAAAGTTACTAAGTCTATCATACCATGCCCTTGGTGCTTGTTTTAAACCATATAAAGACTTTTGAAGTTTAAAAACATGGTCTGGAAAATCAGAGTCTTCAAATCCAGGGGGCTGTTTGACATAGACTTCCTCACTTATATAGCCATTTAAGAATGCACTTTTAATACCATTTGATACAACATTATATCATGATTAGCAGCAAATGATAAAAGAATTCTAATTGCTTCTAACCTGGCCACTGGAGCAAAAGTCTCAGTGTAATCTATACCTTCTTGTTGACTGTATCCTTGAGCTACAAGTCTGGCTTTGTTCCTTACCACTTCACCTTTTTCATTGAGTTTATTCCTGAAAACCCACTTGGTTCCAATAATGTTTTTGTTTGGTCTGGGAACCAGATCCCAAACATCATTCCTTTGGAATTCATTCAGCTCTTCTTGCACTGCAAATATCCAACCTTCCTCTGCCAAAGCCTCATAAACATTGCTTGGTTCAATTGTTGAGAGTAAACCAAATAGACTGGTTTCTCTACTTGATGATCTGGTCTTTAAAGGTTCTGCTGCACTGCCAATAATGAGAGATTCTGGATGTGAAGACTTGTACTTCCATCCATTCTTTCCCTCTGACTTGTTTTCAGAGCCAACATATTCTTCTTCATCTTGAGCTTTCTCAGATTCTGCTTCTGGTTCCTGTGCCTCTGGTTCACCTGCAATTTCCTCATCTTGCTTTGACTTTTCAGAGTCAAGCTGTTTATCATCAAACTTAATGTGGATTGATTCTTCCACAGTGTTAGTTTCTTTGTTAAACACCCTATAAGCTTTTGATCTCTCAGAGTAGCCAATAAAGATACACTTTTGAGATCTAGAATCAAAAATAGCTGGGTTATCTTTAGTGTTCAACATAAAACAGATGCAACCAAATTGCTTAAAGTAGGAAATATTGGGTTTCTTACCTTTCCACAGTTCATAAGGAGTTTTATTTAAGATGGACATGATATAGACTCTATTCTGAATGTAGCAGGCTGTGTTGACAGCTTCTGCCCAAAGGTAGGTGGCAACCTTCATATCATTCAGCATGGTTCTGGCCATCTCTTGTAGTGATCTGTTCTTTCTTTCTACCACTCCATTTTGTTGAGGTGTTCTGGGGGATGAGAAGTTGTGAGAGATGCCATTCTCATCACATAATTCTTCAAAATACTTGTTCTCGAATTCACCTCCATGATCACTTCTGATGGTTATGATCTTAATGCCCTGTTCATTCATAACTTGTTTACATAAGGAAATAAATACTCTGTGAGATTCATCTTTGTTCTTTAAACTTTTTACCCAAGTCCACCTTGAGTAATCATCAACGATCACAAAACCATATTTCTTACCACTGAGGGAAGCTGTTTGAACAGGACCAAACAGATCTAAGTGAAGCAGTTCAAGTGGTTGAGAGGTAGAAACATATTTTTTAGTTTTAAAAGAGCTTTTAGTTTGTTTACCTCTTTGACATGCTTCACACAGAATCTCAGTTTTGGAACTTACCTTGGGAAGCCCTCTTACCAACTGGAGTTTGCTCAACTCTGATATGAGTCTGGGGTTTGCATGTCCTAGGCTCTTGTGCCAAATCAGATTCTGCTCACTTACAGATAATAGGCATTTAACATGTTGCTTAGCAAGACTAAAAAGATCAATTTTATAAACATTATCCTCCCTAGTGCCAGTAAATAAAACAATCCCATCAATTTGACTAACAGCTTTGCAAGTTTTTTGATTAAAGATAACATCATATTTGCAATCACTTAATTGACTTATGCTCAGAAGATTATGTTTTAGACCTTTAACAAATAGAACATTTTTAATAGACAAGGGAGAAGAAGTGTTACCAACAGTTCTTGTACCAATAATCTGACCTTTCTGGTTTCCTTCAAAGGAAACTTTGCCTCCATTTTTCATAGTCAGATCCAGAAACATAGATTTATCTCCTGTCATGTGCTTGGAGCAGCCACTGTCAAGATACCAAGTTTTGTGTTGCTGATAAGACCTTGCCTTTTCTCTGTCAAAATCAGAGTCAGAGTCAGACTCAGATTCAGACTTAGCTTCTGTTCGAGCCATTAGGGCCAGTTCTTCTTCTAGCCTGTTTGAGCAGTTTCCTTGATTCTGCTTTGGTGTATAAACCATGTTCCTCTGATGATTTTGGAACATGTTTTGATTCTGGTGATTTTGGTGAATCTGGTGGTTCTGATGAATTTGGCAATTCTGGTGATTTTGGTAATTCCTGATCTGATTTTGGTTCTGGTTCCAGTAATTGTTCTGGTTCCAGTGTTGGTTCTGGTTCCAGTTTCTGTGCTTCTGATACTGGTTCCAGTTTTGATTCTGGTTCCAATTCCTGTTCTGGTTCCAGTTTTGATTCTGGTTCCAGTTCTGGTTCTGGTTCTGATTCTGATTCCGGTTCTGGTTGAGTTGACCAGACCTTTTTCCATCAGACTCAGATTGCCTTAGTCTTGTTGTAGCAGGAATATAAACCTTCTTCTGCTTGTGCATTGCCAACATCCATTGTCCAGGCACCATTGTTGGTGTCTCCTTCTAGTTGCTCAGAATATCTGCAACATAGACAATTTGTCTTTTGGTACCCAAAACTGATTGGGTCAAGGTTTGTTAGTCTTAACAACTCTCTGATCTTGTTCAGATATTACCATTGGACAAGATAGTTCAGAGTGACCTTTTTTAGCACAAACAATACAAAAAACATCAGAATGAACAACTTTACTTTCAGTAGTTGTTTCTGTAAAACCAAGACCTCTCTTTCTAGAGTTACTGTTTCCATAAATCATAGATGCATATTTACTTCTTTCCATTCCATTTGAAATGAAGTTTTGAAAAAATTGCTCATGCACATCAGATTTACAAACAGTTTCAGAAGTGGAACAAATACTACTTTTGAGAGTTTGGTTTTCAAACTTGAGTCTTGCAACTTCAGTTTTAAAATCTTTGTTTTCAGTTGCATACTCAGAATTTCGATTCTTTAAAACTTGGACTTCTTTGGTTAGATTTTTCTTATCTTCCCTAAGAGTTTTTAGTTTTAAAGACATCTTATTATTTGCATTTAACAAGTCTTTTAAAGTTTCAATTAGTTCAGATTTAGAGAGATCAGAAAATACCTCATGATCTTCATCTTTTGATTCTATTACAGAGCCTGAGCTGTATCCAGAACTTGAGTTGGTATGAGCCATCAGAGACAGAATTGCTTCCTCTGATGTGTTTCCAGACTTGCTTGAATGACTACTTCGTTCATTCTTCCTTCTGCGTGCTTTCCTTCCTGAAATCATACCTTTATGAGGTCCAGAAGCAGATCTGATGTGTGCCTTCATTGTTGTTTCTGCCTCTTATTCATCAGACGATTCTTCTTCTGATTCTGATACATCCCAGGCTGCCATCAGATCATTCTTTCTGAATCTGGAACTCTTCTTGTGTTGTTTTCCTTTTTCCAGATTAGGACATTCTGACTTGATATGTCTAGGTTTATTGCATCCATAACAAACAATATTCTTCTTGTCAAATTCTTCCTTTCCTCTGTTGTTAAGTTTCTTCTTGAAGCTTCTTCTCTTCCTGTTTTCCCCGATCTTAACCATCTTTTTGGTTAAGTAAGCCATATCATCACTGTCACTGTCACTATCCTCTGATTCTGATGCTGCCTTTACAGCTTTCTTCTGTTTCGACTTCAGAGCCAGATTCTTCTTCTTCTTTGGTTCATCTTCTTCCAATTCTATTTCATCAGACCTGAGTGAGCTGATCAGGTCTTCAAGTCTTAAGTTATTCAGATCTTTGGCTTGCTGAACTGCAGTAACCATTGGTCTCCACGGTTTTGGTAAACTTCTTAGAATCTTCTTGACATGATCTGCTGTTGTGTAGCTTTTCTTCAAGACCTTCAGTCCAGATATTAGAGTCTGGAATCTGCAGAACATTCCATCAATGTTTTCATCATCTTCCTTCTTGAACATCTCATACTGTTTGACCAATATGTTAGCCCTTGCTTCTTGAACCTACTGGGTTCCTTCATAGGTCAGAACCAGACTGTCGAATATGCTCATTGCTGTTTCTTTATCTGTGCATCTGTCAAATTCCTTGAATGTGATGGCATTGATCATGATGTTTCTGGACTTGTGATGAAGTTTGTGTAATTCTGCTCTGATCTGGTTTCATATCATCCATGTCTAGTTTTTTAGTTGGATCTTCTGGATCAGTAGGTGCAGTGTATCCTTTGACTATCATCTTCCATAATTTAGGATCTTGAGATATGACAAAACTTCTCATTCTGTCCTTCCAATACTGAAACAACACACTGATTCTCTTGGCTGGTCCGAGTTCGTGGAAATCTCATTTTCTTATTATCCAAAGGTCATTCGTGCTTTCTATTGCAAAGCCCAAACCTTCTTTGACAATTCATCTTACTCCTGCAATTTTGGCTGAAATTCTGCAACTGCCCACGAAAGAGCTAACCATCTTTGGAAAAGATTGATATTTTACTCTAAATGTTCACAAAGATGCAGTTTTCCATGAGCTTTTCATTCCTAGCTCAACCAAATTTGTGTCTGCAGATTTGAAACCATTTCCCAAAATCTTCAACAACATTAGTCAACATTCCATTCTCCTTCACTATGGTAGTAACAAATATGTCTCTAACAATGATGACTTGATCATCTATCACCTTCTCCATTGCAAAAGACTCAACCTTCCCTACACCATCATTCAAAACATGATAGCCTCCACCACCTGTGATTACAAAAGAAATATTGTTCCCTATGGTATGATTCTCACATAAAAATCAAATACTTCCATGTCCCTCTAAAAAATGGACAAGCTATCATCAAAATATCCAACTCTACATGTCCCTCAAGATCATTCTCCTCGTTCTCTTGATTCTAGCAAAAGGAAAGGCTCTGAAAAGAAGCCTCTTAAAACCCAAAAAATCAAAATTTTGGGGTGAACTTTTCTCAAGAATGTTCTCCTTTCTAGAACAACATTATTCCCTTCACCTCCAATCAATCTAAATCCACCACACTTGATCATGCTCGTGTTTTTAGTATCCCAACACCACATTCACTACATAATCACATTCTTCAAAGTCATATTTGCTCCCAAATTCCTTTTGAGAGACCATCTCAAATGTTTCCAGCCTTTGTCTCCCTTCAGAAATCCATATCTTCCCTGTTTTGTATTAACAAATATCTTGCTTTTCCCGATATGGACCTTTTCGGATCCACAATTCCTCAGGCACATTATATGTCTAGCATTCTCTCTATTGTTGGCTCTGCTTTTTCCACCCTTGTATCCTTCTCCACTATGTTATTCCTTCTCCAGCTTCTCAGCATGGTTTGAAGACCATCGTCCTCTAAAATGCACCACAATAAAGAAGGACACCTCAAAGACACGAAAGGATATCCCCAAGATCTTTACGGCTCTTCAAACTATCATTGATAGACAAGTTCATCAAGATAGGGAGAACACAATTTTGAGGGATTGGATGGCTACTCAACTTGCTCCCAAGTTGGCACTTGAACCATCTCTACCAAATATGCCTCCAACCTTTCTTGATATCCCAAAGCCCTCCATATCTTCATCCTCTAATGGTTTTTCTCCATCTTTATCATTCTGAATTGCTCTAGATCTAGATTCCTCCCACCTCTTTTTGCTATGACAAAGCGGGAGAAGAAGAAATTAAATTCAGGATTTAAAAGAGGGATATCCCACCTCTTTTTTTTTCTGTATTTTTTCTTTGAACCATCTGTATGAACTCTTTTTTATATCTTGATTAATGAAAGAAAAAAAATATTTTGGTTCAAAAATATATGTAAATATATGGAAAGATTAAGGGAGAACTTTTTAACAAATTCATTTTGTATAATATCATATTTAAATCAGAATCAAAATTAAAATCAAATTAACATGTTTGTCATCATCAAAAAGGGGGATATTGTTGAGACAAAATATTAAATCAAGTGTTTTGAAGATAAACAAACAAGTTAAATAATATCTAATCATGATTCTGATTATGTTTCTATTTAACTTGTGTTTATGAGTGATTTATTCAAATATAAGTGATCAAATACATTCATAAAACAATCAATGATCTCACCATGAAATAAATCAAGAACATCATGTCTTAATTAAATTGGTGATTGATATCAAGATCATTCTAGTTTATCAAAGTATCATTCTAGTTTATCAAAGGATCATTCTAGTTTATCAAGAAACAATATGGTTTTATAAAAAGATCATCCTGGTTTATTTCGTTTTAAAGACATAATTAAAACAAATCATTCTCCATAGTCCATACCTCAAGATAAAAAAATATCAAGATCGACTACTCAATCAATGACTAGATTGATCTCTAGATTGACGAGCTTAGGCAAAAGGACATTTTTGCTGCACTTTTTGCAGAAAGCTCAGCATGCCTTTGTAACAAAGGACTAACACTAAACAACTACTCAATCACTCATCCACGTTTTCCATACAACACATAACCAAGAACGTTCTGGTTTTGAAAAAGAACGTTTATGGATTGAATAGTACACATGCCTATTAGATCCCACTTTGAATAGGTGTTTTACTCAAGATTAGTAATGGCTATAATGAGCCTTTTCTGAGAACCAAGTTGGTTTTATACTTAGAATTTGTATGTTAACAAAAGTATTTATGAGAACAATATATTTGACTTCACAGAGTATGAAAGAAGATTTGTGTTTTTGAATACAATCTAAAATAAAATATGAATTAGATTAATGATTAAAGAAAATCTTTGACCTAGTTGAAAAGAAGATATGGTCAAATGTTTTTGAAGAAAATCTAAAATAAGATTTGATTCAGAATTATGATTGAAGAAAATGATCTATCCATGAAAATATATCATTCACATGTACTTTGACAAAATGATTTATCCATGAAAATGATATGAAACTTGAACCTTAAAACTTGCTCCCTCTTAAATGTCTACATGTGTATTGAAGCTTACTTTTTTAACTTGACAAAACTCCACATGAAACATTCATTTGTTAACGTTTATGATAGATGTTCTCTAAAACTAAAATCAATGTTGACAAAAACAAATTATCATTGAGAGCTACCTTTTGATCACCGAAAAAAACTATTCATATATTGTATCTATTTTATCACTTAACTAACATATATTCTTTCTCTCAAAGGTCACAAAATAGAGACATAAACATAAGAGGATATGATGGTATGGGATGGAAAAAAATTATATTCTTGTAGCTAAACTTGCTTTTATTTTTGTAGTTTAGATATCATGGCTTTTGGGTAGATCATTCAATCCATGGTCTATGTCTTGATCATATTGATTAGTCACATTGTCACAGTTAATCGAAGTGTTTATCCACTTCTCATCCACAAGAGCATCAATGATATATGAAGATTGATAAGGCAATGGAACAATTTGAATTTTGAATATTGTCTCCTTTCCTTGCATAGTGTTTTATTATTTTTATAGGGAACACTTTCTGCATTTTTAGGAGTATCAAAGTTTAAATATTGTATTAGTATTTTATAAAGTTGCCTTCGATTAAGTAAGTATCACTTATAGAAAAAAAATTATGAAAATAATTTACGACATTAATAGACTTGTCAAAATCTTTTGTCTCTTCGAGCAATTTAGCAATATGTCCAAAAATTGCCTTTTACAGCGCACATTTTAAAGCGTTTCATAACTAAAAGCGCTGTTGTATAATATTTTAAAATTAACGGAGGATACAACAACACTTTAATGACAATCGTTTTTGAAAAAACGTTGTTGTAGGGTCATAAAGGGTTTAGGATTTACAGTGCTTTTCGCAAAAGCGCTGTTGTAGAGTCACATAACACTTTCACATAATGTTTACCGCACTTTTAGAGCGCTCCGCATATAAGCGCTGTAAAATATAGCGCTCCCGCGCTATGTTTACATCGCTTTTTATAGCGTTTTGTATACAAGAGCTGTAAAATATAATGCTCCCACACTATGTTTACAACGCTTTATACATAAGCGCTGTAAAATATATAAGTGCTATAAAATGGTATATATATAACTGTACACAACCCTTTTACATAATTTTATTTTCAATGTGTATACCACAAATTCTACCTATTATATATTATTGATAAATAAATAAAAACATATTTAATACGTTCTCTCCCTAAGAACCCTCCTCTCTTCTACTGTGAGCCCTCTTCTCGCTGAACCTTCATCTACTGCGCGCTCATTTCTACTGAGTGATTGTTGTCTCAGGTACTGTATTTAATAATTTGTTGTTGTCTCTAAAACTAATAAATTGTTACATGATAATAGTTGACATAACCTTGATAAATCACATAAATTGTTACCTGATAAATCAGATAAATTGTTGCATGGTAAATCATATAAAATCTGTTTGATCTGTTCTGTTTTGAAATTAGACTAGTATGCATATATACTATAGATTGGTACAATGTCATAGATTGATAAATTTGTGTAACATTGCATTCATATAGGTCATATAAAATGGACCAGAAATGGATATCTGCAACTCGATTGTCAAAAGAGTATGAAAATGGAGTGAAGGAGTTTGTTGATTTTGTAGTAAAGAATGCAAAAGACCCAAATTGAATCATTTGTCCTTGTTTAAAATGTTGTTTTGGAAAACGCGTTAGAGCAGATGAATTGGAAGGACATTTAGTATGACATGGAATTGATCAAAGCTATACATGTTGGATAAGACACGGTGAGAAAAAAATGGGAACACTAATTTTGAGAATGGTGCGACATATGCTTCAAATGATTTTGACACAGATACATATGAGCGGGACCGAGTTGAGGAGATTGCAAAAGCAGTTGAAGAAGATCTTCGGGATTGTCCTAAAATGTTTGAGAGTTTGTTGAGTGATGCAGAGAAACCATTATATAATGGTTGTACTAAATTCATAAGACTGTCAGCGATATTAAAGTTGTACAACTTAAAAGCGATTAATGGATGTTCTAATAAAAGCTTCACAGAATTATTAACACTCCTAAAAGATATGTTGCCAGATGATAATGAACTTCCGAGTCGAACCTACGAGGCTAAACAAATTTTGTGCTCAATTGGCACGAGTTACGAAAGGATTCATGCGTGTCCTAACGATTGCATTTTATTTCAAAACGAATATGAATTACTAAAGGCGTGTCCGAAATGCAATGTCTCTCGATATAAGAAGAAAGAATCTACTCCAGCAAAAGTCGTGTGGTATTTTCCTATAATACCAAGATTTGGGCGTATCTATCACAGTGAAGAAGATTCAAAACACTTGACATGGCATGCAGATGAAAGAATTAGAGATGAAAAGTTTCGAAACCCTGCAAATTATCCACAATGGGCAACAATTGATCACGAGTTTCCTGATTTCGGTAGAGAGTCAAGAAATCTACGACTTACACTTTCTACTGATGGAATGAATCCAGATGGTCTTCAAAGCATATCACACAACACGTGGCCTGTGATTTTGTTGATTTATAACCTACCTCCATGGTTATGTATGAAGTGTAAGTTTATGATGTTGTCTCTGTTAATTTCTAGACCTAAACAAACGGGGAATGATATCGACGTATACTTGACTCCTTTGATTGAAGATTTAAAAAATATGTGGGAGACATGTGTGGAAGTTTATGATGGGTATAAGAAAGAATGTTTCAATTTGAAGGCTATGTTGTTCGGCACAATTAATGATTTTCTAGCATATGGTAATTTATCAGGATATATCATTAAAGGTCAGTGTGCATGTCCTATATGTGAAGAGACTATAGATTGGATGCGGTTGAAACATTGTAAGAAGAACATCTTTCTTGGACATCATAGATTTTTACCTTTTAGTCATCATTATCGTGGGCGGAGAAATGAATTCAATGGAAAATCAGAGGAAGGTACTGCTCCTTTAGCATCGACTAGATATCAAATATTGGAAAAAGTACAAGGTTTAACCAATAAATTTGGCAAACCTTTTGCGGGAGACCTTGTCAAAACTGGGTGGAAGAAAAAGTCAATTTTCTTTGAATGATCATATTGGAAGTCATTGTATATAAGACATTTTCTCGATGTGATGCATATTGAAAAACATGTATTTGATAGTGTTATTGGTATGGTACTCAATGTTCCAGGAAAGTCTAAGAATGACATCAATGCAAGATTCAATTTGGTTGATATGGGAATAAGAAATGAATTGGGTCCCATAAAGAAAGGAAATCGCAGATATCTACCTCCAGCCGCTCATACTCTGTCTAGAAAGGAAAAAAATTGTTTTATGTAAATTTCTACACGAAGTTAAATGTCCAGAAGGATACAGTTCAAACATTAAAAATTTAGTTTGTACGAAAGACCTCAAGTTAAAAGGTTTGATGACTCATGATTGTCATGTTCTAATGGAGCATTTGCTACCAATAGGTATACGTTCCATTTTACCTGAAAATTTTCGACGAGCCATAACTAAATTATGTTTCTTCTTCAGGGAAATTTGTAGTAAAGTGATCGATCCTAAGAAATCACCGACATTGCATAGGGAAATTGTTGTTACTTTGTGTGAGCTTGAAATGTATTTCCCTCCCTCGTTTTTTGATATAATGGTTCACCTTACTGTTCATCTTGTTAAGGAGACACAACTTTGTAGGCCAGCTTATATGAGATGGATGTATTCGATAGAACGATATATGAAAATATTAAAAGGGTACGTAAAAAGTAGAAGTCGACCAGAAGGTTGTATTGCTGAATGGTACATTGTCAAAGAAGCTGTTGAATTTTGTACTGAATATCTAAATAATGTTGAATCCATAGGGCTTCCTATGTCTCGTCATTCGGGAAGAATAACAAGAGAAGGGATAATTGGAAAGAAAGTAATGATTATATCAAGGACATAATGGGAGCAGGCACAATTGTATGTTCTGCACAATGATGATGAGGTTCAACCGTATATTACAATACACATGGACCAGTTATCTAGTTTAAACATGAATAGGAATAAAAATTGGATAACAGGAAAGCACAATCGAAGTTTTATAATATGACTAAAAAATCACATTAACTCAAAGTTTGATAAAGACCCCACTTCAATTTTAGAGAGATTGAGGTGGCTAGCAAATGGCCCGAGTTTACATATCTTTTCTTACACTGGTTATGTAATTAATGACTATACATTTTATACCACATAACAAGATGATCAAACCACTATGCAAAATAGCGGAGGCACTCTAGTAGCTGAAGCGATGCATATCTCAAGTGCAAAAGACAAAAACACAATATATGCAAATCTATCATATTTTGGGGTTATCGAGCACATATGGGAGTTGGATTACACAATGTTTCATGTTCCCATCTTTGGTTGCAAGTGGGTCGATAATAATAATGGCGTTCGTATTGATGACTCAGGGTTCTTGCTTGTCGATTTTAATAGGGTGGGATACAAAGATGAGCCTTTTATTTTAGTGTCGCAAGCTCAACAAGTGTTTTTTGTCACTGATCCTGCTGATGATAAATGGTTCGTTGTCCTATCGACTAATAAAATAAGTGATGATAACAATAACGTTGAAGATGTTGGTAATGATCTTTTCTTTGTGACATCACAATCACGTGAAATTAATTCAACTGATGATGGTTTATATCTTAGAGATGATCATGATGAGGGAATTTGGATTAATCCATCATTTCGTATCATGTAGAAGGCTTTTAAAAAATAAATTACAATTATAAAACATTTACTGCGCTTTTGCTCATAAGCGCTATAAAATGCTCATATAGCGCCTTTTATATAGTGTGACTATAAGCTCTGTAAAAGAATATTTAAGACGCTTTTTATATAGTCTTTTAAAGCGCTTTTTGTGGAAGCGCTGTATTATGTTAGGTTTTTTAAAGCGCTTTTTGGACAAGCGCTGTAAAAGAGTTTTTTTAAAAGTATTATGTAAATTGATGATAAGAAACCACTTCATTTTCTTCTTCATTACATATTCTCCCTAAGAACTTGGCAGTGTGAAACATATTCAGTTTCCTCTTCATTACGTACTCTCTACCTTCATTACTCTCCATACAAACCCTACTGACCCTCTTTTCCCTAGTGAGAACCCTACTGTCCATCTTCATTACGTACTCTCTATTTTCATTATTCTCCACCTTCACTACTATCCCTACGAACCATTAAAAGATTTTAAGGCGTTTTTTATTCAGTTTTTTAAAACGCTCTTTGTGGAACCCTAGTGCCCTCTTCTCGTTGCACAAGTCATTTCTACTTATATTTATGCGAAGTTGTAACCTAAACTACATGTATTGTTATTAATGTTGTCACTAAACTTGTAGTGCATGTTGTATTTATTCAATCTGTTGTTGTCACTAAACTGCATGTTGAACTTATACTGAAATGTGTAGATAAATGGATTCCAATAAAGATTTAGCTCGTCAAAATGATGAAGTTGTCAATACTAAAAGTTATGAAAATGAAGTTAAACGTGGGACAACTATTATGCAAGAAGTCATCAAAGCAAGAAGTAGTGGAATTAAATTTGAGGTATGCTATACTTTTGTTTAGAATTTTTTTCTTTTCTTTTTTGAAAGCAAGCACTTACTATATGAGTTTATTAGGTGGGATGGAATCAAAGTGGCCACCCAATTTAGCCCAACAGTTCAATGATGGTAAGTTACATTGTTGTTGTTGTTTGGTCAAAATATCCCAATAACAAATGATGATTGGAGAGATAAAGCTTTGAAGGATACTAAAGATATATTGTGGAGTGATATACAAGTAACTTTTTTACTCCACTTTTTTGTTACTTATAATTTTTTCTATTGAAATACTTTTATTCAAACTTTTTCTTTATTTGGTTTGCAGTCAGCTTTTAACGTTGAAAATGTGTGAAAAAATTATGTGCTTAGAGTTGCTGGAAAAATACACAGAGGATTTAGATCTCATTTGTCAAATTGCTACTTAAGAGATCGTGATGGAAATTTGAATGTTGAAGCTCCAAAAATATACAAACACTACATATCAAATGAAGAGTGGAGCGCTTTTGTAGCTAAATGTGCAGACCCCACATTTGTGGTAATATTAATTTATTAGCATGTGTGTTTTATTCATATTCATATCGTATTTTTTTACACGATCGTTATTTTTTTATTTATATATTGAGTATAAGTACCACAAATTGGGAGAGAGAAAAAATCCAATGCATCCATACAAAAAATCGCATATATGCACGTTTAGAGAAAAAAATTGTAAGTAAACATCACTTTTATACATTGTGGTAAATTATAAACTATAGTTTCTAACTAATATTTTGTTCATGTCTTAACGAATAGCTTCAAGAGACGAAAATCGATCAATCATTGGGTCGTCATGTCTTGTGGAAGGAGGCTCGTGTGAATAAAAATGGAATAGTTGATAATGAAAATGTTTAACAAGTGATCCAACAATGTGTAAGTATACTATCACTTTCATATTTTTTAATATTGTCCTTTAAAAATGATATTGAACTTATCTTTTTAATACTACATGTATTTTAGAAGAATTTAGAACAAAGTTCTAAAAATCAAGAGGAGAATAAACAAGTTAGTTGCAGGGACATACTTGAAGGTGCAAACACGAGAAGGGGGGTTGAATTGTGTTTGTTAAACTTGAATTCTTTTGTTGTTTTGTTGAATGTTAATGTGAATTATTTGATGAATAAGTGATCAGACTTAGCAGCGGATAATAACAACATAAGAACACAACAATTATCCTAGTTCACCATTAACTTGGCTACATCCAGCCCCTTCACTCCGAAGGCTTTAGTCCACTAATTCAAAACACTTTGAATTACAACACCTCACCCTCCAAGTCAGTCTTCCCAAACAGTCTTACAACCCTAGACTTTTGAGGAACGATAACAACACATTGACTCTACAAGTCAAGTCTTCTCCTACCAATCTGACAACCCCAGATTGAAGAAGGAATCTACACCACTATCGGGTTAGATTACAAGGGTTTGGAACTCTACGAAGTTACTTCTGGAAAGCTGATTGCTGCACTGATTCTTGCACTCTTTTGTTGCTTCTAGAAAGCTGATTTCTCTCTCAAAAACACTTAGAAAATATTGCTTTTGCACTCAAGTGATTCTCTCTTTTGAACTCTCGGATTATGAAGCTTGAATTCTTGTATTTTTCGACACCTAATGCTACTGCCCAAAGCCTCCTTTTACAGCTACAATTAGGGCTTTGTCCAAGCTTAAATTCGAGATAAATCTTGCTCAGATTTCCTTTGAAAATTATGTTGGCCAATCCTGTTTCTCTTAATTTCAAACCGTATCTTTTTAGCTTCATATTGCATTCGAATTTCCTTCAAGTCTTCAGTGATTTTTGAATCATATCCCCTTAATACTTTGATCAAATTTCTATCAAAATTCAATCAAGTCTTCTTCGAATTTTAATCAAGTCTTCACTGATCTGCATCATGATTTAAAATTTGGACCGGATGATCTTCTGATCTCGACCAACTCTAGACCATGTGATATGATCTGTAGCATTCTATGATCTTTTGATCTGGACCAAGTCTGGACTAAGTCTTATGTTCTTGACCATGTTGTCTTCTGGTCTGGACCAATTCTGGACCAAGTTTTCTATTCTGGACCATGTTATCTTCTGGTCTGGAACAAGTTTGGACCAGGTCGTCTGTTATGGACCATAATATCTTCTGGTCTGGATCAAGTCTAACTTATGTTTCCTTCTAGTCTGGACCAAGTCTCCTTCTAACAAGCTTCCTTCTGGTCTGGACCAAGACTCCTTTTGGACTTTGCCTTCTTCTGATATAGGCCAAGAAAAATATCCTGTGATGATGTTATTGTTTCTTCCCTTTGATGATATCCTCTGTTGTTTTTGTCTTTGATGACATCCTCTGTCGATATCCTCTGGTATCCTATGGAGGTATCTTCTGGTATCCTCTGGATGTATCCTTTGGTGATATATTCTGGCCAAATCTTCTGGTGACATTTTTATCTTCTAGTGACATCTTCTGCTTCTAATTTGTATCTTTTGAAGGTATCTTCTAGTTGTATATTCTGGAGGTATCTTCTGCTGACGTCATCCTCTGATTTTGCATATCCTCTTATTTTTCATTCTTCTAAGTCAAAATACGATTTACGTAAAATACTTTTGTTAACATCAAAACTTTAATTGAAAGAACCAACTTGGTTCCAACAATACTTGGCAAGGTATTTAATGTTCCTGAATATTCTGGCCGTGTGAGGGGTAAGGAATTTACGTGACTCCAAAAAGCTATTTTTCACATGAGAAACACACAAGTCCATCTAATGAGCAAGTATTAGAAGCGTTGAAACACCTAACAGAGCAAGTTGCATATTTGGTGAAAAAGGATAAGGAAAAACAAATTTCAGAGGGTCAACGTGAAATACAATTAGATAGTGAAAATGGTAGTTGCAACATTGGTCATAAAAGTCTTCCAAAGTTAATTAATTACTTAATGAAATAAGAAATTCATTCAACCTAATTATTTCACATACTTATGTATTAACCATTGATTTAGGGTGTCTCATCTTGCGTGCTATACTTGTCTTCCCCTTAATGAAAAGGAACATTGTACAATACCTTGGAAGAAGTATTACACAATAATCCCATCCCTACCAGCCATGTTAAAGTTTCACCTATGGTAGCTTTAGAACCACTTGCATCGTTGCCTATCCCCGACAACGACGGAGATACGAAGTTTTTGGAAGAAGCAATAGGTAGTTACGTGGCATGTCCGAAAAATATTGTTGGCATATAAGAGGTATGTTTTAATTGCTATGTATGTTTAGTTGTATGATTATGATTGATTATATTTAATTGCTGATTTTTCCGCTTTTAATTTCACATTTATTTAGATTCTTGCAAATTCTAAAGGGAATGATAAGAAGATTCCTCGCAACGAGTCAGTCACTTCACCAGAAAAGGTTTGACATATACATCAATTGTATACGAAATGATTAGCTTACTATAATAACTAACAAACTGATCAACCTCATTTTTTTTCAGATTCAACCAAAACCTACTGAAATGGTTAAGAAAGTTGATTCAAAAAATAACCCGCCGCACTGCAAATGCAGGTTCGTGGTAAAAATAAATCTGCCAAAATTTAAAAACTGGATCGCGGAAAATCAGTTGCTGCTCCTAAAATAAATCATCCACGCCTTTCTCGATTTTGGTCGTGTCTTGACATAACAACAAAAATTAATACGGAGAGCAATGATACACGTATCATAAACATGGAGAAAGGTATTTTTGGAGATGAGTATGAAGAGTTACTTGGTAAAGAGCACATATATGAACTTCTCAATCATATTGAGCTGAATGCTACTGTCATCAGCATATACATTAGGTAATATAAATATTTTATTTAAGATAAAAATTACTTTTTAATTGCATCACTGTCACATTTATTGATAATTAATCTAATTTTATATTTTCATTGAAGGCTTGTGTATGAAAAATTGGTGTGCCTGCGCAAATTGACAAGTAGATTTTCATTCTTATCTCCCTATATGCTATCCATGTTTAAACTCGACCCAGTTAACGTAAAAAAGTATGTTGTTGATATATTTTTGAAAAATAAAGAGAAGGATAAGTTTATGATACTTTATGAGTTGTGTAAACAAATTTGCCAACCAAATTTTTGTTGTTGTAGGCAACATTGGGTGTTGTTTGCCATCAATGCCACCTCTGAAATTATATACTATTTAGATCCATTGCATGGTCATTAGAACAATCACTCGGATATAAAGAATATCTTCGACACGTAAGTAATATTCATTTATTTCTTACATATATAAATAATGTGTTTGGTCATTGAATAATAATTACATTTATTTGATAGTGCTTTACAAATTTTCCGCGCTCAAATGGGTGCTGCAGTGTCGAAGCATAAGGCAAACAACATCACATGGATTCCAATAAAGGTTTAAAAATTTTGTTATAGAACTTAATTATATGCTTTTAAATTTTCATTTACAATCAATGCATAAATATTTATTGGCGTACATGTTTTATTTTATAGTGTCCGCGTCAAACTAACAACATAGACTGCAGATACTATATATTACGATTCATGAAGGAGATTGTTGATATGAATCAAAATATAATTCCAGAAACGGTACGTTATTTTCATTATATTTTGATTTTCATATATTAACTATAGATATATATTTGATTCTAAATTATTTGTGTTCAAATATTATACCGTGTAGTACTTTGACAACTTCCATTCAACATACTCTGAAAGTGATCTAATTGAAATAAAAGAAGACTGGTGTCAGTATGTGCTCCAACTGAAAGTTATATAATTTGGTGTGAACTGATCATTATTCTAATTAGTTTATTTTATTTTTTGTTACAGTAGGGTAAATAAAGAAATTGCTGGAAATTTGTTGTTGTGAATATGTAATTGATATTGTGAATATGTTGCTACTGTCAATATTGTTATATTTGTTGCTACTGTCATGAATTTGTAATTTGTTGCTGTGAATACATATGTAATTGATATTATGAATTTGTAATTGATATTGTTGATATTTGTCGCTGTGAATATGAAATTGATATTGTGAATTTGTGGCTACTGTCTTGAACTTGTTGTTGTGAATAGTGTGAATTTGTTGCTAATGTGATGAACTTGTTGATATGTAATTGATATTTGATGTTGATAAGAATCTGAATTTGAAAAAAAAATTGAAATCTCATTTTAAAGACAATGTTTTTTTTTTAAAATGCCATAAAAGACATGTTTTCATTCTTTTACAGTGCTTTTTAAAACGTTTTACAACACTTTTCTAAGCCTTTTATAACGTTTTTTTTAAAAAGCGCTGTAAAACTAGTCGATATTACAAGCACGCTATATATATGTACCTATTACAGCGCTTTTTTGAATAAAAAACGCTGTAAAACTAGTATAAAAAATGCGCTATATATGTACCTATTACAACGCTTTGGTGAAAAAAGCGCTGTAAATCTAATCTAAGAAGCGCACTATATATATACCTAATACAACGCTTTTGTGAAAAAAGCGCGGTAAATCTAGTCTATGAGAAGCGCACTATATATATGTGCATATTAACGAAAGAAATACAAAATTAGAGTGAGTTAATCGATTTTAATCCGATAATTTTTATTGGAATAAACCACCAATTTAGTCCTAAACTAACACTCTCCAACCAATTTAGTCCCTAAACTATTAAAATCAACTAAATAGGTCTCGAAACTATTTCTCCATCAATCAACTTAGACCCTTCGTTAATTGTATCCGTTAGTAAGGCTTAAACTATGAACATATTTTAAAATAGTCCCCAACATATCATTAAAAAAAACAATTTAGTCCCTCAAAGTTATATTTTTTTTAGAACCAGACATCTATCATTCTCTCTAATCTCTAACATTTTTTTAAAACAACATTTGTATTGACTTAAACTTATTCTAAATTTTCATATTGGATATACGATAATTACTTAATGACTTTAATATTTAGATTTGACTTAAATTTGTGACTTTTGATTTATAATGATTAAATATTAAAAATAAATTTTACATCTTGATCCCAAACAAAGTGATAACCTGAAAAGTATTTAAAACCATAAACAAAACAAAAAACACTATACTAATAAACTAGATAAAATAATAAACCAAAAAAATAAAAAACAGCAAACCAGAAAAACCATTAAATTTGAAAAACCAATAGATCAGAAAAGAGTAAAACCAGTACTTATCTAAAAATCAAAATTTCAGTAAACTATAATTAATCAATTCAGTAAACATAAATAGAAAAATCAGAAAAATTAGTAAGATAATCCATAAATTCATTACATTAAACTATAATCCATCACAAAATAGATTCAAAAACCAGAATCCATACAGAGTTCATAAAAAAACTAAAATTTCATGACATTTTTGAATCTTGAGGTATTTGACAACAACAAAAAATTTGAACCTTGAAGGACTAAATTTTGGTTTCTATTATAGATTATGCAGTATTTTGAAGTATTTTCATAGTTTAGGTACCACTAACGGTCACTTAACTGATACAATTAATGAAAGAACTAATTTGATGGATAGAAAAATAGTTAAGAGACCTTTTAATTGATTTTAATAGTTTATGAACTAAATTGATAAGAGAGTATTAATTTAGGAACTAAACGGTTTATATTCATTTATATTGAGTACTACATGAATGGAAGGATTCAAATCCTTATTGGATTGAGAATGACATATTATCAAAGAAGAAAGAAGTTTCCATATTGCCTTAAAAGGTTGATACAACACTTTTTTCTTTTTCTTACTAATATGAAACTTTATTAAAAAATGGAGAAGAATAAATTATAATTAATAACAGTGACTCTAATAGACGTTATAACTCTATCTTACTGATTTGAACTATGTCTTTTGAAATTACAATGTCAAACTTTTACCACTAAATTGACACATTGAAGACAACCGTACTAATGAAACTTGATAAATGATACAATTATTAAGACATGGCTTTTTACACATGGTGGTCGATAACATATAATTGATTCAAACTATATTTTTATGCGCATGAGACCCTTGGAATAGTGGAGTCAATTGTTCCTTGAAGGTTTTGGCAAAAAGCATTGACCTTTTTTTCCTTTTGAGAAGAAACAATATTAATTTGATCCATTACAATATTGGAACAACCCAATGAGCTGCAGTCTAGTTTAATAGCTATGTCACTAGCTGAAGTTCCAGTAATTTCATGATATGTTACTTCACTCACTTTCACGTCTGAATCCTATAATAATTTCCACAAAATTCAAAGCATAGATATAATTAAAAATATTATTGTAGATGTAATAAATTATTATAGTGGAAATGAAAATTTATATATGTGTGTACCTTTGCATTTGCAGCTTTAACACCATAGTGTTGGTCTATAATTATTGCGTTGCTAACATTTCTAAGATATATTTGCTCAAAAGTAATCTTTCTAGCATAACCAGATCCACCCTACAAAAAAAATTAGAATATAGAAAATCAAAAAAAGAGAAATGATTATTATAGAAAAATGAGTTTTTTAATCGTAGCTTCCATAAAATAAAAAGAATTAAAAAAAAAAGCGTGAAAAAAGCATAAAAAGGAACCGAGGGAATAGGTTTTTGGAATTATTTTGTGAGTTTTATAGCTAGATCAATATTTTCCTTTTTATGCATGTACATAATTTGCATATTTTTCTTCTAGTAATTTATATATATGAGTCAATATTTGTTAATGTATGTAACTAAAAAAAGTATATTTAAATGTCTATTTAATTAATTATATGATTTGATTTAGAAAAAAAAAATGGAGAAATAAGCTTTAAAATTAGAATTTACAGAGTACATGTTCAAATATAGCATAATTTCCACTTACAGGAAATGTCTTGATTCTTGCTCCATTTGTGGTTCCAATAAAACTGCAATTCTGTACATGAACCTCTTCAACAGTTTCATAAGAGTTATTTTTACCAAGGCTCCCAATGCTGGTTAATTCAAACATTTTTCATTATAATTAATCAAATGTCATAATTCAAATACTCAAGATATATATAGAATCAACAAGTGTGAAGTGGAATTCATTATTCATAATTCAAATACTCATTATTCTCTCAATCGAATATTTCTTAATTAAGTGGAATTCATTATCCACTTGATAAATTCAACAAGTTGGTTAAAACTAGAGTCTAAAGTTTATAGAAAATAAAAATAAAAATAATATAAAAATAACCTTATCCCATGGCCTGGTCCACAGACAAGACCAGTAGCATTGATGTACGAGGAGCCACCATTGATAGCAATACAATCATCACCTGTTAAGACAATTCATATTAAAATTTCTCATATATATTAAGTAATTATTTTAAGATTATTGATCATTTGGTATGAAATGCAATTTTAAGTACACATTTGAAATAACAATTTTTAAATACACTTATAATAATGTATGTAGGTATTTTTCATATACTTTTTCTTCTTTTTTATAATGATTTTTATTTTTCTTTTAATCTTCGATTAAAATATTTTTACAAATTATTATAAGAATATTTTCTTTACATATCCGTCATTGCAAAAATACGACTCTTATAATATTTTGTCACATCAGTTAATGAGTCTAATAATATTCGGCCATATCATTGGATATAATACTTATACGTATATATTAAACTCGTATTAAATTACGAAAATTTATAAGATAAAAATGAACTTTTTTTACCTGTGCTAATGGTCGAATCTTCTATCAAAATATTTTTAGAATTAGCAATGTCAAAGCCATCAGTGTTGGGACTAGTACCAGGAGCATCGACTAATAAATGAGAGAATGTTGCACCATTGCAACCATTTATGGCTATATGAGCTCCTGCACTATTACCCACCCTAAGGTTACTAACTGTAAGATTGTTGCAATCATTGAAATATACGGCCTGTAACATCAACATGAGTAAAAAAAATTATTAAAATATAAAAATAATTTTCTTTAACATTTTTACTATATACCTGACAATTATAAATTAGTAGTTTTCACTTATATAATGAGAAATAAATTGAAATTTTTAAAAATTAATACATAAACAAATTAATTAGCACAAGTTAGGTGGAGAATAATCATACTATAGGTCGAGGGCAACTTTTGCATTGCCACCAAGTAGAACCATATCCGTCGATACTTCCACTGCCATCAATTGTGAGATTGTTTATAGATGTGATCCTAATCCAATATGACTTATCCTTCAATGATTCTTTAGAAGGTGCAGTTATGTTCCCTTCAAGCTACAACACGAGAGAGTCCAAAATAAATTAATAAAAATTTATAATATTGCTTAATTACAAAAAAAAAAAAAAATTCAATTTACTATATTTACTATAGACTATATGTTTCATTCATTTACGTACTATAATAATTACCACATATTTTTTTACCTACTCAAATAAATTCAAACAAGAAAAAGATAATTAATTTTATTTTATTTTCATTTGAGGATGATTGAATAAATTAAGAATATTAATTTTTCTTCTAAATCATGCCGATATATATAATAGAAGTTTGATAGCATATATATCTATATATATGGGATGTTAATTAACTATAGCTATATATACCTGAATGGTGATACCTGTGGCCTTGCAAGGACCTGTCAATATTAAATTGTTCACTAAGAATGATAGTTTTGGTGGTATAACTAGTGTTGCTGCCCCTTGTGCTTCACACGTACTATTCCATGCCGTTAAAAATGCCTACAATCAATTCAAAATATCAAAATGTTGTTAATCAAGAGTTACTCAAATAATAGAAGATAAAGTTTATCATGAGTATACATTTTAAAATTAAAAGGACAAGAGATAATTTATTAAAAAATATATACTTGTGAATCGTCCGATTTGCCATCACCACGAGCACCATATTGCATCACATTATATATATTATCGTTTCCATCAACTAGATTCCACCTCGTACATAGACAAGTTGAAACAAAACTAAGAACCAAAACTAAGGTGATTAGTACTTGCATGTTTGACAAAATGAAACCTTTGCTAGAGGATTTTTTAAAAAGTAAAAAATGGAATACCCTTGGGAAATAGGATTAAGGATTGCTATGGTGATTTGTGATGGAAGCTAGTAGTGGTGTAGGGGTTAAATAGAGTTACGTGAAAGATATAATCAATTAGGATTAAGGAATAGGTAAAAATTCAAAAAAGTAAACATGCAAAATCTTTGAAAATCATTAATGAAAAATAATGAATAGTTAATGTCTTAGTGTATGACCTTTATTCAACAATTTCCCTTTAAATGAGATTTTTTGGTATAAATAAATCAAATACATGCAAGTATGCATGATCTTGAGACATATAGAATCAGATATGGAATAGAAGTCTCTTCAATATTCTACAAGTTTAGATAGAAAAAACTCATATATATCCTTACATAATTCTTACATATTCTTTTGACTTTGACAAGGTAGAGAGATGCAACACAACTAGCAATGTTAGAACAAAATCAACGACTTCATAATCTAAATTAATTAAATTAGTCAATTTTTTTTTCTATGTCCAACTCTAAACCAAACATATATCGATTTCACGTTGGTTTTTAACTTTTGAATTTTGCCACCTACTTTTATTTTCTAGGACTTTAATTTAATTGAAATAGGTTTGCATGGTTTCCCGTTAGATTTGTTTAATTTTTTTTTTTTCATTTATTTAATGGGTATCAATACAGTTGATTATTTGTTTAAAAAATTGCCAAAAAAATATAATTAACTATTGACCAATATTTAATATTTTTCGGTACACTCATTTTACGAGATAAGGAATATATCAGATTTTCTTAACACTTTTATAAGGAAAATTATATTAACACAACTTAAAAGTATAACTCAAGTAGTTTTTATATCTGATATAAATATTATTTGATAATTTAAATGTACTTTTAAAAATATTTCTTAATTGATGGTGAAAAAATAAATGTATTTTATTCATCCATTTTTTTACAAATAAAAATTTTAAACTATGAAGATACAATGTCATGCAGAGCTAGAGGGTGGTTTGCTTGTTGGAAGGAACATTGCAGCTATAAAATATGGATGGATGAATTAAAGTTTGGCTTAGATTAGGATTTAAAGGATGTTTGTAGGATGTATGATGCGATCAGGCATGTAAGATTGTAGTAGATGGGCAATGTTTGCAGGATATCCATATTTCTATAAAAATGTGTAACACCCCAAAACATATAATAAATTATTATTTTTAATGAAATAGGATTTTAAAGAATTAATTTGGTGTTAAAAATATTTTAAGAATATATATTATTTTTTATCAATTTTTTATTTATTTGTGTATATGTTGTAGTGTAATAATTTTATACATATTTGATTTAACGAGTAATATAAATTATAAATATTTTATTTTATTTATTTTTCTAAAAATAATAGTATTTTAGTTTGTGTTTTAGAGAATTAAATTTTAGATGATTTTTCGGATATATATTCATTGATAATTGTTAGGATATTGCCGTCTATGTTTGACTAAATGATAATCGTACACAAAATTATATTTTAATTATTTATAAAATTTTCTTATTTTAATTAATTAATTTATAAATTATTATTTTGAATATATTGTGAATATTTTATAGGATTTGTTTTTACTATAGAAGAGTTAACATATACTCTATTTTGTTAAATATTGATCTTAAAATATCAGTAATATTTTAGAGAAATAGTATTTTACTTGTGAGTGAATAAAATAAAAAGATTTTTGTCATGAATTTTTTTCACTCTTTTCGCTCAAAATGCAGTATGTTCTTCTCCACATTGAATATGTCTTTTTAAGACACTTTTCAAGAATTTTAGTCATCCCAATTTCCGAATAAAATCTTCAATTTCTCCTTTTATGAAATCCAATCTTTTGCATTGTTCTTCTTAATTGTAAGTTTGATTTGATTGATCCAACTTCAAAACAACCTTGTGAATTGTGGCTATATTATTCATCAATTATTGCATGCGGACTCGGATTAACGTGTGAAAACGTCAAAATAAGGTAAGAAATGAGATAATTTTTGAATTCATTAGTACAATATAATTGAGAGACAGCCTTATTTTCCAACGATTCATCAAATTAATTAATGTGCAAATTTAAAAATTGTGAAATTAAAATATGGAATAGAAACATTTATAAGTGTTGATTGATTTAATTTTCTATGAATGTGGGGTATTTAATATTATGATGATATTTGATGTTGAATAAATTTTTTGCCTAGGTTTGACTTAATGAGTTTATGTGATGTGATGATACAACTTAGATGCATTATGTGATATCAATTTATGTGATGTAACGATAAAATTTAGATGCATTGTGTGATATCTGTTTATGTGATGTGACGATAAAACTTAGATGCATTGTGCGATATGAGTTTTTTAGATGATGATGTCATGGATTTTTTATTAGTATATGATTGTCACCCTATAGTTGATGAAATAGTGGTGGTTCCACCCATGCTAAAGATGATGCTCTTAATGGAGTGAGTAGCCTAGACCGTCGAGGGAAGGAACTAGACGTTAGTAGTATTTAATGTTAATATTATTTGTCATCATATAGGTAGGCTTGACAAGCCTAGTGATGTTGGGAAAATATAACTGAAGAAGCCTATGGAGGTCTGTTGTTGAGCCTTATGACAAAACTGTTACACCTTGGGGGTATTCTGGTGGGAAATTCCTAAGTGACTTGGAGGTAGCCTCCAATTGTCAAGAGCTACCATACAACACATGTTTACCTCGTTTGTCGTGTATAAGTGTCTAAGATTCAATTGAGGGGATTTATGAGGACATGACCAATTTGAATTGTCCATCAACTTGCATGGTGACATAATATCAAGTCTCCTAACCAAGTACTTTAGAGTTAGAATGATACCAAATGGTGAAGAAGTAGAATCTAAACTCATGCATATCATTGCATTGTCTTGTGATTGTTCTGTTGTGCTTAATGTGTTTTAAAAGTGATGATGATTTCTCTTAGATGATTTGATATTATAATGAGATATTAATTTTACTATGGTGATTTTGACATTATAATGTGATATTGTTTTCTTCACTATTTTGGTATATCATGATGTGTTAAGATACCGTTTTATTATGATTGTTTGCATGTTCTTTTTTCTTATGTTATCCTATCAACATGATATAGAAACTCACCTCCTTCGTTGTTTGTGTTTGAATTTGTGTTTACAAAATAACAGTTATAACAAGTTAATGAGTCTAGAAGTTCATGCATAGCACAAGCTCCGCTCTGAAATGTGATACTGAGAATGAGATTTATACATTGTAGTTTACTTATTTTATTAGAAATTACTTTTCGTGAGAAGCATTTATTAAAACTAGTAAGTTTTGGAATTGAATTAAGAAATTATAGTTAAATCAAGTTTATTAAGACTGCACTGTTTAATTTGAAAAAGAAATTTTAGTGTCCAAATGTACTTTGAGACATGTGATATTTTAAATCACTTGTAAAAGTTTATTTTTCATTTAAAAAAATTTTCATTATCCGTTGTAAAATTGTTTACAAAAATATAGTATAAATTATTTATTTTGAGGTTTAGGGTGTCACATAATATACTATATCAATAATAAACTACACCTATTCGAACAATCTTGTAATTAGGGGTTGATGTCCAAATCGACATCTAAAATAAAACAAAGTGCAAGTTGAACTTAAAGATTCAGAAAATCATACAAAAAAGAATATTATTGGATATTTATTTTGGATGTTATTTTGTAAAAAGTGTATAGATTGAATTAAATTTCACATTACTATTTAAAATCAATCCAAACCAAACTAAACCAAACCAAACCAAACGGCATACATATATTTTAATACTTATTAGTTGAATTTAATTTATTTTTTGTTATTTCATATATATTTCAAACATAATTGATTGTTGTTATTTCAAAATGTTAAATTTTAGTATGTCATGATATACTACTATTTTGAAGTGCTTTTAAAAACCAGTTCAAATTAAATCGTTTATAATTAAATCAAGAAATATTTTTTGAATTCAAAACGAACTGCATATGCTTTTATCTCAAACGAACTGCATATGCTTTCGAAACATGTCATACAAAACGAACTGCATATGCTTTTATCTCAAAATTAATTCAAACTGCACCATAAATACTCTTATTTTAATTTATGTGTCATTCACAAATTATTGACAAATCTTATGATAGTTGTCGATCCAACCATTTAGGGTGCTATAAAACTCTCATCTCTATTGTATTATATTCAAAAAACTAAACATGGAGATGTTATTATATAAGAGAGACGATGTTTAGAGAAAAGAAAAGAAACGACCTCTTCCTCAAATCTCAAATCCTAGTTCTCTTCTTCTTCCTTCCTTCGTTAAAGATAGGTGATTTATGACCATTTTTTTTTGTTTAGAATCACTCCTTTAAATTATTATGATTATTTTTTTATTTTTATCTAAATAAATTACTTCCACACAAATTTAATTTTTTTTCCGTATCTTTTTCTGATTTCGTCATCTAGATCCGATGTTTTTATTTTGTATTTTCCCGTCTTGGTGGAGTTTTCATTTTGGTTAAGATTTACAGAATAGTTTTGATCAATTACATATTTTAAATAATGACTTTGGCGTCGTTAACGTTACATATCTAAAGCCATAGATATTTCGACACCTAATTTTGTCATATTTGTAGGCATGTTATCTTTTGTACTATGTTATTGATTTACGCTATTAAGTTGGATACTGTGAGTTTATTCGTAGATTTGTCTTTTTTTTTTTAGCAAAGTTGAATTTGTATTGTATTGATATATTCTCCAATTTAAATCGATGAATATAATTTATTTTAGTAAAAAAAAATATAAGATACACCAAGTTTTTGTCACTTGAATTAATATAGATATGTTTTTTGTATAAAAAAAATAGAGGTGTGTTTGTGATAAAACATTATAATTAAAACAAATTTATTTAATTACGAATATTATATGAAGAATTTTTTCCGGTGTTTCGCACTGCAATATGTGTCTTAGACGAGTTATTTGCCAGTCTCGTTTTCACAATCAAACGTTTTCCCTTTCACTACCAATCTTAGATGTTAGATATTACATAGATAAACTATTAGAATTTAACTATGGTAAATACAAATTATAACATATATTTTATAAAAATAATATATCAATAACAACGTATATTTAGGATTCGAGAGATTTCCGCTTAGTGAGCAAGATATGAATGGTGAATTACCATCATTACCATCTAGGGTTTAGAGCATTAGGTTAAACAGTCTAATAGAATAACGATTGAATAGTTAAATAGCTTAGGACAAAGACCTCTCATTGGAATTTACAAATGGTCCAACTCATTCGGAAAGAATAGCCAAACACATAATTCATTGTTTAATAATACTTACCCATAATTTAAACTAATAATTCTTAATAATAGATTATTGTCAAATATGTAATTAATTAATTAAATAATCTAACAACCTCTCACTTGGATGACGATAATCAAATACTTATAGAATAGGAATTTTAAGACTAAAATATCAATTATAGTCAAATCACTTGTCATCCAAGATAAATAAGTTTTAATGCTGCAAAAAATTAATGTAGAGGGTTGGAGAGGTTATGCTTTAAAACAAAAATTTAAGGCTATTAAAGGATGTCTTGGGGAGTGGCACAAACATCGTAGTCAAAATATTGAAGCATGTTTAAAAGAGTATAAATTAAAGCTAGGTTAAATGTGTTGGATGTTAGAGGAGAAGTTATGGGTCTCCACTACAAGAAAAAAACTCAATTTGCGATCAACTTAAAAAAGATTTTGTGACCGGAAAAAACTCACACAAATTACTGACCGAAAAAGCCCTCACAAATACTAAAATTCAATTTCGTTATTATTTGTGGCTGAGAAAGCCCTCACAAATCAAAAATATTTTTTTTTATGATTATAACATTTGTGGCGGCAAAAAACGGTCACAAAATTATTGAAGAGCAAAATTATTTGAATTTGTGGTGGCCAATACCCTCAATATGGACTTGATTGATTAAAAATATCAGTAGAATTCAGAACGTTGGAGCATTGAGAGGGCTTAGGCCGCCACTAAATCAGTCCGGTTAAAGCATTGTGAGGGCTTAGGCCGCTACAAAATTAGTCCGTTGGAGTATTGTGAAGGTATTGGCTGCTAGTAATTTGAATTGAAAAATAAGGAAGTCCCACATAGAAGGGATTGCACACACTAGTAGTATTTATAAGGTGGAGGTATGAAACTTGGGGAGTGTCCCAAGGGGTACCCACTTTTGTAAAGGGGTGAGAACGCATGCAAATAGACCACCACCCACGCATGTCGCTGTCGTCCGATTAGGCTGAGGCTTGGTTGTAAAGAGGTGTCTGGAGGCTTATTTGAGGTGTTTTGTGTCGAAGCAGCCTAAGCATTGGTGTCCTTGGTTGTAGTGAGTTGAATTGTGGTATAATACAAGTTATCACTGCTCCACCACTCCATTTCAGATTGTGTATGGGAGGGACCTCCCAACATTGGTGAGGTTCTTAGAGGGAGAGACTAGAGTGGAAGCGGTGGCACAAAAGTTGAAGGACATAGATGAAGCCTTGAAATAACTTAAATACAATATGCAGCGAGCTCAGGATTTAATGAAGCATTATGTTGTTAGAAAGAGGAAAGATGTGCAGTTTGAGGTTGGCAAATGAGTCTTCCTTAAACTTAGGTCAAACAGACAAAGTTTTGTGGTGCAGAGAATTAATCAGAAGTTAGCTCCTCATTATTTCGGACCTTAAATTTTTTTGTAGACGGTAGGGTCTTTGGTCTACAAGTTGATATATAGCTATGTTTATATACATTTCTTTATTATATAAGTTGATAAATAAAAGTATTTTGATTAATCATACATGTATTTTGATGGATTTATTCGGTAAAGAAGAAAATACAATTTTTACGATTAGATGATTGAATTCCTTCGGTAAAGAGATAAATTGGTATGGGAAGAGTAAGTGAGACGCTTCTTCTAATCAATGATGTCTGATCTACCTTACTTATGGACTAGTATGACTCAAGTCACGCTTAAGTGATCTAGTAAACATGTTTTAAAAGATTTTGATTGTTATTATATAAATTTATATTTATATGGTTAAGTATATAATAACTAAAATGGGTTTCGATCCTATTAAGTTACGATTAAGTTTTAAGAATTACTAATGAGATGACTTCTCCATACTTAGCACACCAAGTATGGCTAGGAACATCTTAAAATTATTTTTTATTTTATATTACTAAGTTTTACAACTCACTACGGTGTTGGGGGTGACGTTTTCAGGTATTTAACATTGAAAGACTCAAGAGTATATTCGAGTTACTTCTTAACAAGACCATATTTTGGAGGCCCAATTCAAATTTTAAAAATTTGATCCCTAATAAAAAAAAATAAAAACTAAAAAAAAAACATTTCTTTATTTAAATTGTAAATAACATCAATAACATAAAAAAAAAATCTGAATAACATGATTAACATTGAAAATTTGATTATCCTTATTTTTGTTGTTCTTTTTTTTTTCTTTCTAAAATATATTTTTGTTTCTCAACTCTGGACTTTTATTTTATTTTTGGGCCTTATTGTACGTCTGAATTTTTATTTTTTTATAGTATTTTTTGGGCTCCTATAATTCTCATAAAAATAAAATAAAAATTTTGGGCCCTGTCTAGTTGGTCTGCAGCTATGGTCGGTCATATATACCCCTAATGTAAAATGAAGTTACAACACCAGAATATAGTCAAAATCTTAGTTGTAAAATTTGTTTCATTGTGTTTTATATTGAGTGCTTCTGTTGTGTATTTGTAGTCCATTAAGTTAAACTACTTGCGAACTTAATAAAGGAATTCCTTTGTAAATTTTGAAAGTCATTGTGTTATATACACCTAATTTCTTATATTCACATTCGAAGTATACATGCAATCTACAACTTGAAAACGAATTTATATAGTCCTCGAGCAAATAATTTTTTTTTTCTCTTACAACTAAGTTTCCAACAAACCATACTTTGTTTGTATAAATAGGTGGTGACATTTCCATACTAGTTTGTACAAAATTTTGACAATTTGAAATAGATTTGTTCGCTCTATGTGTGTTTTCAGTATGAAATACTGTGTATTAAGTAGACAACTCCATCCAACGACTGTGTATTAAGTAGACAACTCCATCCAACGATGTTGCCAAATGATTATTAATTATATAAAGATTTGGATATTTATCATTTGGATACTTGAAAGTATCAATGATTCTCACAATTTTGTTATCATCAAAATAATAATAGGTCTTTTTCTGAACCAACTTAATTCCTAACACGAACAAAAGTTATTTGTCCACCTTTGTTTACAAGATTTAACAATGACTATGGAAAGAACAAGATCATAACTTTTTTTATATCCAATTAGTATAATCTGTGGACAATAGTTGAAGATGATTTACATTCCATCTCTCACGAAGATGGCCCTCAATCCTTACCAATTATTTAACAAAGAAAAAAAAGAGTATTAATGTCTAAAACACAGTCACACATTATCTGATACTCTAGAACTCTCTCATGAAGGCACATCTCGTGTTAGAAAATATAAAATGTTCACGATGGAAGAAGATGAAACCCTTGAAGATATGCTTAGAAGATTTCAAAAATTGATTAACAATCCTAGAGACAAAGAAATAAAGGACCACATTGAGAAATATTAAAAAGTCTTTAGAGAAAATAGAGAACAAATATTACAACGATAAAAAAAAAATAGAGAACAAATATTAAAAAGTCTCAAACTTCCCGGATCTAAACAAACAAATAAATAAAGAAGAACACTCCAAGAAGGAAATAGAAAGGTCTCACTCCTTTATAAAACTCAATGTTAAGTGAACTCAAAAGGTACTATTTGAAACAAATCATTTGTTAAATAGTACATGTCATATAAATTAACATAGTTGAATTGGCATACAATGGAAATGAACTAATCATGTACTCTGCACTCAGAACTAATCAAATAAAAAAAAGAAATCTATGATTTTTGTAACACCCCGAGTTTAAAACACAGCGCGAGTGCATTTTTTTTTCATCTTTCAACATAAAATAAATCAATAAAAGAATTTTCCGAATTAATTCAAGGGAATTAAAATAAGATTTTCATCAGTTCATTTCAAAAGAGAACATCCGGCCTGTGGCCACTAAACAGTATCAGAGTACGGAAAATACAGCGGAAGAGTCATACATTAATTCCCAAAATAAATTACATTTCCCAAAACTCAAGACCCTATACAAAGGTCTAGTCTGATCATGCACTAAGCTACAGTAGCACGGTCTCCACCGTATTCTCTATAAGTCTCGTCTTCAACCAGCTGTCCGTCCCTCTGCATTGTCCACATAGACTCCGTACGTAAAGATCAGGGGAAACTAACGACGTCTCCGTCGTTAGTATAACCGTCGGTAGGACGGGTTCGGGTAACATCTGGGGGCAAAGCCCAAAGTCCACAATGATAGTAAAGGGTCACCGACCGAAATTAACAATTAACACATAGCATGTATTTCACAGCAACAAATATACACATGGCATATCATAAAATCAATGATGATAAATAAAGATGCTCATTTTGAAATTTCATGACATGTATTTATCAAAACAACAACCAATTAAGATCGAAAATAAGTTGTAAGTACAACCAACACTTCAGCATTCACAATCATTCATCAGAAATTCAGATTTCATAAAATACTCACACACATCACTTTCCAATCATCATCACATAACCCAATCGTGACCCTCCGGTCAATCACCCCGATGCAATATGCATATGCTCATGTATACAATTTCTTGGAATCACCAAGGTGCAGTCGCTCAACAGACCAGCACAATTTATATGTTTGACTTTAACGGCCCTCAAGACCAAGGTGCAATCGCTCAACAGATCAACACCCAGTGCAGTCGCTCAACAGACCAGCACTCGTGCAGTCGCTCAACAGACCAGCACGTTTGACATATACCAAGGTACAATCGCTCAACAGATCAGTACCTAGTGCAGTCGCTCAACAGACCAGCACTCGTGCAATCGCTCAACAGATCAGCACGTGGTTGCGCATATTTGAATGGACCACCACGAACACGCGGCCATTCCGTAGCCCGGATAAAATGGACCACCACGAACACGCGACCACTCTGAAACCGGATAGAATGGACCACCACGAACACGCGACCACTCTAGAACCCATCACGGTTACTACATTCACGTGTATTAGCCTCTCACAGGCCAAATACACAGAAGTTAAATCCTCGCACGGATAGAATGGACCACCACGAACACGCGGCCATTCTATAGCCCACTACTGTGGTTACTACTTAACTTCGCGGCCCATCACGGTCACCGCATCAACTCTGTGGCCCATCGCGGTCACCACGTGACTATGCAATGCATGAATATGCAGTGTTTTCTCTTCACTGAAAACAGTATGCAAAATCATAAAAATTCATGCCATCCCACCATATTTCAAAACATCTCAACATAATCAATATCATCATCAACACATCAATGATTAAACAGTCAAGCAATCATTAACAATTCACATTATCTCACAAATTGCATACTTAATCATCTCAAGTCTTTCCATTGTTCCCCAAACTCTTAAAATTCACAAAACAGTGTTTAAAATTGAGTTTTCTGGGAAATACGAATCTGTATTCAAATACAGCTTCTCTGTATTCGAATATAGAAGCCAAAAGCATTGCAGAATTACACTCTGTATTCGAATACAACCCTCTGGTATTCGAATACAGAGGCAGTCTCAGTGCACAAATCAACATCTTTCACTACATCAGTAAAGTCTCAAAAACTTCATCACCACGTCCTCAAAATATCACCAAAAGTTCCATTTTAATTCACCACAACATTCCCAATACCCCCCAAACACTCAGGGTTTACAAAACACTCTTAAAAACTTGGAATTTTTGAAAACTCGAATCTGTATTCGAATACAGACCCCTTGTATTCGAATAAAGAAGTATGAAACTGCAATTTTAACATTCTGTATTCGAATAATGCATGCTTGAAGTCGAATACAGAAGACAAAACTAGAATGATCAACATCAGAACATCAAAAGCAAAACTAGAATGATCAACATCAGAACATCAGAAGCAGAACTAGAACGATCAACATCAGATCATCAGAAAACAGAACCAGAATCTGCATGAATAACATCAGAACACCAGGAACAGAACCAGAATGATTAACATCAGAACATCAGGAACAAAACCAGAATCAGAATGATTAACATCAGAACATCAGGAACAGAACTAGAATCAGAATCATCAACACCAGAACATCAGAAACAGAACCAGAATCAGAATGATTAACATCAGAATCATTAGAAGCAAAACAGAATGATTCACACCAGAATCATCAAAAGCAAAACAGAATGATTGACACCAGAATCATCAGAAGCAAAACAGAATGCTTGACACCAGAATCATCAGAAGCAAAACAGAATGGTTAACACCAGAATCATCAGAAGCAAAATAGAATGATTCACACCAGAATCATCAGAAGCAAAACAGAATGATTCACACCAGAATCATCAGAAGCAAAACATAATGATTCACACCAGAATCATCAGAAGCAAAACAGAATGGTTAATACCAGAATCATCAGAAGCAAAATAAAATGATTCACACCAGAATCATCAGAAGAAAAACAGAATTATTCACACCAGAATAACAGAATGACTCACACCAGAATCATCAGAAGCAAAACAGAATGACTCACACAAGAATCATCATAGGCAAAACAGAATGACTCACACCAGAATCATCAGAAGCAAAACAGAATGACTCACACCAGAATCATCAGAGGCAAAACAGAATGACTCACACCAGAATCATCAAAATCAAAACAAAATGACTCACACCAGAATCATCAGAAGCAGAAACAGAATGATTAACATCAGAATCATCAGAAGCAAAACAGAATGATTAACATCAGAATCATCAGAAGCAGAAATAGGATGATTAACATCAGAATCATCAGAAGCAGAAACAAGATGATTAACATCAGAATCATCAGAAGCAGAAACAGGATGATTATTAGAATCATCAGAAGCAGAAACAGAATGATAAACATCAAAATCATCAGAAGCAGAAATAGGATGATTAACATCAGAATCATCAGAAGTAGAAGTAAGATGATTTAACATCAGAATCATCAGAAGCAGAAACAAGATGATTATCAGAATCATCAGAAGCAGAAACATGATGGTTAACATCAAAATCATCAGAAGCAGAAATAGGATGATTAACATCAGAATCATCAGAAGCAGAAAGAGGATGATTAACATCAGAATCATCAGAAGTAGAAACAGAATGATTAACATCACAATCATCAAAAGCAGAAATAGGATGATTAACATCAGAATCATCAGAAGCAGAAACAGGATGATTAACATTAGAATCATCAGAAGCAGAAATAGAATGATTAATATCAAAATCATCAGAAGAAGAAATAGGATGATTAACATCAGAATCATCAGAAGCAGAACAGGATGATTAACATCGGAATCATCAGAAGCAGAAAAAGGATGATTAACATCAGAATCATCAGAAGCAAAAACACGATGATTAACATCAGAATCATCAGAAGCAGAAATAGGATGATTAACATCAGAATCATTAGAAGCAGAAACAAGATGATTAACATCAAAGTCATCAGAAGCAGAAACAGAATGATTGACATCAAAATCATCAGAAGCAGAAATAGGATGATTAACATCAGAATCATCAGAAGCAAAAACAGGATGATTAACATCAGAATCATCAGAAGCAAAAATCCTTCCTCTGTATTCGACTACAGGGGCTCGTAGTCCAATACAAGTTTGAAAACTTAAGTAAAACAGAAGCTTGACAGGTTGTATTCGAATACACACATGTTGTATTCGAATACACCTTCGAAAACCAGTGAAATTTTCCTGAGACTTCAACACATTTCAAACTGTTTCTTTTGAAAAATCAGCACAACTCCAAAACAGTTTTATCACTCTTTTAAACCACAAAACTCAGACTTTGACATCCAACCAGATTTTCCAGAAGAAAACACTTTCATCAGTTTTAAAACCCTTTTTATTTTGAAATCATCAGTAACACCAGATTTTCATCAACAGAACAGCATGCAAGCATTTCAGCTTTCTCAAACCATCAGAACATCATGCAAGCATTTCAGCTTTTTCAAACATCAGAACAACATGCAAAACATTTCAGCTTTCTCAAACATCAGAACAACATACAAGGATTTCAACTTTCTCAAAACATCAGAACAACATACAAGCATTCAGTCAAACAGCAAGCATCACATAGCAGCAAAATACCAACAAAATGCATTTTTTTTTTGCAATATTCAAAACAGTTTTATGAATATGCTTTTTACTCCTCTTCAAAATATCATGCAATTCATTTTTCAGCTTTCCCCATAAACAAAACAGTGTTGGAATAATCACCCCAAAACAGCATGTTGCAGATTTTTAAAACCTCAACAGAATGCATTTTCTTTCATCTTTCAAAATGTCATGTAAAACAGTTTCTTTTTCAAAACAGAAACTCAAATATAATCACACCTTAAACATACATTTACAGCCTTAAATGCAACTAGAAAGTGGAAGGTTCCTTTACCCTTGTTGCGTGTTATGCTATTCCTCTCGTTCCTGCTGTCATTTCCGTTTTCGCGCCAAAAACCGGTGAAACTGTAGCTTGCGTTTGCTGCTACGAAACTGGATTTTTTAGCTCCGTAATGGTATGGGGAATAACTTTTGTACTGAGGTTTTGGCGTTTCAGTGCTTGGATGTCCAAGTAATGACACTTTGAAGAGTTCCCTTTTTTTTTCTTTGTAGTCATGACTGGAAATGGGGACGGCAGAAACAACAAACAGAATGGGAGGGAAATGGGTACTGTTACATGCAACACTATTACATGCAGCACTATTACATGCAGTATGGGCAGTGAGGAAGGAGGAATGGTGTTTTGTCTTTGCTCTGTCCTTTGCAGTCCATATATAGGCACCTCCATGTGCCACCTCATCACAATTAATGTTAAAATATTGCTGGATCCTCCAGCACTTAAACTTTTTGCAATTAGCCGCTAATCCTTAATTAACTGTCCGATTAATTTAATTACTCGTAATTAAATTAATTTATTCTTCATCCAATAATTTTAATTCATGTTCCAAAATAAATATTTATATATATATATATTCACTCAAAACATACATATATTAAATATTTTACAAATATCCCAAAATACCCTTAATATTAATTCCAAAATTAATATTAAATTTAAGGGTCTTACAATTTTCATCATTAGCACTAACTAAATTTGTCCATCATTTGAGTACTCAGTGTTCAAATTTCATCACTTTCATAATCATCATATTCTTGGGTTTCTTCTGATTGCACATAATTTACATGTTCATAATCATCACTTTCATATTCTTGAGTTTCTTTTGATTGCACATCATTTTTATTTTCATAATCATCACTTTCATATTCTTGAGTTTCTCTTACCTGCATATTCATCACCGAAATATTAAAATTTTAGTTGGAGAGAACCTATTTTCAATGTAGTATGATCCAATAATTATTTCATTCATTTATTCAAATGTGTAAATAGAAACTATAAATGTTGATTTTATGAGTTCCAACACAATCTTGAATGTGGTACTATATTGACAGAAAAATTCTTCACAAAATAACCTTGGCATATAACACAGATGATTCCAAATACAACAAGCATTTTGAACACTCTTCAAATAAACAGATTATCAAACTCAACACATACTTGACCACCCACAAATTAACTATTCACACATACAATAACATTCAATTATCATACTTCCATAAGATTCACATTATATAAACAATGCTCTAAATATTAATTAAACCCCTATTTACTTTCTGAAAATATTTTCCAACTTTCATTGTTTTTAAATTGCTAACAAAGAGATAAGAGATGATGTATTTCTTGAAGATAAGATGATATGCTATCAAGAGAGGATGTATTTCTTGAAATAATAAAAATAAGAGATAAGAGATGACGTATTTCTTGAAGATAAGATGATATGCTATCAAGAGAGGATGTATTTCTTGAAATAATAAAAATAATGTTTTTGATATTTTTCTTTGTTTTAAAAAATTTAAGCAATTGTTTACTTCAAGAGTCTCTTATCTCTCTTATGATAAATTAAATGCCGTTGTGTTTTAAAAAAGAGGAGTGTTAGTAACACATTATTTAACACACATATTTTAACACACTTTCTTCTATTGGTTAAAATTCACATGGGTCCTATCAAATTTATATAAGACCCACAAAAATTAGTCAGACTTGTCAAATTTAAACCAATAAAGGAATGATATGTTAGAATATGTGTGTTAGAGAGTGTGTTGTTAGCATTATTCTTTAAAAAAAATTAGGAAAAATAATCAAAGATAATGAATGTATCAATACTCTTGGTTTGGGAGGATGTTGAGTTGCTTGAATTTCATTAAAACTTGTAGCAATCTTAGGGCATAAAATTATTGAAGGAGATCCAAGTTTCGGCACTTTTAACTTAACACCCTTGCACATATCAACAAAACAAAACATGTAAAGTTAACCAGCAATATGTATATATCATTGAGAGTGGTGTGGTCTCCACCGCCATATCTAAAGACTTCTTCTAGTTTAACAGAACAGCAATATGTATATATCATTGAGAGTGTGGTCTCCACCGCCATATCTAAAAACTTCTTCTAGTTTAACAGAATCTCTACACGTATCAACAATATGTATCAAGTTTAACAGAACAGCAATATGTATATATCATTGAGAGTGGTGTAGTCTCCACCGTCATATCTAAAGACTTCTTCTAGTTTAACAGAACAGCAATATGTATATATCATTGAGAGTGTGGTCTCCACCGCCATATCTAAAAACTTCTTCTAGTTTAACAGAATCTCTACACGTATCAACAATATGTATCAACAATATGTAACAGAATCTCATAAAATTATTGAAGGAGATCCAAGTTTCGGCACTTTTAACTTAACACCCTTGCACATATCAACAAAACATGTAAAGTTAACCAGCAATATGTATATATCATTGAGAGTGGTGTGGTCTCCACCGCCATATCTAAAGACTTCTTCTAGTTTAACAGAACAGCAATATGTATATATCATTGAGAGTGTGGTCTCCACCGCCATATCTAAAAACTTCTTCTAGTTTAACAGAATCTCTACACGTAGACATGTCAAACTGTGGAAGCATTGTATATATTCAACCAACTCTGGTAGGCTTCTATGTATCTCCATTGAGAATAAGAATAAGACTCTAAAATTTTTATAAACTGCCACGTTTAATATTTGGAGTGATTGGAGAATCCTTGAATTAAGACTCAATTCTGAAAAACTTTCAACTCCAACACCTTTATTTAGACAAATAAAACGGATTAGTATTGAAAATATCAAATCCAAATAACTGCATATATAATATAAATAAAGAGAATCGCAATTTAATAATTATCCACTAAATACAGTTGATTACAATTTTAAACGTTACTAACTGCAAATTTTAAATGTATATTTGAACAAAAATTGTGGTTAATAAATATCTTAGATATTTAAACACATGAAAAAATCATGTATATTTTAACTACTACCTAATAAACATTTTGTTAGTATTTTTGTACAAATATACCCTTTCATAATACAATTCATTTTCATTTTTATCCTTTATCACTCAACTAACCTCTAAATATTACTCTATAATCATTTTCTTCTCCCCATATTTCTTAACCACTTTTTTCTCTCTAAATTTTCTAACTTTTTCTTATTTAGTATTTTGTGATGAAATAATTATTTGATATTTTTATTTTTACGCCGTTATGTTTTTAAATTTAATCTAATTCATTGTATAAACTATAAATACAACTCTAAAGTTAACTAACAAACAATTTCCAATTTGGTGAGATATTTCAGGACAAATTTATCCTTTGCAATTCAATTATTTTTGTTTTTATCCTTTCATATTTCATTTTCTATGCAACTTTTTCCTTGGAGTTTTTATGTGACTAGTACATGTCTAAATATTTATTTAATATTTTTTTAAAAGCAATAGAGATGCAAACGGGCTCGTCAGTGTCCGTCTCTCCGCGACTAAATTAATAAAGCTAGCAGATGCATAATGGATAGCACAAAAATATGTACAAATGGATTTAAACAAGTTTTGCATATTAGAAAGGGTATAATGTACTTCTCCTACCTCAGAGCCGACCATCGTATCAATGCATGATGGACTCAACTTTGGACATCTCTTCGCAGATAGCCCTTTTGTAGATGGCCACTTTGCACGATTGTTTTCGGGACATATCCTGACGAGATTTTCAAGATTGTGGAGGGTGAGCCATTTCAAACAAAGATGATTTTTCTGGTTTTGGCATTGGTGAGATGAATGATTTTTGTGATCACATTCACCAAATAAAAGTTCTAGAGCAGGAGCAAACGCAATATATATAATTTCAAGGAATGCAAGTACTTCAAAACAGCATATTGGGAATATCGACACTAACTTCCTACACGAATAAATGTGAAGTTTCTGCAATTTAGGCATTACGAGTCTTGTATTTGAATCTTGCTCTCTTACATTGGTAAGTATATGCTTCAATTCATTGCACCTTTCTATTTTCAGCTCTTTTAACTGCTGAAGACTTTGAGCATCAGGCACCGAGAAGAGTGCTTCACCAAACTTGCAATCATATATTCTGAGAAATGTAAGATTTTGTAAGTTGCATTCATGTGGAAATATGTTCTGCAACTGCTCGCAATCAAATATTATAATTTTTTCTAATTGCCTGAAGAAACGTAGTACTTGCTCCGGTGTGCCTCGACAAAATTCTTTCAGACATTCCAATCGCACCAATACTAACTCCACCAACTTTGGAATCCAAAGATCTACCTCAGAATCAGAAGGTGTATCGAAGACGCGTTCTATCATTTGGCAACTTGTAAGATGGAGATATTTCAAACCATTCATGCCTTCCACAACTCTAACCACTTCAGGGACAACATTTGTAAATCCTCCATTAAGTTGTTCAAGATGAACAGCTTCGGCTATCTAAAGAAGATTATTTTTACATGTCTTCAACTTGGAGATATTAAACGCGGGTACATGTACATGTAAATTCAAATACAAATCGGACAAAGAATAATAAATTACTCTTACAAACCTTTGCAACTTTGGGAGAGTAATAATATCTTCAACACACTGAGAATAGTTCCCTTGTTGCCGACATTTTGAAACATATAACTCTTCCAATTCTGAACATTTACCTATTGCTCCATTATAGTTTTCAAGAAAATGACAGGATGATAAATCCAAAAGCTTCAATCTTTTGAGATCTCCTACTTCTTTAGGAAGTTCATTGAGGCTACATTTTTGTAAGTCAAGAACCTCTAGTTTTTTTAAGCTTGATATGAAAGAAATGTCACCTAATTTCCAATTTTGCAAGCGTAGAGTTCGAAGATTTTCTAAATGATGAACTGATAAAGGCAATGATGGTGTACCTAATTCATCATTGATTATAGAAAGTACTTGGAGCCCTTTTATTCCTTCAAATTTTGCATCGGATAACTTTATGGAACCCTTGATCAATAAAATTTTAAGGTTTGGAGCATGCAATAAATGATTAATTTTATGTTCCTTTTCATACCATGAGGATATTGCAAAACAATCTCTTATACCATCATCCTCTACCATGTTGCTAAATGGTTTGTCAACATTTACCAAGATTTTGTGATTCTCTAATCCCTTTGCAATCCATAGGGCTGTGTCACGAACCATGTCATGCATCTTCACATACTCTTTGTTTTCATCAACATCCATCAACAAACATGATTGTAAAAGTTTGTCTATGCTTGATTCAATTATAGTTCTTGCTTTGTCTAATGAAAAGATTCTTCCTGGGCTTAGTCCAATTGCATATCGAATCAAATCTTCTCTTGCGATTTTATAGTCTTCAGGAAACATAGAACACATCAAGAAGATCTCTTTAGCTTTTTCCTCTCCTAAATAATCATAACTTATTTTAAGACATTTGAAAGCATCTCTCACTCCTTCCTCTTGATCATCAATAAAATCTGAATGAACCAAACTACGAAATGCCATCTTCCAGTCGGCATTGGATCTTCCTTTTAATAAAGATCCCACTGCTTTAATTGCTATAGGTAGTCCCTTACATTCATTGCAAAGTTTTTGTGGTACACCATCCAATGACTCAGAGAATATGTCATCAATATTTGCATGTTTTTGGAACAAAGCCCAAGACTCATATTCACGTAAGAGTCCCATATAAATCTTCTTTTGACAGTGCATCAAATCACATATATGTTGATTATGAGTGGTTAAAATTATCTTCCAATCACCCTTGTTATCATTGTCTAAGTGAATCCCTATATCCATCAAATTTAACTCTTTCCATAAGTCGTCTACTATTATGAGAAGTCGACTATTTTGTTTCAAACTCAACCACAAACGTTGTGATATTCCCCCTTCACTTTCTTCCTCCAATTTTAAGTTTAATGCATCTGCCATTTGTCCTTGAATGACTCTAATGTTTGGAGTTTGAGAGACTGTGACTTGTATAACCTTATCAAACAACTTCAATACTTCAACCTTCGTAGACGCTTTTGTTACAAGAGTTGTTTTCCCTGATCCACCCATCCCATACACTCCTATCATGTAGATTTTATCATCTTCAAGTGCCTTCAAGATTTGATCATAAGCCACTTTTGTTGATTCAAAATAAGCAAAATTTTCTAATGACCAGTCAGGAATGTTAGAAAGACAAGCACGGTGAGAAAATGGTTGAATATTATAGCTTTTGCCTTTGAATTTCTTCATTGCATCTTTCTTTTTTACCATTTTCTTGCACAAATGATATCTTGTCCATGTTGGAAACCTTCCTTGAAAACAACTTTTGTTTTCTTTAGTCTTTTGGCTCAAATCTTCCACCTCTTTCAATAGACTTTCCACATCACTCAAGCACTTCTCTACTGGCTTTTCGATTTCTTCAGCTCTCTGTTTGGCTCGTTCAACACGGTCCACAAGGTTATCTCTTTCTGATATTAGCTCATTTTTTTCATTTTCAAAATCTTCAATAATTTCATTAACACACAAAAAGTATTTTCCTTCCCGAATTGCTGCCATTTAATCAAAGCAATCTAACAATAGAACCAAGTGCACAGTCAATCTAAGATTCGTAACATAGAATTTATAGTTATTTGATGATAAAAAATTACTAATGCAAAATATGAATCCTATAACATAATTTAATCTTCTTATTTATTTATTTTGTTTTAATTAGGTTTCAATTCTTCTTCTTTTATAACAAAGAGAGAAATGGTTTTATTTAGGTTTCAAATTTCCCATTTCATAACAAAGAGAGAGTAAAAGAAATGTTATATACATCAAGAATAGAGAGACTTTGGATGAAGACAAGGAAGAAGCAAGATTTAGTTATTAGTTAGCCTTTTTCTGTTGTTTATTTTTCTGTAAGAACGTTTGTTACTTGAGCTACCTTTTATAGTTCTATGCCTCAATGTGCATGTCTAGTTCATTGTGTGTATAGCTACGAGGAGCATTAGATCCTTCAAATTGAAGGGTAGAACCATATTTTCGAAGAATCAAGGGAAATCTGACTTGATTTTCTTTTATTTTATATTATTTTGTTTATTTTTATTTTATGATTATGTCATTATTACTCAGTATTATTATTTTAATTTATTTTCTTATATAAACAGTTTAGTACTGTAGTAATAAAATTTGAAAGTATTTTGCCTTTTACTTTCTTCATGGTATCTAGAGCTTTTGATTAGAGTTCTGTAAAGCTTTCCACAATCTAGTGGGGTTGGGGCTCCAAACTTAAAGGGCACAAACATTTTGTTTTTAATTTTTGAACGACCTATTTTGCGACCCGACCTGATTTTTGTCTACCTAATGTCACACAATATCCTATGGAAGGCAACCCTTATGGGTAGCGGCGGCGATAGCAGCAACTATAGTTTGGGTGAAAACTCAGAAGTAGTCAACAACGCCGGCCGTGTTGGTTTAGGCAGCGGCGGCCCAAGCGGCTGGAACGGTTTATCTAACAACGGTTTATTCAATTTGTTTGGCCATGAGGGAACTTCTAATGCCTACCGCAATAGATCCGAATTATAGGTTTTGGAAATCTGGGAACTCTGTTATTATTGTTTGGGCTGCTTAGTAATATGGAATCAGTTATTAGAAAACCTTTTACGTTATTGCCTACAACGAAGGAAGTTTGGGAGGCTGTCAAAGAAATATATTCTGATATTCAAAATTCTTCTCAAATTTTCGATCTCAAATCATTATTGTGGCATGACAAACAAGGAGATAGAGATGTCACTAACTATTAAAATGAGCTGATGACACTATGGCAAGAATTGGATCTCTGCTATGATGTGTTAGAACCAAGTTGATTTTATACTTAGAGTTTTGATGATAACAAAAGTATTTTATGAGAACAATATATTTGACTTCAAAGAGTATGAAAGAAGATTCATGTTTTCGAAAAAAATCTAAAATAAGATTTGATTCAGATTTATAATTGAAGAAAATATAAAAAAGATTTGATTCCGATTTACATTTGAAGAAATTATAAAATAAGATTTGATTCAAATTTATAATCTAAAATAAGATTTGATTCATATTTATAATTGAAGAAAATCTTTGACCAAATTGAAAAGAATATGCGGTCCAGATTTGAAGAAGATTTGATCAAGATTTATCTACAACAAAATATGAACATAATCAATATGAAGAATTTACAAACGTAATCTGGAAAAAATACGAACAAAATCAATCTAAAGAATTTACAAACTCAATCTGAAGAATTTACAAACTCAATCTGAACAAGATTAAATTCAAAATTAAACAAATACTAAATTGAAGCCCAAATTTTAACTATAAATAGATACTCAAGGCTGAAGAAAAAAATCATCGAAAAGCAGAAAAAAGTAGAAGAACTCAAGCTCAAGATTCCAAATTCATCTTAGAGTTCAAAGAGAGAAACAATTGTTTGAATGAGAAATATTCTCTAAGTGTTTTTTCTAAGAGTGTGAGAGTTATTATTATCATAAAATTTGTTAGAAGCAAACACTTAAAATTCCAATCTTTTGTATCCAACCCGATAGTGGTTTAGTTCCTTCCTCAATCTAGGGTCGTCAGGTTGTTAGGAGAAGACTTGACTTTTAGGGTCAAGGTGGTTAAGTATGGAGTTGTCAGGCTATTTGGAAAAACTGGCTTGGAGGGTCACGTGCATTGTAATTCAAGGTATTTGAATTAGAGGATTAAAGCCTTATGAATAAGGGGACTGAATATAGCCAAGTTAATGGTGAACCAGGATAAATCTATGTGTCAAGGTTTTCATTGGTTGTTGCCTTTGAACCCAATTGCTTCTACTCCAAGTAAGTTACCAAAATCAAATCAATTGTTTTTAATAAATTATCAAAAAGTTATCAAATTTGTCAAACATACTTCAAACCCCCTTCTCGTGTTTGCACCTTCATGATAATCATTGGAAGTGTTGTGAGGACAGTGTTTTGTTTCTAAAGAGACATGAGAACGACCAACCAAGTGTTCATGTTTGGGCTTAATACGCGCCTTGTGTAGTCCGAGGCATAATATTGGGAAAGATTCCATTGCCATCCCTTTGGGAAGCGTTTTCATAAGTAAGAAGAAAATAAGCGAGACAAGGTGTTATGATGGGTAAGTCACCTTCTTTTGTTGAGGTTGAAAGCTCTGCCCTGATCACTAAGAATGAGGACGAGAAAAGAGTTGGCAAGAAACTGTGGTGCAAACATTGCAAATGTCCATGGCACACACGTGATACATGTTGGTAGCTCCATGGAAAACCTCTAAATTAGAAGAAAAATGGAGGAAACGAAGATCATGCCCTCTAAGATGATATCTCCAATCAAGAGAAGCAGGCTCTTTTAAGCCCATCTCCTTTCACCAAGGAACAGTTAGACCAATTGTACAAACTCCTTGAGTCTCAAACTCTTTCTTGCTCTATAGCTCAGAGAGGTAATTTTCCAAATACTACTCTAACCACAAAATTAAAATTGATTGGGTAGTCAAGTTTGTTTTCTTCTTATAGTCCTTGTGCAGGTAACCACAAAATTAAAATTGCAGGTGGCTCTCTTTCAGCCATTGCAGGGAAAGGTTCTGTTATTTTTTCACCTTTGTTAACCATATGTCTTACATGCTCCTAATTTATCATGTAATCTATTATCCATTACTAAATTAATAAACGATATAACTTGTCAAACTAACTTCTTTCATTCTCATTGCACTTTTAAGGATTTGAAGACAGGGAAGATGATATGCAATGCTAAGGAGAGTGGAGGACTCTATCATCTCGACAATGGACTCGACTTCAAAGACCAACCTTAAACGAGTACCGTCTCTTTCTACATAACCATGTAAACAATCAAAACCGTCTGCAGTTATTCAAGGTGATTTTTGGGGTCCTAATAGAATAAACACTTTTTCTAATAAAAAAATGGTTTATAACTTTAATTGATGATTATACTAGAATTTGATGGGTTTATTTATTGAAAGAAAAATCAGAAGTGGGACAAGTTGTCAAAAATTTCTTTAAAATGGTGCAAACTCAATACCAAAAAAATATTCAAGACTTCAGAAGTGACAATGATAAAGAATATTTTAATATACTTTTGTCCGATTTTTTTCGTGCAAATGGGGTTGTTCATCAAAGTTTTTGTGCTAATACACCCCACACAATGGAATTGTAGAGAGAAAGAATAGGCATCTTCTTGAGGTTGCTAAAGCTTTACTATTTACAAATAAGGTTCCAAAATATTTGTGGGGTGAAATTGTTTTAACTGCATCATATTTAATTAATCGTTTGCCATCTAAAGTTTTAGATTTTCATACCCCCTTGATGTTTTTCAAAATTGTTTTCCTTTGACTAATGTCTCTGCTGATTTGCCACTAAAAGTTTTTGGTTCATCCAAGAGTTTATGAATCCACAAAAGTTCACAAATTCCTTGAGCCACTACTCTGAATTCGGCTTCTGCACTACTTTTGTTCATGAACATAAATAACTTGGCAAACTCGAGCAACAAGCAATATAATGTGTTTTTTTACCGTTTACTCTCCAACTCATAAGCGGTGTAGGTGTTTTGAACCAAAAACAAAAAGAATTTTTGTAACCATGGATGTTACTTTTGTTGAAAATCAACCATTTTTTATTGACATTCATCTTCAGGGGGAAATTTTAAGGACGATTCATCTTTTGCTTGTGAAAACATCATTACTTTAGGTGATATAGTGTTGTCACAAAATTATGAGACTTATATTGATGCACCAAAAGAAAATGCCCAAGAATCCATATTGGAACTCTGTCCACTTATGAATGCGGTTTCGACATATTCGGGGGCGAAAAGTTCAAATCCAAATCACAATGATCAGATTCTTGATCTCAATAATAATGAAGAACCACCTGAAATGCCACAACATAATGACTTAGATAAAGAGACACAAAGAAGGTTTACTACCATTGATCTTACTTGGAAGGTAAATATCTTTGAAAGACAAAACCATAAACAGATAAATGAATGACCCATTCTCCGACCCTTCTAAGATTCCGAACCAATAGATAATCCAACACATCATCCTGATACAGGTAAGTCTTCTTTTGTTCTTAAGAGTCATGTCAAGTATCCTGATATAGACCTTCCTATTGTAATTAGAAAACTTGTTAGATCATGCACTAAACATCATTTGTCTAATTATGTGTTGCGTTTACCTATAAGTTGTCTACTGTAGAAATTCCAAAAAATGTACAAGAGGCTCTAAAAATTCCAAAATGGAAGGAAGCTGTTCTTGAGGAGATGAAACCACTTGAGAAGAATCAAACTTGGAGAGTCGTGACGTTACCTATAGGAAAGAATATCGTTGGCTGTAAATGGGTATTTACTGTGATATATAATTCTGATAAGACAATTGAACGATACAAGGCATGTTGGGTTGCTAAAGGGTTTACTAATACATATGACATTGATTACTCATAGACTTTTGCTCTTGTTGCCAAATTAAATACTATTAGAGTTCTTTTTTCCTTGGCAGTGAATTTAGATTGGTCTCTTAACCAACTTAATGTAAACAATGTTTTTCTGAATGGTGATTTGGAGGAGGAAGTATACAATGGATAACCCACTTGGCTTTGAAGATAAGTTTGGTTCAAATGTGTGCAAACTACAAAAATCCCTGTATGGTCTCAAGTAATCCCCAAGGGCTTGGTTTGAAACATTCACTTAGTCAATCAAAAGGCACAGGAGATGACATTGTTGAGATGGAAACATTGAAGAAAAATTTGACAAAAGAATTTGAGATCAAAGATTTAGGTGCACTTAAATATTTTCTTGCTATGGAAGTTGCTCGCTCAAAGAAAGGAATTGTTGTTTCTCAAAGAAAATACATCTTAGATCTCTTGGAAAAAATTGGGAAGAGTGGGTGTAGACCAACAGATTCTCCTATGAAATTAAATGCTAAATTGTGGAAGAAAGGCAATGTTCTTGTTGATATTGGAAGATATCAGAGGTTGGTTGGAAAACTTATTTATCTAGCCCACACTAGACCTAACATTGATTTCTCTATGAGTGTTGTAAGCCAATCCATGCATTCTCCCTATGAAGAACTGTAAGACCCTTAATTTTTAATTAAAATTATGGAATTAATTTTAAGTGTATTTTGGGGATATTTGTAAAATATTTAATATATGTATGTTTTGAGTGAATATATATATATATATAAATATTTATTTTGGAAGATAAATTAAGATTATTGGATTAAGAATAAAATTAATTTAATTACTAGTAATTAAATTAACGGACAGTTAATTAAGGGATTAGCGGCTAATTGCGACGAGATTGGTTAAGTGCTGAGGATCAGACAAGTGTCGGGTGAGGTGGCACCCACACAAGCCTATATATAGGAGTGAGAAGGATGGTGAAATCAGAACACCATTCCTCCTTCCTCACTGCCCATACTGCATGTAACAGTATCCCTTCCCTTCTCCCATTCTGTTTTTCCATTTCCAGCATGTTAAGAAAAAGAGAAAAGAGGGAGTTCCTCAAAGTAACATTACTTGAAAATCTAAGCACCAAACCAGAAAACCCCCAGTACAAAAGTTGTTCCCCTCATCATTCCGAAGCTAGAGAACCCAATTTCGTAGCAGCAAACGCAGGCGGGATTTTCGCCGATTTTTAACGCGTAAACGGGAACGAAAACAGCAACGAGAGAAGTAGCAAAAACACAACGAGGGTAAGGGTACCTTCCACTTTCTAGTTGCATTTTAGGACTGTAAATGTATGTTTGAGGTGTGATCATATTTGAGTTTCTGTTTTGAAAAAGAAACTGTTTTACATGACATTTTGAAAGATGAAAGAAAATGCATTATGTTGAGGTTTTAAAAATATGCAATATGCTGTTTTGGGTGGTTATTCCAATGTTGTTTTGTTTATGTGGGAAGGTTGAAAAATGCATTGCATGTTATTTTGAATATGATTAAAATGCATGTTCATAAAACTGTTTTGAAAGTTGTTTTAAAATGCGAAAATGCATTCTGTTGGTGTATTGCTGCTATGTGATGCTTGCTGTTTGGCTGAATGTGTTAATGTCGTTATGATGGTGTGAGAAAGCTGAAATGCTTGGCATGTTGTTCTGATGTTTGAGAAAACTGAAAATGCTTTGCATGTTGTTCTGATGTTTGAGAAAGCTGAAATGCTTTGCATTCTGTTCTGTTGATGAAAATCTGGTGCTGCTGATGTTTTCAAAAGAAAAGGGATTTTAACTGATGAAAGTGTTTTTCTGGAAAAGTGCTGAATCTGTTTTGATGTTTTGTTGATTTTTCAAAAGAAACAGTTTGAAATGTGTTGAAGTCTCAGGAAAATTTCACTGATTTAGAAGGTGTATTCGAATACACCATGAGTGTATTCGAATACAACCTGCCAAGCTTCTGTTTTACTCAACTTTTCAAACTTGTATTCGAATACAGGCCCCTGTATTCGAATACAGAGGAAGGATTTTTGCTTCTGACTTAGCATATGTATTCGACTACGACTCTGTTGTATTCGAATACAGAAGTGAGATTTTAACACTGTATTCGCATATGTATTCTTCTACGACAGTCTCGTATTCGAATACAGGATGCTAACTTCCACAAATTTTGCTTCTGTATTCGAATACAAGGGAGCTGTATTCGAATACAGATTCGGGTTTTTCTAGAAACTCAGTTTTTAGCTTATGTATTCGAATACAAGGAAGTTGTATTCGAATACAGATTCGTGTTTTCCAGAAAATCAAGTTTTAAGCACTGCCATGTGAACTTTAAAGTGTTGGGGAAGGTTTGAAACAATTTAAAATGAAGTTTTTGAATAGTTTTGAAGAAGAGATGATGAGTTTAATAAAAACTTCAATGATGGTGGGAAAATGCTGACTATACACTATTTTTGGCTCCTGTATTCGACTACAGGCATGCTGTATTCGAATACAGAATGTTGAAATTACAGTTTCAGCTTATGTATTCGAATACAAGGGATCTGTATTCGAATACAGATTCGTGTTTTTCAAAAATCCAGAGTTTTAAACATTGTTTTATAAACCTTAAGTGTTAAGGATCATTTGGGAAGGTTTGTGATGAACTGAAATGGAATTTTTGTGACAATTTGAAGTGATGGTAAGGAAGTTTTTGAGACTCTACTGATATAGCGAAAAATACTGATTTTTACACTATGACAGCCTCTGTATTTGAATACAAGAAGGCTGTATTCGAATACAGAGTGTAATTCTGCACTGTTTTTGGCTTATGTATTCGAATACAGAGGAGCTGTATTCGAATACAGATTCGTATTTTCTAGAAAACTTAGTTTTAATCACTGTTTTATGAATTTTAAAAGTTTGGGAAACATTGGAATGACTTAAGATAATTAAGCATGGAATTTGTGAGATAATGTGAAGTGTTATGATTGTTTGACTGTTTAATCATGATTGTGATGATGATGATATTGATTGTGTTGAGATGTTTTGAAAAATGATGGAAAGGTTGAAATTTCCTGATAATGCATACTGGTTCAGTGGAGAGATAACACTGCATATTCATACATTGCATAGTCAAGTGGTACCCGCGATGGGCCACAGAGTAATGCGTAAACGTGCTGATCTGGTGAGCGATTGCACGAGTGCTGGTCTGTTGAGTGACTGCACTGGTACTAGACTGTTGAGCGTCTGTACCGTGAAATGCGCAACCACGTGCTGATCTGTTGAGCGATTGCACGAGTGCTGGTCTGTTGAGCGACTGCACCGGTACTGATCTGTTGAGCGATTGTACCTTGGTATATGTCAAACGTGCTGGTCTGTTGAGCGACTGCACTGGTGCTGATCTGTTGAGCGATTGCACCCTGGTCTTGAGGGCCGTTAAATTCATACATATTTAAATTGTGCTGGTCTGTTGAGCGACTGCACCTTGGTAATTCAAAGAAATTGTATACATGAGCATATACATATTGCATTGGGGGATCGACCGGTGGGTCACTATTTGGTTATATGATAATGGTTGAAAATTGATGTGTGTGAGTACCTTATGAAATCTAATTTTCTGATAAATGATTGTGATTGCTGAAATGTTGGCTGTACTTACCACATATTTTTCATAATAATAGGTTGCTGTTTTGAAAAGGTGTATCTGTCATGAAATTTCAAATGAGCATCCTAGATTTTCATCATTGTCATATGTTATACCATGGGTGTATCTGTTCTGTGATATAAATGCTATGTGTATATTTGTTAATTTCGGTCGGTGACCCTTTACTATTATATGTGGAATTTGGGCTTTGCCCTCAGATGCCCCCCAAACCCATGCCACCCGTGGGACCCAAGACGACGGAAATGTCGCTCGACTTCATTGATCGTTCCGTGCCTATTGCTTAGGTATATGACCCCACCTCAAGCAGGGCTACATACACGGGGAGATTGACGAGGACCTGTAGGACCAATGGAGTGGTGCACTACGTGGAGCACAGCTATGCGAGGATTGACTTTCCTATGCCTTCCCGTTTGGTATTGGAGGCGCACAGGATTTTTGAGGATGCGGAGGAACCAGCTAGAGGGGTTGAGACAGAGGCCACCGTAGGAGTGGTGACTCCTAACCCGGTGATTCGAGAGAATGTACGTGATTCTGAGGCAGAAGAGAAGAACGAAGAGCCGAAGCCAGTAGCAGCTGATATGCCGGCTCCGTCTAGGATCTCCGATGATTGTTATGAGATTTCGGCACCGCCGAAGCGACCGAGACTGTGCATTGATATGACTTCGGAGGAGACTGACCCCTCTCTGTATTATGAGGAGGAGGAGGTCACATCGAGGCGAGCGGCGGAGTCGGATGAGACTTGTTTGGGATGCGGAGGAAATCCGTGCTACTGTAGCTTTAGTGCATGATCAGTTAGACTTGATGTATAAGATTTGAGCTGGAAATGTAATTTGTTTATTTTGGAAATTATTGTACTACTTTTCCGCTAAACTATGCACTCTGATATTTTCTGTTGGGATGATTATGACATTGTTATCTTTTGAAAATATATTAATGTTTAGTGTTAAATTCCCAGAATTAAGTACTTAGTGATATTACGATGAAATTATTTAATTACGTTCATCGATTAATCCACGACGTACTATTTTTAAGAAACGGATTAAAGGAAACTTTTTATTTCGATTCTTTTGAAGTGATGAAATGGAAAATTATTTTAATTAATTATTTAAAAAGAAAAAATACACTTGCGCTGTGTTTTAAACTCGGGGTGTTACAAGAACACTTGGAGGCAGTTTATTGGATCTTAAGGTACTTGAAATCAAATCCTGGAAAGGGTTTGTACTTCAAGAAATCTGATGACAAAGAAGCCTCTATATTTACAAATGCTGATTGGGCAGGATTAGTTACTGATAGAAATTCCACTACTGGATATTGTGCCTATGTTTCAGGAAATTTAGTCACTTAGAGAAGTAAGAAACAAGGGGTTGTTGCTCGAAGCAGTGCAGAAGCCGAATTTAGAGCAATGGCTCAAGGAATCTGTAAATTTTTGTGGATTTGTAAACTCTTGGACTAACTGAAAATGAAAGTTGACTCACCCTTAAAATTGTTCTGTGATAGCAAAACAATAATAAGTATAGCTCACAACCCTGTACGACATGATAGAACCAAACACGTTGAGATTGAATGACATTTCATAAAAGAAAAAATTGATGGTGGAAAGCCAACTGCTGATATCTTGACAAAAACTTTGGCAAGATCGAATTTTGAGCGACTTATAACAAAATTGGGCATGACAGATATCTAAACACCAACTTGAGAAGGGTGTTGAAGAATCAAGGGAAATGAGATTCGATTCTCTTTTATTTTATATTATTTTGTTTATTTTTATTTTATGATTTTGTCATTATTACTCAGTATAATTATTGTAATTTCTTTTCCTATATAAACAACTTAAGATTGTAGTAATAAAACATGAAAGTATTTTGCCTTTTACTTTCTTCACATCTAATTCTTAATAGGATTGAATGATGAATATCAAAGTCTGGCCTTGCAAGTTTTGCTCATGGAGCCTATGCCTTTAATCAATAAAGTGTTTTTTCTATGGATATGCAACCAGAAAGAAAGTTGTAGTATGGATTTCCATCAATTGTAAATGATGAATCAGGTGCACTAGTGAATGCAGTAGATGCCTCAAGGTCATATGGCGGATGTAGAGGAAATGGAGGTTCACAAAGATGTTAGGAATCCAAGAATTGGATTCCAAGGATTTAGAAGAAGAACACTAATATTTAGAACCATGATAGGCCACACTATAAAGGTTTTTTTATAAGAAGCATGGCACTGACTAAGTGTGCAGATAATGTCATCAAGGGAGCTTCTCATTCAGGACAAGCTGGAAGTAACATTTTCTACAACATTTAACTCTAAATTTGTGGATTCTTGTTGGTTTGTTACGTACAACAGGACTGATCATATAGAGGTTAAATTACCTAATGGGAACTCAGTAGAAGTAGGTTTCACCAGATAAGTTTAGTTGAGTAATGATTTGATAGTTGAGAATGTTCTATTTGTGCTTCGATTGGCAGTAAACTTGCTATTCATTGCAAAGTTATGTATAGAGCAGTAATGCTCATTAACCTTTGAACTTGAATGTTGTAAATTACAGGGAAATATTGACATGAGGAAGATTGGTTTGGCTAAACAAGTGGATGATTTGTACTACCTAGAAGTGAACAAAAAGAGAGCAGCAGAATGATATGCCTGAATAAAAAAGTATTCATGTATTCCTATTGCTAAGCATACAACTTGTGATGTGTGGCAGCAGAAAAGATTGTCATTCCCTATCAGTAATAATAATGCAAATGATGTGTTTGAAATGATTTCCTTAGATATTCGGGGACCTTTCTCCAGAAAATCAATGTATGCTAAAGTTAAAATCTAAGGTGTGTGATAGGATAAAAGTATTCATCTAAATGATGGAAACTCAATTTGAAAAGGGTTGAAATAATTAGAAGCGACAATGGGCTAATGTTCATGTTTGCTGAATTTTTTTCTCAAAAAAGATTAATGCATAAAAGTTGTGTAGCTACATACACCGCCAAAAAATGGAAGAGTGGAAAGAAGTAACAATACATTCTTAACATAAGTAGAGCCTTTGTGTTTTAGTCAAGATTGCCAAAGCAGTATTGGTATACTTTGTGCAGTTTGATCCAAGGGCATAAATAATTTGCTTTCTTGGGGGACAAACCTGGTATGAAAGGTTACATCCTTGTTGTTGTCACCAACGAGACTCTTATTTCAAGGAATGTCTATTTCTATGATATGGATTTTCCTTTAGACACTAAGGTGCTAAGTTATGCTCCATGTATATATGTTGAGGAGGATGTTGTTTCTAGTACAAGCCAACCTCAACCTAAATTAGTAGAGATAGAGTAACCCTGTTGATTTAAAACCAACAAAAATACCCAGTCTCTATCCTTGACCCATCCTGAACCTACACCCCCACCTTCACCAAACTTAGACCACACCTCATTGACGAGCTCAACATCCTCACATAGAGCATATACACTTTCTTAACCTCTGAACTTGAGAAATAGAGAGGATCTTTACATGTAATCTATATAGCAAGGGTCAAACTAAATATATGTAGAGCAAATTTCCACTTTATTTTTTTTACCCTAAAACATAGATTTTTTGGGGATGCTTTATTTATTGGTTTTTTATGGAAAATGTTGATACTAGTTCTTGTGTTGCTCATGTGGGAATGAGTGATAAGAGTTTTTTCTCCCGATCATTTAAAGTTTCTGGTACTATGCCTACGGATGTTTGGATTCTTGACTCTAGAGCCATCGATCATATGACATTTCATTCAAAAGAATTTTTTTATGTATGCTCTTCTTCCTGTTTTCATTACATTATTGTTGTTGATGGTTCTCGTACTCGTGTTGTTGGTTCTAAAAATATTGAGCTTCAACCTTGTTTTAAATTACATGATGTGCTCATGTTCCCACACTATCTCATAACTTTATCTCTATTCGTAAGTTTACTCAAGATCACAAGTTTGTCGTAATCTTATTTTTATTCTCGTTGTACTTTTCAAGATATTGCAATGAGGAAAACAATTGTAGTTGCGAAGGAACAAAGAAGGTTGTACTATTTTTCTGAAAAACAAGTTTGTAAGAATGAAAAACAAGTTTGTAAGAATGAGTTGTCTTCGACATTTCAGTCTCACTGATATTTGCATGCCTCACAAATATGGCTTCAACATAAGCATCTTGTTCATCCTCATTTTTATTTGATGAGGTCTTTGTTTCCTTCTTTATTTATAAATCAATTTGGTGAAGCTTTTAAGTGTGATATTTGTCAGTGTTCTAAGCACCATCATGCTATTTTTCCTTCTAGTCTTACTAAAAGTGTTGATTCATTTCATCTTATCCATTCTTATGTTTGGGGATCTGCCCCTATTTCTAATATTTATGGTACAAACATAATTTGGAAAAATGTCGATCATAGACTTTCAAGTTTTAATAGAAAATAAGGGATTATTCATGGATTCACTTGTGTTGATACACCACAGCAACAAAATTGTCACTTAGTTGAAGCCTTATTGGGGTGAAGTTGTATTGACAATTGCCTATCTAGTTAATTGCGTGCCATCTCGTATTTTAGGTAATGTTAGACCTATTCATTATATGAGTCCACTTTTCTCTTTAGTTTCTATCATGCAAAGTTTTGAGCCTCAAGTATTTGGATATGTTGCTATTGTTCATGTTCATAAGCAACATCAAAGTAAGTTGGACTCTCGTGCAATTAGAAGTGTCTTTGTGGGTTATCCTTCTAATAAAAGAGGGTAAAAATGTTATCATCCTCCAGGTTGTAATTACTTTATTTCTAAGGATGTAACCTTTCATGAAAATTTTTCTCACTTCATTTGCCCTCAGCTTCAGGGGGAGAACATAAATGATTTGGAATCTGAGTTCGAGTTTCTAGACCTTGGTCCTAGCTTTTCTAAGATACGTGTTTCATCTCCTAGTCCCGAGACAACATTTCTTACTCCATTTCCTAATCCTGAATTTCAGTCTTCTTTGTGCTCTATTTTGCAAGGCTAATAAGTCAATTCTTGTTTATTAGAGGACAAATGAATCTGACCTGCTAATAACTTCAATTTTCCGAATCAGACGTAAGTATTGAAAATGATCCCTCTATTGGTGAGTCTTAGACTTCTAATACTTGTGATGTTAATCCAGATGATTTACCTATTGCTCTAAGAAAGGATACAAGATATTGTGCCTCTAAATATAGATATCTTATTTCTCAATTTGTCTCTTCTAAAATTCTTTCGCCGCAGTATCAAATTTTTATTGCAGCTGTTAACTATGGGAAAATCCAATTATATGTTTAAGAAACATTGCAAGATAAAAATTGGGTCCAAGCTTTGGATGATGAAATCAAAGCACATGAAAAAAAATGGAACTTGGGAGATTGTTGAGAGACAAGGAAGCAAGAAACCAGTTGGGTGTAGGTGGATTTATAACGTAAAACACAAATCAGATGGAACCCTTGATCATTACAAGGCAACACTAGTAGCTAAAGGATATACTCATAAATATGGTATTGATTATGAGGAGACATTTGCACGAGGACTTAGAGAAAGAGGTGTATATGGAGATTCCCCCAGGCTTTGGTTTCACAGGTGGAGCTAACAAGGTGTTTCGATAGAATGCCTTATATGGACTAAAGCAATCCCCTCAGGCATGGTTTGGAAGATTCAAAAAGGAAATGGTCTGCCTGGCATATAAGCAAAGCCAAGGAGATCACACTTTATTGTTCAAACATTAACAAGGAGGAAAAATAATTGTAGTATTATACTTCTTGTTTATGTTGATGTTATTATTGTTATAGAAGATGATTTGACTGAGAGACAACTGCTCAAAGAGAAATTATCAACAGAGTTTGAGATGAAGAACCTTAGGCAACTCAAGTGTTTCTTGGGAATTGAGGTAGCCTACTTAATGCAAGGCATATTAATCTCTCAAGGGAAGTATGTGCTTGATCTTTTTCAAGAAACAGACAAACTTGGATGTAAACCTACAAGTGTTCCATTTGAGCAAAATCACAGGATGAGCTTGAAGGAGGAAAGTGCTAAAGTTGACAAGGGTCGGTTTCAGATATTAGTGGGAAAGTTGATTTACTTGGCACACACTAGACCAAATTTGGCATATGCAATCAGTGTGTTAATTCAATTCATGCATGATTTAAGGGTGAGACACTTACAGACTGTAAACCATGTTCTACAATATCTCAAAGCCACTCCAGGGAGAGGACACTTGTATAAAAGAGGTGGAAGCCTTAACTATGGAGGCTTACACTGATGTTGATAATGCAGGTTCAGTGAGTGATAGAAGATCTATTTCAGGCTATTTTAAGAAGACCTACGTAGGAAACTTGTTGCTTGGAAGAGTAAGAAGAAATGTGTATTTGCTTAATCAAGCTTTGAAGCAAAGTTTAGAGCTATGGCCCTAGGAATTTGTGAGCTATTATGGATGAAACTTGCGCTAGAAGATTTAAAGATAAAGTGTGAAGACCCTATTAAGTTGTTTTGTGACAATATATCAGCCATCAGTATTGCTCATAATCCCATACAGCCTAATAGAACCAAACATATTGAGATTGACTAACATTTCATTAAAGAGAAGTTGGATAGTGGATTGATTACTACAGTCTACATTCCTTTTGAGCATCAACTAGCAGATGTGTTAACAAAGGGCTTACCAATTGAAAGATTCATCCAACTGACTTGCAAGTTGGGAATGATAAATATCCACTCACAAGCTTGAAACGGAGTGTTGGAAATATAGGATAGTCTATTTTTACTTCTTAGGCACATTAGTGTTAATTAAGCACATTATACATATTTAAACATAGTAATGATAGTACTTTTATTAAGATTGAAATAAAGTTCACATGCATTCTTATATACAAGGGCAAAGATAAATGTGTTGTATATAACCCAAATTTCAATCCTACTCAATATTAAAACACGAGTATAAATAGAATGAAAAGAAAGTAAGATATATATATATATATATATATTCATATGAATAACTTACTCAGGAAAAAGTCTCTGATACCATTACATCGCCTTATTACAACTTAGTAGCTTAGCTAATAATTATCATAAGAAGAAAATTAGATACCTTATTTATGGATGAGGAAGAGAAAATAAAAATAAGTTGGAAAATAGTAGGTTATCAGAGGATAGTGTAATATGAAAGGAAATTGTATTTTTAAAGCTTGGTTACAACTGAGGCATTTTAGTGCCTTATATAAAAAACTAAGGCTTACTATTTAAGCCGGTAAAAAGGCTAACATGACATTTGGTAGCCGGTTACAAAGATCAATAATTGATGCCGGGTGCACTTTGTGGGCCCCATCGTCACATCAAATAATGACACAAAAAAGCAAAATTACAAAAATATTAAAAGCAACATTATTGCTTTCTTTTTGACTTAAAAGAGATTCCTTTTATTATGGCCGACAGCATAATGTCTGGGTATTTGGCTTGTTGTGAATTATTGGCACGATTACGTCATTGCTTGCATCTTATTATTGTCCTTTTCCTTTTTTACTTTGTTGAGTCATCGTTTCTATCATTGAATCCCAAATGTCTTCGGGACTAGGTTCTTCATCTTCTTGAGATTCCCCAGCTAAGCAATCAAAAGCATTGGAATCCATTGATCCTTGTGAACTGGTTTCCATAAAAACATTTTTTTTTCCTGGGAAAGTTTTGAAAAATTGATTTTTCATATGATCAAGAACTCTAATCATAATTTGATCTTCAGATTCAGTGAGATGAATTTTCTGAAAATAATCTTTTAGATTATTCATATAGATCTCTTGAGAACCTTGTTCTTTTCTCTTTAATTGGTCACTAGCAATAGCTGTTTTAATATTGGTTTCCATGCATTGGATATCTTCATTAGGCATTCTATTCCACCATTTATAGAATAAATTTCTTCTAAGAACAGGAATGTGAAATTTATCCTGGGCAATTGTAATAGTCCATCTCCATATCCATGGGACTTGGAATTTTATAAAGAATAAACATGGACTTTGTCCAAAAATTAGTTTTGAAGCATTTTTCAGAATTAGGGGGCTAGAATCGCACCATGAATTGTATAAATCCAGAATATTTTTTGGTAGAATTTCTAAAGAAGGACCGAATTTGATCCACCAATTAAAAAACCAAATTGGTATAGGTTTCTCAGCTATATCTGGATTGATGCTAAAAAACCAAGAATGTTTATTCTTTGGATTTTGATAATAAAAGGCTAGTGTAAAAGCTTGGACATAATCCCAGTAATTAAAATAAATAATTTTATCTTCAACAATTTTAATTGCCTTTTCACCATTAGGATTTAATCCCCATTGTTTGGGAGTTAATATCTTATTGATATGACATTTACTAAAGTTTATAAAACTTCCTGGATTGTTATTCTGATAATGGTGAGTGATAGTCACTGATTCAGTGATTTGTAATAAGACTTCCAAATTAGGTCTAGACTTACCATAAAGTCCAGGATATCCTCTTGATTCGAGGTATCTTGTTTTGATTGACCATCCATCATTAGGTGACAATTTTACATCTTCTTCTTCGACATTCATTATGTCTTCTGTAACAGGGTTCTCAAAATACTCTGTTACTTCTTGTTGGGTTTCATTAACCGCAACCTCTTTGTAAGATGACGTCTTACTTGCTGAGGAAGAAGGAATATCTTCTTTCTTTGGTGGTGCAGGTAATTGCTGCAAATTTCTATTCCTATGGACTGTAGTCCAGTCCCCTATTAGAGGAATGTTTGATTCTTGATAGGGTAACAAATTGTTACTCCTTCTTCCACCACGACCTCGACTATTATAACCTCGGCCTCTTCCCCTGATTGGGATCGCCATTCTTTCTGGGTTTTTCCCCAGGATGATTGCTTAATTTCGCTGCAAAAATTCACGAGTTAGATAGTCTGCAAGAGAATTATTTTCTCCTTTAATATATTGAATATCAAATTCAAATACTGATAATTGAGCTTGCTAGTTAGCAAAAATTTGTTTTGAAACAAGATTTTTGACATCTTTTTCAATAATTGATTTAGCTGAACTACAATCAATTCTTAACAAAAATTTTGGTTCAATAAATCATCTTGGAATTTAGAAATACATTTAATAATAGAAAGCACTTTCTTAATGGTCGAATAATTAGACGGCGTTGGATTCCATTTTCCAGAAGTAAATCTTATTAAGATTTCTTTATTGGTGTCTGGATTAATCTATTTTAAGATTCCTCCATAACCAATATTTGAAGCATCCGTTTCAACAATTTTAAAAAACTTGGGATTTGCTAAATTCAAACAAGGCAAACATTTAACTTTGTTTTTAATTCTTTGGACAACTAAAGAATGTTCATTTGTCCATGGTTATGGATTTTTTCTAAGTCTCTTATAAAGAATAGCTGTATCTTGAGAAAGATTTTCATAGTAATCTGAAATATAATTTAAGCTTCCCAAAAATCTTTGGAGCTGTTTCTTATCAGTAATAATATATGGAAATCTTGAAGCAAATTCAACGCTTCTGCTAATAGGAACAATTTTTCCTTGGTCTATTTCATGACCCAAAAATCTAATTTTTGTTTGGAATAATTTCATTTTGGGAGTAGACAAAACTAGACCATTATGTCTGACTAAATTTTTAAAAATCTTTAAATGCTTTATGTGTTGAACAATAGTTTTTGAAAACACTAAAACATCATCAATATAAACTATCATAAAATCAGAATAGGGATTAAAAATATCATTCATAATATTCTGAAATTCAGAAGGGGCATTTTTTAGCCCAAATGGAAGGACGTTCCATTCAAAGTGTCCAAAGGGGACCGTAAAGGCTGTCTTGTATTTATCAAATTCATTAATCTGAATTTGCCAATAGCCCGATTTCATATCGAATTTTGAAAAAATTAAGGCATCATTAAGTCTATCTAATAAAACTTTTTTATTAGGAATTGGATACCTTATCCATTTCAGAACTTTATTAAGAGGTTTATAATTAATAACTAATCTAGGAACACCTCGTTCCTGTTCAGCATTTTTATTTCCATAAAAAGTTGTGCAACTCCATGGTGATTTGGATTTTCTAATTAATCCTTTTTCTAAAAGATTATTAATCTCTTTTTTGCAAAGATCGAGATATTCTTGATTCATTTGAGCTGGCCTGGCCTTAGTTGGAATTTGACTTTCTTTAAAGTCATCAATGTAAGGTAAAGAAATGATGTGTTGTTTTCTATTCCAGAAAGCGTTTGGTAAATCATTACACACTTCTGTTTTGAACTGTTGTTCAATAGTTCTAATTTGTCTCTTAATTTCATATTTATTAAGATGATCATTAATATTAAAAATATTTATTTCATTTTTAAGAAAACATAATTGTTTTTCTTTGCTAAGAAGAATATCTTTAACCTCATTTAACATTCTAGTTTGAGGATCAGTAATAAATTCGAAAATAATTTTCTTATTTTCAATTATGGTAGTAATACCATTTTGATCAATATTTGTAATAGGCATGATATTATGCAAAAAAGGAGTTCCTAGTATAATTCTATGAGTTAAATTTTTAACTAGAATAAAAGATGTTGGTAAACAAACATTTTTATTACAAATATATGCATTTGAATGTTTATAATTAACTTGTAATTTCTCTCCACCAGCTTGAGTAAGGGCCTGTGTGGTTTTTAAAAAATATTTAGTAGGGATAATTGTTGGAACCAAGTTGGTTCTAAGTACTTAGGATTTTGATGCTTACAAATGTACTCAATGTAAACTTATTTTGTACTTTGAATTATTTAGTTAAATGCCTGAGAAACTGAAGGAAACAAAAGTAGAGATCAAAGGATTCCAGAAAAATGAATTCTGGATTGACCAGAAGATATCCAGGAATGTCAAAAACATGACCAGAAGATATCTTTGATGGCCCAGATCAGAAGGAATAAAAATCAGAATGAAACATGGATCATACCATTGGAAAGCCTGCCAGAAGGAGAGTTGTTCCATACAAACAGGAATTAAATATCAATTTTATTCCAGAAGTTATTCTGACCAGAAGATGGCCTCACAGTGAAAACTTACACAGCTCAGACTTGTTCCAGACTTGACCAGAAGGTATGTTTATGAGTCCAGAACAAGAGGATCAATCTAGATTTGGCCCAGACCATAAGATGGCATGATTCAGGGCATGGAACTAAGTCCAGAACAAAAGAAATGAGTTCCATAATCAACCCAGACCTGGTCGAAAATCAAAGGTAAAATGTCCAGACTGAAATATTTTTTGATCAAGTTTATTTCAGTTTGTTCTAGACCAAATTCCAGAATCTGTCCAGATCAGAGTAAAAATATCCAGATCAATGGTTCAGAAATAATTTTTTGAGTCCAGTGATGGTCCAGATCAGAAAATCAGACCATGGCCCAGTGTTGTGCGAAATCAGAGGGACAAAATGTGCAAGTCCAGAAATGGCCGAGTCCAGAAGAATTGAACATATCAGGCGCGCATCCAGGTTGGCCGAAATCAGAAGATCAGAGGGTCAGGAAGTGTGGTCCAGGGATGGCCGAATTCAGAGGATCACAACATATCATTTCGCTTGGACCAGATGTGGACTAGCGCTCAAAATTATGATGGTCCAGAATTGATCAACGATGGAGATTGCAAGTTTTTTTAATTAAAGTGTTAAAAAGATTGGTTATAAAAATAAAGTGGAGTAGCATCGAATTCAGGAGCATTGGCGGGAACAACCAACAGATTTAATTGGCCAGTTATTTTGAATGGAAATCTGAAGGTATGTTTTTTATTTATATGAAGCCCAATTGGTCAAGTTATTTTTGGAAGAGAATCCAGCAAGATTCAGCTCGAATTTGATCATGGAAGAAACCCTAATTTTCATCTATAAAAGGAGGTTCAAGGCAGAATGCTAAACATCGAAAATTACAAAAGGGTCATACACTTCGAAAGCAAACACTCTCAAATTTTCATATAAGTCAATTGTTGAGTCTCAGTTTTTAAAGCAAGTACTCTTGTTATTTTCGTTCCACTGTGTCAAATCTAAGTTGTTGAAGTGAAGTCTACAAGCTGAGGGAGTCAGTAGGGGTAGCAAGTACTTAGCAATTAGATTCATAGTGGTGTGGTTTCTTCTACAATCTGGGGTTGTCAGATTGGCTGAAGACAGGTGTTTTCCTCAAGAAGTCTAGGATTGTTAGACTATTGAGAATACTGACTTGGAGGGTCAGTAGCAAGGTTGTAATTCAAGTTTGAATTAGTGAAATCCTTCAAGGCGAAGGGACTGGACGTAGCCTCGTTAACGGTGAACCAGTATAAAATCTGTGAGTTTTTATTTTTATTTTTATCCGCTGCTATCTCTGTTTTAATTATACATCAAGTTTTGTTTTGAAAGTATTAAAACAGGAAAAGTATTCAAGTTAAGTCAAACACAATTCAACCCCCCTTCTTGTGTTTGCACCTTCAATTGGCATCAGAGCTCGGTCTCAAGGCTGAGCACTTAACAGTGTTTGAGGAAAGGTCCAAGGGGTTCAATATGGCAGAAGAATTGGGAAACAACATCAACAGACCACCACTGTTTGATGGAGAAAGGTTTGAGTATTGGAAGGACAGAATGAGAAGCTTTGTCATATCTCAAGATCCTGAACTATGGAAGATGATAGTTAAAGGATACACTGCACCAACTGATCTAGAAATCCAACTAAAGAATTAGACTTGGATGATATGACACGAGATCAGAGCAGATTACACAAACTTCATCACAAGTCCAGAACCATCATGGTCAGTGCAATCACAGTCAAGGAATTTGATAGATGCACAAATAAAGAAACAGCAAAGAGTATATTTGATAGTTTGGTTCTGACCTATGAAGGAACCAAGCAGGTTCAACAAACAAAGGCTAACATATTGGTCAGAAAGTATGAGTTGTTCAAGATGGAAGAGGATGAAGACATTGACACAATGTTCTGCAGGTTCTAGACTTTAGTATTAGGATTGAAAGTATTGAACAAAAGCTATACCACTGAAGATCATGTCTGGAAAATTCTGAGAAGTCTTCCAAAAAGGTGGAGACCAAAGGTTACTGCAATTCAGGAAGCTAAGGATCTGAGTACCTTGAGGCTGGAAGATCTGATCAGCTCACTCAGGTCTCATGAAATAGAACTGGAAGAAGAGGAACCTAAGAAGAAGAAGAATCTGGCTTTGAAATCGAAACAGAAGAAAGCTGCAAAGGCAGAATCGGAATCAGAGGATTGTGATAGTGACTTTGATGATATGGCATACTTAACCAAAAAGATGGTTAAGATCTGGGAAAACAGGAAGAAAAGAAACTTCAGAAAGAAACATAACAGCAAGGATAAGGAAGAATCTGACAAAAAGAATATTGTTTGTTATGGATGCTATAAACCTGGACATATCAAGTCAGAATGTCCTAATCTGGAAAAAGGCAAACAGCATAAGAAAAGTTCCAGATACAGAAAGAAAGGTCTGATGGCTGCCTGGGATGTATCAGAATCAGAGGAAGAATCTTCTGATGAAGAAGAGGCAGAAACAGCAAAGATGGCTCACATCAGGTCTGCTTCTGGTCTTCATAAAAGCATGAATTCCAGAGGGAAAATAGGCAGAAGGAAGAGTGATAGAAGCAATCACTCAGGCAAGTCTGGAAGCACATCAGAGGAAACAATTCTGTCTCTGATGGCTCATACAAATTCAGGTTCTGAATACTACTCTGAAATAGAATCAGAAGATGAAGACAGTGAGGTATTTTCTGATCTTTCTAAACCTGAATTAATTGATACTTTAAAGGACTTGTTAAATGCAAATAATAAGATCTTTAAAACTAAAAACTCTTAGGGAAGATAAGAAAAGTCTAACCAAAGAGGTCCAAGTTTCAAAGAATCGAATTTCAAAGTATGCAACTGAAATCAAAGATTTGAAAACTGAAGTTGCAAAACTCAAGTCTGAAAACCAAACTCTGAAAAATAATAATTGTTCCAATTCTGAGACTGTTTGTAAATCTAATATGCATGAGCAATTTTTTAAAAACTTTATTTCAAATGGAATGGAAAGAAGTAAGTATGCATCTATGATTTATGGAAACAGCAACTCTGGAAAGAAAGGTCTTGGTTTTACAGAAACAAGTACTGAAAATAAAACTGCTTATTCTGATGTTTTATGTATTGTCTGTGCTAAGAAAGGTCACTCTGAATTATCTTGTCCAATGGTAAAATCTGAACAAGATCAGAGAGCTGTTAAGACTAACAAACCTGGACCCAATCAGTTTTAGGTACCAAAAGATCAAATTGTCTATGTTGCAGATGTTCTGAGCAACCAGAAGGAGACACCAACAATGGTGCCTGGACAATGGATGTTGGCAATGCACAAGCAGAAGAAGGTGTATGTTCCTGCTACAACAAGACAAAGGCAATCTGAGTCTGATGGAAGAAGGTCTGGTCATCCCAACCAGAACCAGAATCGGAATCAGAACCAAAACTGGAACCAGACCTCAAAATTGGAACCAGAACCAAACAGGATCTGGAATCAAAACAGGAGCTGGAATAAGTATCAGAAGCACAGATACTGGAACCAGAATCAGAATCAACTCTGGAACCAGAACCAGAGTCAAATAAGAAGTTACCAGAATCATCAAAATTACCAAATTCATCAGAACTTCCATACTCACCCAAATCACTGGAATTACCAGAACCAAAACATGTTCCAGAATCATCAGAGGAACCTGATTTATCAACCAAAGAAGAATCAAGGAAACTGCTCAAACAGGCCAGAAGAAGAACTGGCTCTAATGGCTCGAACAGAAGCTAAGTCAGAATCTGAGTCTGATTCTAACTCTGATTTTGACAGAGAAAAGGCAAGGTATAATCAGCAACACAAAACATGGTATCTTGATAGTGGCTGCTCCAAACATATGACAGGAGATAAATATATGTTTCTGGATCTGACTATAAAGAATGGAGGAAAAGTTTCCTTTGGAGGAAACCAGAAAGGTCAGATTATTGGTACAGGAACTGTTGGTAACACTTCTTCTCCCTTGTCTATTAAAAATGTTCTGTATGTTAAAGGTTTAAAACATAATCTTCTGAGCATAAGTCAATTAAGTGACTGCAAATATGATGTTATCTTTAATCAAAAAACTTGCAAAGCTGTTAGTCAAATTAATGGGACTGTTTTATTTATTGGAACTAGGGAGGATAATGTTTATAAAATTGATCTGTTTAGTCTTGCTAAGCAACAGGTTAAATGCTTATTATCTGTAAGTGAGCAGAATCTGATTTGGCACAAGAGGCTAGGGCATGCAAACCCCAGACTCATATAAGAGTTGAGCAAACTCCAGTTGGTAAGAGGGTTGCCCAAGGTAAGTTCCAAAACTGAGATTCTGTGTGAAGCATGTCAAAGAGGTAAACAAACTAAAAGCTCCTTTAAAACTAAAAAATGTGTTTCTACCTCTCAACCACTTGAACTGCTTCACTTAGATCTGTTTGGTCCTGTTCAAACAGCTTCTCTAAGTGGTACAAAATATGGCTTTGTGATTGTTGATGATTACTCAAGGTGGACTTGGGTAAAATTTTTAAAGAACAAAGACGAATCTCACAAAGTATTTATCTCATTCTGTAAACAAGTTATGAATGAACAGGGCACTAAGATCATAACCATCAGAAATGATCATGGAGGTGAATTTGAAAACAAGTACTTTGAAGAATTCTGTGATGAGAATGGCATCTCTCACAACTTCTCATCCCCCAGAACACCTCAACAGAATGGAGTGGTAGAAAGGAAGAACAGATCACTGCAGGAGATGGCCAGAACCATGCTGAATGACATGAAGGTTGCCACCTACCTCTGGGCAGAAGCTGTCAACACAGCCTGCTATATTCAGAATCGAGTCTACATCAGGTCCATCTTAAATAAAACTCCCTATGAACTTTGGAAAGGTAAGAAACCCAATATTTCCTACTTTAAGCAATTTGGTTGCATCTGTTTTATGTTGAACACTAAAGACAACCTAGCTAAGTTTGATTCTAGATCTCAAAAGTGTGTCTTTATTGGCTACTCTGAGAGATCAAAAGCTTATAGAGTGTTTAACAAAGAAACTAACACTGTGGAAGAATCAATCCACATTAAGTTTGATGATAAACAACTTGACTCTGAAAAGTCAAAGCAAGATGAGAAAATTGCAGGTGAACCAGAGGCACAGGAACCAGAAGCTGAACCACAAGCAGAATCTGAGAACGACCAAGAACATGCTGACTCTGAAAACAAGTCAGAGGGAAAGAATGGATGGAAGTACAAATCTTCACATCCAGAATCTCTTATTATTGGCAGTGCAGCAGAACCTCTAAAGACCAGATCATCAAGTAGAGAAACCAGTCTGTTTGGTTTACTCTCAACAATTGAACCTAGCAATGTTCGTGAGGCTTTGACAGAGGAAGGCTGGATACTTGCAATGCAAGAAGAGCTGAATGAATTCCAAAGGAATGATGTTTGGGATCTGGTACCCAAACCAAACAAAAACATTATTGGAACCAAGTGGGTTTTCAGGAATAAACTCAATGAAAAGGGTGAAGTGGTAAGGAACAAAGCCAGACTTGTAGCTCAAGGATACAGTCAACAAGAAGGTATAGATTACACTGAGACTTTTGCTCCAGTGGCCAGGTTAGAAGCAATAAGAATTATTTTATCATTTGCGGCTAATCATAATATAATGCTGTATCAAATGGATGTCAAAAGTGCATTCTTAAATGGCTACATAAGTGAAGAAGTCTATGTCAAACAGCCCCCTGGTTTTGAAAATTCTGATTTTCCAAACCATGTTTTCAAACTTAAAAAGTCTCTATATGGTTTAAAACAAGCACCAAGGGCATGGTATGACAGACTTAGTAACTTTCTGCTTAAGAATAAATTTAATAGAGGCCAGATTGATAATACACTATTTAGGAAATCCATTAAACATGATATTCTGATTATTCAAGTCTATGTTGATGATATCATATTTGGATCGACTAATGGCACTTTGTCCAAAGAGTTTTCTGACCTAATGCAGAAGGAGTTCCAAATGAGCATGATGGGAGAACTTAAGTTCTTCCTGGGAATTCAGATTCATCAAGGCAAATCAGGTATACTCATTCACCAATCTAAATACACCAAAGAACTTCTTAAAAAGTTCAAGATGAGTGACTGTAAGCCTATGGCCACCCCCATGCACCCAACCTGCTCACTTGAGAAAGATGAAACCAGTCAAAAGGTATACCAGAAAACTTACAGAGGTATGATTGGATCCCTTCTATATTTAACTACTTCTAGACCTGACATTATGTTTAGTGTTTGTGTCTGTGCCCGTTTTCAAGTTGACCCTAGGGAATCCCATTTAACTGCTGTCAAACGAATTCTAAGATACCTCAAAGGAACCACAAACCTTACCTTGTTATACAAGAAAACCCCCACCTACAAACTCAAAGGTTTTTGTGATTCTGATTATGCTGGAGACAAGCTGGAAAGAAAAAGTACAAGTGGCAACTGCACTGTCTTAGGTGATAATCTGATCTCTTGGTCAAGCAAAAGACAAAGCACCATTGCCATGTCAACAGCAGAAGCTGAATATATATCAACAACAGGATGCAGTTCACAGTTACTCTGGATGAAACACCAACATGAAGATTACAACATCTTTGAAAACAATATCCCTTTGTTCTGTGATAACACTTCAGCCATAAACCTAACCAAGAACCCTATCTTACACTCTAGAGCCAAACACATTGAAATAAAACACCATTTCATTAGGGACCATGTTCAGAAAGGAACTTTAAGCATCCAGTTTGTGGACACTGATCATCAATGGGCTGACATCTTCACCAAGGCTTTACCAGAAGATAGGTTCGAGTTCATTAAAAAGCATCTCAGCATGACCTCCATATCTGACTAGCTCAAGTAGTCATCTTAGGAGTTTTTAAATTTCTGCAATTTTATTTTATGTCTTTTATTTTCAGCTTTTACTTTCTGTAATTTGTAAAGAAAAAATCAAAAAAAAAATACAAAAATAGCAGGACCACTTTTTGGCTGATGACAAAAAGGGGGAGAAAGAGAGAGAGAGAAAAAGGAGAAATAAGTAGAAAAGGAGAGTTAAAAAGAAAGAAGGAGTGAAAATGAAAGAGTGAAAAAGAGAAGGAGTTGAAAAGGAGAGGAAGCGTGAAGAGAGAAAAAGAAAGAGAGAATAAAGAAGGAGTTGAAAAGGAGAGGAGAAGAGAAGAAAAGAAAGAGTGAAAAAGAAGGAGTATAAAAGGAGAGGAAGCGTGAAGAGAGAAAAAGAAAGAGAGGATAAAGAAGGAGTTGAAAAGGAGAGGAGAAGAGAAGAAAAGAAAGAGTGAAAAAGAAGGAGTTGAAAAGGAGAGTATCAGACTTAGGGGGAGAGATTGGTCTGAGGGGGAGTAATTCAAGTTTTTGAATCATAAGTTAGCAAAATAACTTAAGGTTTTGTCATCATCAAAAAGGGGGAGATTGTTGGAACCAAGTTGGTTCTAAGTACTTAGGATTTTGATGCTTACAAATGTACTCAATGTACACTTATTTTGTACTTTGAATTATTAAGTTAAATGCCCCAGAAACTGAAGGAAACAGAAGCAGAGATCAAAGGATTCCAGAAAAATTAATTCTGGATTGACCAGAAGATATCCAGGAATGTCAAAAACATGACCAGAAGATATCTTTGATGGCCCAGATCAGAAGGAATAAAAATCAGAATTAAACATGGATCATACCATTGGAAAGCCTGCCAGAAGGAGAGTTGTTCCAGACAAACAGGAATCAAATATCAATTTTATTCCAGAAGTTATTCTGACCAAAAGATGGCCTGACAGTGAAAAATTACACAGCCCAGACTTGTTCCAGACTTGACCAGAAGGTATGTTTATGAGTCCAAAACAAGAGGATCAATCTAGATTTGGCCCAGACCATAAGATGGCATGATTCAGGGCATGGAACTAAGTCCAGAACAAAAGAAATGAGTTCCAGAATCAACCCAGACCTGGTCGAAAATCAAAGGTAAAATGTCCAGACTGAAATATTTTTTGATCAAGTTTATTTCAGTTTGTTCCAGACCAAATTCCAGAATCTGTCCAGATCAGAGTAAAAATATCCAGATCAATGGTTCAGAAATAATTTTTTGAGTCCAGTGATGGTCCAGATCAGAAAATCAGACCATGGCCCAGTGTTGGCCGAAATCAGAGGGACAGAATGTGCAAGTCCAGAAATGGTCGAGTCCAGAAGAATTCAGCATATCAGGCGCGCATTCAGGTTGGCCGAAATCAGAAGATCAGAGGGTCAGGAAGTGTGGTCCAGGGATGGCCGAATTCAGAGGATCACAACATATCATTTCGCTTGGACCAGATATGGACTAGCGCTCAAAATTATGATGGTCCAGAATTGATCAACGATGGAGATTGCAAGTTATTTTAATTAAAGTGTTAAAAAGATTGGTTATAAAAATAAAGTGGAGTAGCATGGAATTCAGGAGCATTGGCGGGAACAACCAACAGATTTAATTGGCCAGTTATTTTGAAAGGAAATCTGAAGATATGTTTTTTATTTATATGAAGCCCAATTCGTCAAGTTATTTTTGGAAGAGAATCCAGAAGATTCAGCTCGAATTTGATCATGGAAGAAACCCTAATTTTCATCTATAAAAGGAGGCTCAAGGCAGAATGCTAAACATAGAAAATTACAAAAGGGTCATACACTTCAAAAGCAAACACTCTCAAATTTTCATATAAGTCAATTGTTGAGTCTCAGTTTTTAAAGCAAGTACTCTTGTTGTTTTCGTTCCACTGTGTCAAATCTAAGTTGTTGAAGTAAAGTCTACAAGCTGAGGGAGTCAGTTGGGGTAGCAAGTACTTAGCAATTAGATTCATAGTGGTGTGGTTTCTTCAACAATCTGGGGTTGTCAGATTGGTTGAAGACAGGTGTTTTCCTCAAGAAGTCTAGGATTGTTAGACTATTGAGAAGACTGACTTGGAGGGTCAGTAGCAAGGTTGTAATTCAAGTTTGAATTAGTGAAATCCTTCAAGGCGAAGGGACTGGACGTAGCCTCGTTAACGGTGAACCAGTATAAAATCTGTGAGTTTTTATTTTTATTTTTATCTGCTGCTAACTCTGTTTTAATTATACATCAAGTTTTGTTTTGAAAGTATTAAAACAGGAAAAGTATTCAAGTTAAGTCAAACACAATTCAACCCCCCCTTCTCGTGTTTGCACCTTCAATAATTCCCTCTTGAATACAATTAAGATCAGCCCCACTATCGACTAGAGCTATTTCATTTTCCAAAATAAAATTTCTACTAATGACTAAAGTAATTTTAATAAACCATTTTTTTGAAGGGACTTTATCCAGAATAGATAAATAATTATTAGAAGTAGTTTCTTCATTACTGGAAGTACTGGTTTCCAAATGTCTCGGAATCTCTAACCTAGAAATTCTTTGGGATAAAATATTATTATCTTTTTTAATCTGAGTAATTTCAGATTTTAAGAGATTTATTTCTCTTTTTAAATCCATAGTGGAAACAGGGGTTTCATTGGTATGTCTAAATCTTGATAATACCTCACTATATTGATAAGGCGCTTCTATAATTAAAGGAGCTTCTTTTTTAACAGTTTCCTTCATTAGAAAATTGATCATTTTTTTTTAAATTACTATCTGAAATAGTTTCTAAAACCTTTAAGGCCTCATGTTGTTCTGTAGTTAGAACATTTAATCCATTCATATCCACAATGGATTTCCAATAATTTATTTCATTGCATTGGCAGCTATTGTTGCCAGAAGATGATGAATCTGTAGAAGTATCATTGATATCTTCTATGTCTTCATTTGAAGATTCTAGTTCTGATTCAGAACTAATTAATAAAACTTTTTCTAATTGGGTCCTTAATTGGTTGTCCTCAATCTCATTTAATGCTTTTTTGGTCCAACACATGTTGGCATAGTGTCCTATTTTGCCACATTTATGACAAGTAATGTCTAAATTTTTGGCTTTCCTTTTGCCTTTATTATGGAAAGGTTTTTCTTTAGGTCTATCTTTATAATTTTTTCTGTATCTCTTCTTGCGGGGAGATTTATAAAAATTATTATATTTGTTTTTATTCTTATTATAAGGTTTAATAACCTTAGGCTTTTTATTCAGGCCAGGTGGCTTGTCAATGTCAAAAGCAAATTGTTCACAGAATTCTCCTAATTGATGTTTTTCTGATAATTTTTGCTTTTTCAATTGATTTTTTAATTTTATGTCATTGCATAAAGATAATCCTTCATTAATACATGCAGTAATAATTTGGCCATAGGTTAAATCAACATAATTAATATTTATGCTATCATTTTTTAACCTTAAAGATTGTCTTACCTTTTCAGCAAAAAGATATGGTAAGCCGTCTACAAATTTAGACTTCCAATGAATAGAATCAGGATTTTTTAATTGAAAAACTCTTGATAAAAAAGTATCCTTATACCATCTAAAATGGGTTAGCGAAGGACATCTTAAATTTTGTAAAAGAGTTTGTAATTTTTCTGCAATAGGAATATTTGTTCCTACAAAATTATGTAAGATTGCTAAACAAAGAGTATAAACAGCATCTTCTTCATTAGTTGTGGTGGTAGTGATATTACCATCTATTTCTATCTTAATTTCTTTTTTGTGATTTAGAATATTTTGCTTCTGAGTATCAGTGAGATAAGCATCCCACCAACCTCTGAGTTGGCCTATAAAACCTGTTACTAAAAAATTTGCTATGACATTATCAGAGTTACCATTTTTCTTACAAACAGTTGAATACATCATCATTCTATGTATTGTATCAATAATTTGTTTATCATTTAAACCATCAATATTCCACTCATAAATGGCTTTACCAGAATAAGAATTCTGATATGGTTCAGTTTCCTCAAAGAGTAAATCTTGAGGAGAAGGTCTCTTGTAATAATACTTATCAATAGGTTTGGAAGTATATATTGGATTAATATTATCAATTTTATTAATATCTTGATCAGCAAACATATTTGTCAAATTATTTATATATTCACTATTTTCTGAAATATCATCTTCAGAAATGTCTGAAGTTTCCTTTTGCGATAAAACATTTAAATTTAATCCCTTTAATTTTTGTTCAAGGATTTTAATAAAATCAGCATTATTATCTTCCATCTTGAAACCTTTTACTTCCAAAGGTGGTTGAACAATAGGAGTTTCAACTACTTTTGGTAGCTTATTCTCATTAGTTTGATCCAAAATTAATTTTTGTTGGAAAATTTGTTTTTCAAACATATTTTTTAAAGATAATAAATCTTTTTCAAGAGAAATAAATTGTTCTCCTAAACATAAAAGAAACACATTAGTATAATTTTGAGCTTTAATAATATAATTTAGTTCTTTGATAGTAACATGGTTACTTTCTATCTTCTGAAGGTTAAGAAAAGCATTTGCTTCTATATTTTGCCCTATGGTTATGGGTTGTTTCGGAGGAAATATAGAACTAATTTTTTCTCCTTTAGTAGTTTCCCAAGTTTTGGATTGAAGAACTAAAATTTCATTCTTAATCTTTTTAGTAAAATAATTAACAAACCATTTAACAAAAGGAATATAATCCTGGGTTTTGGTTAATTCTTCATAATAATCTTCTTTGAATTTATTAAGTTCATGAGGTGAAAATTTCTTAAAATACCATTGCCTAAATTGGGCATGTCTCTCATGTTGGAATTCACTATTAATGAATTCTCTCATCTTACTCCCTGGGGAGAAATCTATGAAATCTGTCATTATATATGAAAACTCATTTCTGATTGAGTAGGTGATTGTCTACTCTGAGAATTATTTTTCTGATAAATTCCATAAGGAATTTTATTCTCACTAATTATAATATTTTCTACAGTTTCTATTTCTTCTACCTGTTGAGAGGTAGAAACTCTTCCTAATTCAATGGGAGTTATATTAAACTCAGAGTGTCTTTCAGAAATACTTCTCGGAATTCTAATAATTCTTTTGGGGTTGAATTTTATTTCTATATCCCCTTCATTGGTTTGGATAATCTGATCTATATCCTTATTTAATATGGGTTCAGGTTCTATAGCCTGGGGTAAAGACCAAGTTTCTGGAAAGTTGATTTCATTCCACTTAATAAGTCTATTGGGGGAAACATCGAAATAAACAGGACCATGACACAAGCTGGTTTCAATTAAAGCAGCTAGGGATGATTTGAAGTCTTTACTTCTACCATCTCTAACATATGCCATGATGCTAGAATTTAAACCTAATAAAGTTAGAGGTTTAAAAGCAATTTGAATAAGTCCAATATGAATAAAATTATAATCCTTAAAAGGAAGTAAATCTTTTTTTCTTAATAATTTTATTGTCTGAATATTATCAGAAACCTGTATAGTCTGTTCTATAGTCTTAACAGCATAATGAGACATGAGATCAAACATACCAAATTTGTATATTTGTTTAGGAGGAATAGATGGAATAGTCCATTTATTTAATTGATCCAAATTTTTTGGATATTCAACTAATTCTTCGTTTTTTATTGAATTTTCTTGATGATTATAATCATCTATATTCATAACAGATATCTCAAGATATACTAAATCAGTTGTAATAAGACGAATAAAAGAACCAGATCTTAATGAGTAAGTTGAACTTATGAATTCATATTTCTCTCAACATCTTTTTTGATATCTTTGCAAACAGTGAAACTGTTTAACTATCAACCCTAAGGGATAGAAGGATTTCTCCTAAATTAAAGATATCGAAATGTTTTTAGCAAAATTTTCTTTTTTCGAAAATCATCTTAACACTCCCTTCCTCCGGGAAAAACGATGATGTTTTTAAAGAAAACACTAAAAACATTTCATTCATAGAAACAAAAAAGATATTGCTAGAATTATAAATTCATATGAATAACTTACTCAGGAAAAAGGCTCTGATACCAATACATCGCCTTATTACAACTTAGTAGCTTAGCTAATAATTATCATAAGAAGAAAATTAGATACCTTATTTATGGATGAGGAAGAGAAAATAAAAATAAGTTGGAAAATAGTAGGTTATCAGAGGAGAGTGTAATATGAAAGGAAATTGTATTTTTAAAGCTTGGTTACAACTGAGGCATTTTAGTGCCTTATATAGAAAACTAAGGCTTACTATTTAAGTCGGTAAAAAGGCTAACATGACATTTGGTAGCCGGTTACAAAGATCAATAATTGATGCCGGGTGCACTTTGTGGGCCCCATCGTCACATCAAATAATGACACAAAAAAGCAAAATTACAAAAATATTAAAAGCAACATTATTGCTTTCTTTTTGACTTAAAAGAGATTCCTTTTATTATGGCCGACAGCATAATGTCTGGGTATTTGGCTTGTTGTGAATTATTGGCACGATTACGTCATTGCTTGCATCTTATTATTGTCCTTTTCCTTTTTTACTTTGTTGAGTCATCGTTTCTATCATTGAATCCCAAATGTCTTCGGGACTAGGTTCTTCATCTTCTTGAGATTCCCCAGCTAAGCAATCAAAAGCATTGGAATCCATTGATCCTTGTGAACTGGTTTCCATAAAAACATTTTTTTTTCCTGGGAAAGTTTTGAAAAATTGATTTTTCATATGATCAAGAACTCTAATCATAATTTGATCTTCAGATTCAGTGAGATGAATTTTCTGAAAATAATCTTTTAGATTATTCATAGAGATCTCTTGAGAACCTTGTTCTTTTCTCTTTAATTGGTCACTAGCAATAGTTGTTTTAATATTGGTTTCCATGCATTGGATATCTTCATTAGGCATTCTATTCCACCATTTATAGAATAAATTTCTTCTAAGAACAGGAATGTGAAATTTATCCTAGGCAATTGTAATAGTCCATCTCCATATCCATGGGACTTGGAATTTTATAAAGAATAAACATGGACTTTGTCCAAAAATTAGTTTTGAAGCATTTTTCAGAATTAGGGGGCTAGAATCGCACCATGAATTGTATAAATCCAGAATATTTTTTGGTAGAATTTCTAAAGAAGGACCGAATTTGATCCACCAATTAAAAAACCAATTTGGTATAGGTTTCTCAGCTATATCTGGATTGATGCTAAAAAACCAAGAATGTTTATTCTTTGGATTTTGATAATAAAAGGCTAGTGTAAAAGCTTGGTCATAATCCCAGTAATTAAAATAAATAATTTTATCTTCAGCAATTTTAATTGCCTTTTCACCATTAGGATTTAATCCCCATTCTCTGGGAGTTAATATCTTATTGATATGACATTTACTAAAGTTTATAAAACTTCCTGGATTGTTATTCTGATAATGGTGAGTGATAGTCATTGATTCAGTGATTTGTAATAAGACTTCCAAATTCGGTCTAGACTTACCATAAAGTCCAGGATATCCTCTTGATTCGAGGTATCTTGTTTTGATTGACCGTCCATCATTAGGTGACAATTTTACATCTTCTTCTTCGACATTCATTATGTCTTCTGTAACAGGGTTCTCAAAATACTCTGTTACTTCTTGTTGGGTTTCATTAACCGCAACCTCTTTGTAAGATGATGTCTTACTTGCTGAGGAAGAAGGAATATCTTCTTTCTTTGGTGGTGCAGGTAATTGCTGCAAATTTCTATTCCTATGGACTGTAGTCCAGTCCCCTATTAAAGGAATGTTTGATTCTTGATAGGGTAACAAATTGTTACTCCTTCTTCCACCACGAACTCAGCTATTATAACCTCGGCCTCTTCCCCTGATTGGGATCGCCATTCTTTCTAGGTTTTTCCCCAGGAAGATTGCTTAATTTCCCTGCAAAAATTCACGAGTTAGATAGTCTGCAAGAGAATTATTTTCTCCTTTAATATATTGAATATCAAATTCAAATACTGATAATTGAGCTTGCCAGTTAGCAAAAATTTGTTTTGAAACAAGATTTTTGACATCTTTTTCAATAATTGATTTAGCTGAACTACAATCAATTCTTAACAAAAATTTTTGGTTTAATAAATCATCTTGGAATTTAGAAATACATTTAATAATAGAAAGCATTTCTTTCTTAATGGTATCAGAGTCTTTTTCCTGAGTAAGTTATTCATATGAATTTATAATTCTAGCAATATCTTTTTTGTTTCTATGAATGAAATGTTTTTAGTGTTTTCTTTAAAAACATCATCGTTTTTCCCGGAGGAAGGGAGTGTTAAGATGATTTTCGAAAAAAGAAAATTTTGCTAAAAACATTTCGAAATCTTTGATTTAGGAGAAATCCTTCTATCCCTTAGGGTTGATAGTTAAACAGTTTCACTGTTTGCAAAGATATCAAAAAAGATGTTGAGAGAAATATGAATTCATAAGTTCAACTTACTCATTAAGATCTGGTTCTTTTATTCGTCTTATTACAACTGATTTAGTATATCTTGAGATATCTGTTATGAATATAGATGATTATAATCATCAAGAAAATTCAATAAAAAACGAAGAATTAGTTGAATATCCAAAAAATTTGGATCAATTAAATAAATGGACTATTCCATCTATTCCTCCTAAACAAATATACAAATTTGGTATGTTTGATCTCATGTCTCATTATGCTGTTAAGACTATAGAACAGACTATACAGGTTTCTGATAATATTCAGACAATAAAATTATTAAGAAAAAAAGATTTACTTCCTTTTAAGGATTATAATTTTATTCATATTGGACTTATTCAAATTGCTTTTAAACCTCTAACTTTATTAGGTTTAAATTCTAGCATCATGGCATATGTTAGAGATGGTAGAAGTAAAGACTTCAAATCATCCCTAGCTGCTTTAATTGAAACCAGCTTGTGTCATGGTCCTGTTTATTTCGATGTTTCCCCCAATAGACTTATTAAGTGGAATGAAATCAACTTTCCAGAAACTTGGTCTTTACCCCAGGCTATAGAACCTGAACCCATATTAAATAAGGATATAGATCAGATTATCCAAACCAATGAAGGGGATATAGAAATAAAATTCAACCCCAAAAGAATTATTAGAATTCCGAGAAGTATTTCTGAAAGACACTCTGAGTTTAATATAACTCCCATTGAATTAGGAAGAGTTTCTACCTCTCAACAGGTAGAAGAAATAGAAACTGTAGAAAATATTATAATTAGTGATAATAAAATTCCTTATGGAATTTATCAGAAAAATAATTCTCAGAGTAGACAATCACCTACTCAATCAGAAATGAGTTTTCATATATAATGACAGATTTCATAGATTTCTCCCCAGGGAGTAAGATGAGAGAATTCATTAATAGTGAATTCCAACATGAGAGACATGCCCAATTTAGGCAATGGTATTTTAAGAAATTTTCACCTCATGAACTTAATAAATTCAAAGAAGATTATTATGAAGAATTAACCAAAACCCAGGATTATATTCCTTTTGTTAAATGGTTTGTTAATTATTTTACTAAAAAGATTAAGAATGAAATTTTAGTTCTTCAATCCAAAACTTGGGAAACTACTAAAGGAGAAAAAATTAGTTCTATATTTCCTCCGAAACAACCCATAACCATAGGGCAAAATATAGAAGCAAATGCTTTTCTTAACCTTCAGAAGATAGAAAGTAACCATGTTACTATCAAAGAACTAAATTCTATTATTAAAGCTCAAAATTATACTAATGTGTTTCTTTTATGTTTAGGAGAACAATTTATTTCTCTTGAAAAAGATTTATTATCTTTAAAAAATATGTTTGAAAAACAAATTTTCCAACAAAAATTAATTTTGGATCAAACTAATGAGAATAAGCTACCAAAAGTAGTTGAAACTCCTATTGTTCAACCACCTTTGGAAGTAAAAGGTTTCAAGATGGAAGATAATAATGCTGATTTTATTAAAATCCTTGAACAAAAATTAAAGGGATTAAATTTAAATGTTTTATCGCAAAAGGAAACTTCAGACATTTCTGAAGATGATATTTCAGAAAATAGTGAATATATAAATAATTTGACAAATATGTTTGCTGATCAAGATATTAATAAAATTGATAATATTAATCCAATATATACTTCCAAACCTATTGATAAGTATTATTACAAGAGACCTTCTCCTCAAGATTTACTCTTTGAGGAAACTGAACCATATCAGAATTCTTATTCTGGTAAAGCCATTTATGAGTGGAATATTGATGGTTTAAATGATAAACAAATTATTGATACAATACATAGAATGATGATGTATTCAACTGTTTGTAAGCAAAATGGTAACTCTGATAATGTCATAGCAAATTTTTTAGTAACAGGTTTTATAGGCCAACTCAGAGGTTGGTGGGATGCTTATCTCACTGATACTCAGAAGCAAAATATTCTAAATCACAAAAAAGAAATTAAGATAGAAATAGATGGTAATATCACTACCACCACAACTAATGAAGAAGATGCTGTTTATACTCTTTGTTTAGCAATCTTACATAATTTTGTAGGAACAAATATTCCTATTGCAGAAAAATTACAAACTCTTTTACAAAATTTAAGATGTCCTTCGCTAACCCATTTTAGATGGTATAAGGATACTTTTTTATCAAGAGTTTTTCAATTAAAAAATCCTGATTCTATTCATTGGAAGTCTAAATTTGTAGACGGCTTACCATATCTTTTTGCTGAAAAGGTAAGACAATCTTTAAGGTTAAAAAATGATAGCATAAATATTAATTATGTTGATTTAACCTATGGCCAAATTATTACTGCATGTATTAATGAAGGATTATCTTTATGCAATGACATAAAATTAAAAAATCAATTGAAAAAGCAAAAATTATCAGAAAAACATCAATTAGGAGAATTCTGTGAACAATTTGCTTTTGACATTGACAAGCCACCTGGCCTGAATAAAAAGCCTAAGGTTATTAAACCTTATAATAAGAATAAAAACAAATATAATAATTTTTATAAATCTCCCCGCAAGAAGAGATACAGAAAAAATTATAAAGATAGACCTAAAGAAAAACCTTTCCATAATAAAGGCAAAAGGAAAGCCAAAAATTTAGACATTACTTGTCATAAATGTGGCAAAATAGGACACTATGCCAACAGGTGTTGGACCAAAAAAGCATTAAATGAGATTGAGGACAACCAATTAAGGACCCAATTAGAAAAAGTTTTATTAATTAGTTCTGAATCAGAACTAGAATCTTCAAATGAAGATATAGAAGATATCAATGATACTTCTACAGATTCATCATCTTCTGGCAACAATAGCTGCCAATGCAATGAAATAAATTATTGGAAATCCATTGTGGATATGAATGGATTAAATGTTCTAACTACAGAACAAGATGAGGCCTAAAAGGTTTTAGAAACTATTTCAGATAGTAATTTAAAAAAAATGATCAATTTTCTAATGAAGGAAACTGTTAAAAAAGAAGCTCCTTTAATTATAGAAGCGCCTTATCAAATTAGTGAGGTATTATCAAGATTTAGACAGACCAATGAAACCCCTGTTTCCACTATGGATTTAAAAAGAGAAATAAATCTCTTAAAATATGAAATTACTCAGATTAAAAAAGATAATAATATTTTATCCCAAAGAATTTCTAGGTTAGAGATTCCGAGACATTTGGAAGCCAGTACTTCCAATAATGAAGAAACTACTTCTAATAATTATTTATCTATTCTGGATAAAGTCACTTCACAAAAATGGTTTATTAAAATTACTTTAGTTATTAGTAGAAATTTTATTTTGGAAAATGAAATAGCTCTAATCGATAGTGGGGTTGATCTTAATTGTATTCAAGAGGGAATTATCCCTACTAAATATTTTTCAAAAACCACACAGGCCCTTACTCAAGCTGGTGGAGACAAATTACAAGTTAATTATAAACTTTCAAATGCATATATTTGTAATAAAAATGTTTGTTTACCAACATCTTTTATTCTAGTTAAAAATTTAACTCATAGAATTATACTAGGAACTCCTTTTTTGCATAATATCATGCCTATTACAAATATTGATCAAAATGGTATTACTACCATAATTGACAATAAGAAAATTATTTTCGAATTTATTACTGATCCTCAAACTAGAATGTTAAATGAGGTTAAAGATATTCTTCTTAGCAAAGAAAAACAATTATGTTTTCTTAAAAATGAAATAAATATTTTTAATATTAATGATCATCTTAATAAAGATGAAATTAAGAGACAAATTAGAACTATTGAACAACAGTTCAAAACAGAAGTGTGTAATGATTTACCAAACGCTTTCTGGAATAGAAAACAACACATCATTTCTTTACCTTACATTGATGACTTTAACGAAAGTCAAATTCCAACTAAGGCCAGGCCAGCTCAAATGAATCAAGAATATCTTGATCTTTGCAAAAAAGAGATTAATAATCTTTTAGAAAAAGGATTAATTAGAAAATCCAAATCACCAAAGAAGAGTAGTTTTTATTTTACTAAACATTAAAAACGCAGGTTTAATAAAAATAAAATTTTTGAACAAAAAATATATAAAAATATATATTTTAAATAATCCTATTTCACAAGTATGGGAATGAGTTTTATTTTTTGGACAAAACATTTAGGAGTTTTTAATTCGTAAAATGGAAAGAAAATATTTAGAGATAATATAGCATAAAGAATCAAAGAGTTATTGGGTGGGGATACAATCACATGACATCTTTAGTGATTAATTTAATCTTATGTGTTAATTAAATTTAATGGTTATTATTCATAGTTTTCGTTTCTCACATGAGTTCTCTCACACACACACACACACACACATATATATATATATATATATATATATATATATATATATATATTATTTACCTTTATTTTTATAAAGTTTATGCCCTTTTCCTATAATGTCTTGGCCCTTTGCTCTCGATCTTGATGGTTTCTAGCTTTGAGCAATTAGAAGTTTAATTCCTTATTTCTCTTTTATTATCCTATCCAGACAATAATAAAAGAAAATTGTTTATAAGAGTTTGCTTTCTAATTTATAATTGTTGATGTAACTTTTCTGATTTAATTTGATTTCTATATATAATAAGTAATCCAAAAGAAATTATTTTGTCTGTAAAGAAAAGTATATATTATAATGAACTAAAAAAAAATAATATTGAATAATAAATTCACAATCATAACTGAAAAATATTTTAGATGTGTTCGGCACTTTAAAATAGAATAAGATTCAGAGTAAGATGAATAAAATAAAGAACTTAAAATATTGCACTTACACTTTGGCGTTTATCGAAGGGATGAATCCTTAAGCGCTTGCGGTAAAGAAAACTTCTTGTAAATACTTTTGATGTGGTATGCACATTTCTTCAAAATAACATAATATAATATAAAGGGGTTGTGGGAATTTGATTTGCTTGAGATGTAAGGCAATGGGAATTGGGAACATAAGAATCAAGTGGACAATATTAAACTCTGCACATAGAAGAAAAGAATAACATTCCTTACTTGTAGGGATACATAAAGAATGAGACTTCTATGATCATAAATTCAAAATTCAAAATTTTATTTAACAATTTTCAAACAACTTTGGTAGCCATAAAATTCTCATTATGCAAACATTGTTATTAAATTTTCAAAAATAAGGAAAAAGCCACAAAATTGACAGATAGTTGTGTTAGATCGATTGGCAATGACATCAGCAATTGTTGATTTAGTCTTATATTTTGGTTAATAAATGTCCTAATTAATAGGATAGTGTAGTTAGCATTTGATTCTGTTGTTGGTAGACCGAGTCTTAAGCAGCGTTTTTCTGCTTTTACTTCTGGTTTCTTCTGTTTTCTGTTTCTTCTGTTTTATTGTTCCGTTCCTTCTGGTACTTCTGCTTTGTATTTTTGGCTATTTAATAGCTTTAGTTTCTGATTAATAAACACAGTTTTCATTCAACCATTGAGATTATTGTTCTATCCCAATTACTTTAACAATTGGTATTAGAGCTTCGAAAGGGGCCTGATAGTGTGAGAGTGTGTGGACTGTGAAGTCTTGGGCAAACACGAGAGCTTGAGTGTGTGTGAGTAAACACAAAGAGATTAAGATGTCAATCTCAGAAAGGTTTGTGCAGCCGTCCATTCCCAAATTTGATGGCCATTATGATTACTGGTCAATGACAATGGAGAATTTCCTTAGGAGCAAGGAGATGTCGAACTTGGTGGACGAGGGAATTCCAGCACCAGCAGTTGGAACCACACCAGCAAGTGAGGCACAGAGAAAGAGTGTGGAGGAGGCTAGACTCAAGGATTTAAAGGTGAAAAATTTCTTGTTTCAGGCTATTGACAGAGAAATATTGGAAACAATTCTTGACAAGGGAACATCGAAGGCGATTTGGGATTCAATGAAACAGAAGTATCAAGGGTCCACGAAAGTGCGAAGAGCACAACTTCAAGCCTTGAGGAAGGAATTTGAGTTACTAGCCATCAAAGAAGGAGAGAAAGTAGATAGCTTCTTGGGGCGGACTTTAACCGTGGTCAACAAAATGAAGACAAATGGTGAGGTGATGGAACAAAGCACAGTGGTTAGTAAGATACTTAGATCATTGACCTCCAAATTCAACTATGTTGTTTGCTCAATAGAGGAGTCGAATGATCTAAGTACCTTGAGCATCGATGAATTACATGGAAGTCTGCTTGTTCATGAACAAAGGATGTAGGGACACCAGGAAGAAGAACAAGTGTTGAAAGTGACATATGATGAAAGATCAGGCAGAGGAAGAGGTAGAGGCATGAATAGAGGAGGACGAGGTAAAGGACGAGGCAGCCAAACTTTCAACAAAGCTACAGTTGAATGTTTTAATTGTCATAAATTGGGACACTTCCAAAATGAGTGTCCTGAATGGGAGAAAAGAGCCAATTATGCAGAATTGGATGAGGAGGAAGAGCTTCTACTGATGTCCTATGTTGAGATCAATAATTCAAAGAGAGAGGTAGTATGGTTTCTTGACTCTGGTTGTTCTAACCATATAACAGGAAACAGGCAATGGTTTGTGGAGCTAGATGAACAATTTAGTCATTCAGTGAAACTTGGAAACAATCTCAAAATGCCAGTGAAAGGGAAGGGCAACATCAGACTTGAAGTAGAAGGTGCAACTTGTAACACCCCGAGTTTTAAAGACAGCGTGAGTGTATTTTTTTTTTAACCGAATAAATAAATAAATAAAAGAATTTTCAGAATTAATTAAAATAAAATTAATTCATTTTCTAGGAATAATTTGCCGTAAACCAAACGACCAAAAGTAATTAAATAATTACATCACGATTACTCAAATAAAATATTTTTGGGAATTAAATCTTCAAAATATATCAAAATAAAGATACATCCCAAAAGCTGTATCCTGAACCCACCAAAAAGGTTATCAGAGTGCGGAAAAATATTAGCGGAAAAGTTATACAATAATTCCCAAAATAACCAATTACATTTTCCAGTTTAAAAAACTATACATCAACTCTAACTGATCATGCACTAAGCTACAGTAGCACAGTCTCCGCCGCATCCTCTACAAGTCTCGTCTTCAGCCAGCTGTCTATCCCTCGGCGATGTCCACAAAGATTCCGTATACTAATATAAAGGGAAACTAACGACGTCTCCGTCATTAGTGTAACCGTCGGTGGGACGGGTTTTGGGGTTCATCTGAGGGCAAAGCCCAATTTCCACAATAATAGTAAAGGGTCACCGACCGAAATTAACACATAAAATATAGCATATATTTCACAGTAACAAATATAACCATGACATATCATAAAATCAATGATGATAAATAAAGATGCTCATTTTGAAATTTCATGACATGTATTTTTCAAAACAGCAACCAATTAAGATGGAAATAAGTTGTAAGTACAGCCAACACTTCAGCATTCACAATCATTCATCAGAATTTCAAGATTTATAACGTACTTACACACATCAGTTTCCAATCATCATCATATAACCAAATCGTGATCCACCGGTCAATCACCCCGATGTAATATGTATATGCTCATGTATTCAACTTCTTGGAATTACCAAGGTGCAGTCGCTCAACAGATCATCACAATTTAAATATGTTTGACTTTAACGGCCCTCAAGACCAAGGTGCAATCGCTCAACAGATCAGCACCAGTGCAGTCACTCAACAGACCAGCACAATTTAAATATGTTTGACTTTAACGGCCCTCAAGACCAAGGTGCAATCGCTCAACAGATCAGCACCAGTGCAGTCGCTCAACAGACCAGCACAATTTAAATATGTTTGACTTTAACGGCCCTCAAGACCAGGGTGCAATCGCTCAACAGATCAGCACCAGTGCAGTCGCTCAACAGACCAGCACGTTTTACGTATTTTGAATG
>JBBPBO010000004.1:14275751-14312385 GCA_037974295.1 Cicer cuneatum | reverse complement strand
CATATCATAAAATCAATGATGATAAATAAAGATGCTCATTTTGAAATTTCATGACATGTATTTTTCAAAACAGCAACCAATTAAGATGGAAATAAGTTGTAAGTACAGCCAACACTTCAGCATTCACAATCATTCATCAGAATTTCAAGATTTATAACGTACTTACACACATCAGTTTCCAATCATCATCATATAACCAAATCGTGATCCACCGGTCAATCACCCCGATGTAATATGTATATGCTCATGTATTCAACTTCTTGGAATTACCAAGGTGCAGTCGCTCAACAGATCATCACAATTTAAATATGTTTGACTTTAACGGCCCTCAAGACCAAGGTGCAATCGCTCAACAGATCAGCACCAGTGCAGTCGCTCAACAGACCAGCACAATTTAAATATGTTTGACTTTAACGGCCCTCAAGACCAGGGTGCAATCGCTCAACAGATCAGCACCAGTGCAGTCGCTCAACAGACCAGCACGTTTTACGTATTTTGAATGGACCACCATGAACACGCAGCCATTCCGTAGGTCGGATAGAATGGACCACCACGAACATGCGGCCAATCTAAACCCGGATAGAATGGACCACCACGAACACGCGACCACTCTACAACCCATCACGGTTACTACTTTCACGTGTATTAGCCTCTCACAGGCCAAATACACAGAATTTAAATCCTCGTACGGATAGAATGGACCACCACGAATACGCGGCCATTCTGTAGCCCACTACTGTGGTTACTACTTAACTTCGCGGACTATCACGGTTACCACATTACTCTGTGGCCCATCGCGGTCATCACTTGACTATGAAATGCATGGACATGCAATGTTTTCTCTTCACTGAAAATAATATGCAATATCAGAAACTTCATTACCATCACTTCAAACTGTCACAAAAATTCCATTTTAGTTCATCACAAACCTTCCCAAATGATCCCCAACACTTAAGGTTTATAAAACAATGTTTAAAACTCTAGATTTTTGAAAAACACGAATCTGTATTCAAATACGACCCCCTTGTATTCGAATACAGAAGCTGAAACTGTAATTTCAACATTCTGTATTCGAATACAGCATGCCTGTAGTCGAATACATAAGCCAAAAACAGTGTATAATCAGCATTTTCCCACCATAATTGAAGTTTTTATTAAACTCATCATCTCTTCTTCAAAACTATTCAAAAACTTTATTTTAAATTATTTCAAACCTTCCCCAACACTTTAAAGTTCACATGGGAGTGCTTAAAACTTGATTTTCTGGAAAACACGAATCTGTATTCGAATACAGCTTCCTTGTATTCGAATACAGAAGTTAAAAACTGAGTTTTTGGAAAAAACCTGAATCTGTATTCGAATACAGCTCCCTTGTATTCGAATACAGAAGCAAAAATTGTGAAAGTCAGCATCCTGTATTCGAATACGAAGTTGTCGTAGTCGAATACATGTGCTAAGTCAGAAGCAAAAATCCTTCCTCTGTATTCGAATACAAAGGTCCGTATTCGAATACAAGTTTGAAAACTTGAGTAAAACAGAAGCTTGGCAGGTTGTATTCGAATACACCTTCGAATTCAGTGAACTTTTCCTGAAAACTACAACACATTTTCAAACTTTTACCTTTGAAAAATCAGCACAACCCCAAAACAGTTTTATCACTCTTTTAAACCACAAAACTCAGGCATTTTCATCAACGCAACTTTTCCAGAAAAACACTTTCATCATTTAAAATCCATTTTCTTTTGAAAACATGAGTAACACCAGATCATTCATCACAGTTTTGCTCAAACCATTCAAACAGAATGTCAACCACAGCAAAGGACATTTTTAACCATTTACATTCTGATCATTTCTCAAAACACATGCAAAGCATTTCCAGCTTTCTCACACAAACAGAACAACATGCAAAGCATTTGCAGCTTTCTCACACAAACAGAACAACATGCAAAGCATTTCAGATTTCTCACACAAATAGAATAACATGCAAAGCATTTCAGCTAAACAGCAAGCATCACATAGCAGCAAAACACCAACAGAATGCATTTTCACATTTTATAACCACCAGAACATCAGTTTTGAAAATATGCATTTTAATCATCTTCAAAATAACATGCAATTCATTTTTCAACTTCCCACATAAACAAAACAGCATTGAAATAACCACCCAAAACAGCACATCACAGATTTTTTTAAAACCTCAACATAATGCATTTTCTTTCATCTTTCAAAATGTCATGTAAAACAGTTTCTTTTTCAAAACAGAAACTCAAATATGATCACACCTCAAACATACATTTACAGTCCTAAAATGCAATAGAAAGTGGAAGGTGCCCTTACCCTTGTTGCGTTTCTGCTACTTCTCTCGTTGCTGTTTTCGTTCCCGTTTACGCGTCAAAAATCGGCGGAACTCCCGCCTGCGTTTGCTGCTATGAAAATGGGTTCCCTAGCTCCAGAATGATGAGGGGAACAATTTTTGTACTGGGGGTTTTCTGGTTTGGTGCTTGGATTTCCAAGTAATGACACTTTTGAGGAACTCCCTCTTTTCTTTTTTCTCTTAACGTGAATCAGATTTCAGAATGGGAGAAGGGAAAGGATACTGTTACATGTAGTATGGGCAGTGAGGGAGGAGGAATGGTGTTCTGATTTCACCATCCTTCTCACTCCTATATATAGGCTTGTGTGGGTGTCACCTCACCCGACACTTGTCTGATTTTTAGCACTTAACCCGTCTCGTCGCAATTAGCCGATAATCCCTTAATTAACTTTCCGTTAATTTAATTACTCGTAATTAAATTAATTTATTCTTCATCCAATAATCTTAATATATCTTCAAAAATAAATATTTATATATATATATATATATATATATATTTACTCAAAACATACATATATTAAATATTTTACAAATATCCCCAAAATACACTTAATATTAATTCCATAATTTTAATTTAAAAATTAAGGGTCTTACACAACTCAGGTAATTTCAGAAGTTTATTATGTTCCTGAGTTGAAAAATAACCTGTTAAGTATGGGTCAGTTACAAGAGAAAGGTTTGGCTATCTTGATACAAAATGGAGAATGTAGAGTCTATCATCCTAGAAGGGGACTAATCATGCACACACTTATGACATCTAATAGGATGTTTGTAGTTATGGCTAATGTTGTGGTGCATACATCATCTACATGTCTAAGTGTGAGAAATGATAATACTGGTGATTTGTGGCATAAGAGATATGGTCATTTGAGTATTACAAGTCTGAATTTATTGCAACAAAAGGAACTTGTCCGAGGACTTCCAAAGTTTCAGATGCCAACTAATGTGTGTACAAGCTGCATGAAAGGGAAACAACATCGGAAGATCATTCCAAAGAAAAGCAAGTGGAGAGCAACACAGAAGCTATAGCTTGTACACTCAGACATTTGCGGACCTATCACTCCAAAGTCATATGGCAACAAAAGGTATTTGTTAACCTTTATTGATGACCTGAGCCGTAAGCTTTGGGTTTATTTTCTGAATGAAAAGAGTGAAGCCTTCACAACATTCAAAAGCTTTAAAAATGTACCATTCTTAACATCGTACCAAAACGGGGTTGCAGAATGCAAAAATCGTACCATTCTTAACATGGTGCGATGTTTGCTAGAAAAAAAAGAAGATGCCTACTCCGTTCTGGCCAGAAGTTGTGAAGTTGACATGTCACATTCTCAACCGAAGTCCAACTTCTGCCGTAAAGAATAAGACACCAGAAGAATGCTGGAGTGGAATTAAGTCTAATGTTGATCATTTTCGAGTGTTTGGATGTGTAGGAAATGTACATGTATCAAATGCAAAGAGGTTAAAGTTGGATGCTAGAAGTCAAGAGTGTGTGATGATAGGGTATAATGAAGAGTCTAAAGGATACAAAATGGTCAATCCGACTACAAAGAAGGTGATAATTAGCAAAGATGTTGTGTTTGAAGAAGGGAAAAGCTGGGATTGGAGAAGGATAGAAGAAAGTGAAGGAGAAGGAGAATCTGGTCACAATGGTATCTCCAGTGATACTACATCTGGTCACAGTGGTATCTCCAGTGATACTACAACATCTACACTTCCTAAAAGAAGAGTCACTCGAGCTCCAACTTATCTTCAAGATTATACAAGCGGAGAAGGACTTTCAGAAGAAGAAGAAGAGGTACAAAATTTAGTTTTGTTTATGTTTTCTGATGATCCTATTTACTATGAAGAAGCAGTGAAAATGAAAAGATGGAGGGATGGAGGGATGCAATGGATATGGAGTTTAGTGCTATTGTAAAGAATGAAACATGGGAGCTTGTTGATGTACCAAAGGAGGTCAAAGTAATTGGTGTAAAGTGGATCTATAAAACCAAGTTAAATGAGAATGGTGAAATAGATAAGTGTAAAGCTCGGCTTGTGGCTAAGGGATATGCGCAAGAGAAGGGAGTAGACTATAATGAAGTTTTTGCTCCAGTTGCTAGATGGGATACAATCCGTATAGTGATAGCTTTGGCAGCAAGAAATGGATGGACAATCTTTCAACTTGATGTCAAAAGTGCCTTTCTTCATGGTGAGCTGAATGAAGATGTTTACATTGCACAACCTCCAGGCTATGTGGTCAATGGGGCAGAGAAGAAAGTCTACAAACTAAAGAAAGCACTCTATGGTCTAAAGCAGACACCAAGAGCATGGTTTAGCAGAATTGAAGGCTATTTAATTAAGGAAGGGTTTGAGAAAAGCAGCTATGAGCACACTTTGTTCATCAAAAGAGAAGAGAAGAACAAGATCCTAATTGTAAGTCTCTATGTTGATGATCTCATTTTTACTAGCAATGATACAATTATGGTGAATGAGTTCAAAGAGTCTGTGAAAAAGGAGTTTGAGATGACTGATCTTGGTAAGATGAAGTATTTTCTAGGAGTTGAAATACGACAGAGCTTCAATGGCATTCACATTGGTCAGAGGAAGTATGCTGAAGAAGTTTTGAAAAAATTTGGGTTGGAGAGTTGCAATGGAGTTAAGAATCCCATGGTTCCAAGAAGTAATAGACTGACAAAACAAGAAGATGATAAGAAGTTAGATGCAACCTTATTCAAGCAAATGGTGGGAAGTCTGATGTACATGACAGTCACAAGACCTGACTTAGCTTATAGTGTTTGTCTAATAAGTCGTTTTATGGCCAATCCTATGGAGTCTCACATGATGGCAGCCAAGAGAATTCTCAGATACATTAGAGCTACTACTGAGCTTGGCGTATTCTACAAAAAGCGATGTAAAGATGAGATGCTAGCCTATACAAACAGTGACTATGCAGGGGATTTGGATGATCGAAAAAGCACTTCTGGTTATGTTTTCATGCTAAGTGGAGGAACAGTAGCTTGGTCATCAAAGAAGCAGCCAGTAGTGACACTTTCAACCATAGAAGCAGAATATGTGGCAGCTGCTTCTTGTGCATGTCAGTGCATTTGGTTACAACAAATACTTAAACAGATTGGAGGTACTCAAAGTAAAAGTGTCAAGGTACTGTGTGATAACTCTTCTACAATAAAACTTGCAAAGAATCCAGTCTTCCATGGTAGGAGTAAGCATATTGATGTAAGGTTTCATTTCCTAAGGAATCTCACAAAGGATGAAGTGATTGATATGAAACATTGTGGTACAAGTGAGCAGTTGGCTGACATTATCACTAAACCTATGAGCTTGGAGCTGTTTGAAAGACTCAGAGAAGCACTTGGACTGAAGTCAGCTGGGGAAGTAAACTGAAATGCTTCTGGCATGTTCAGTTTAGGGGAGCAATTGTTAGATCGATTGGCAATGACATCAGCAATTGTTGATTAAGTATTCTATTTTGGTTGATAAATGTCCTAATTAATAGGATAGTGTAGTTAGCATTTGATTCTATTGTTGGTAGACCAAGTCTTAAGCAGCATTTTTCTGCTTCTGCTTCTGGTTTCTTCTGTTTTCTGTTTCTTCTGTTTTACTGTTCCGTTCCTTCTGGTACTTCTGTTTTGTATTTTTGGCTATTTAATAGCTTTAGTTTCTGATTAATAAACACAGTTTTCATTCAAGCATTGAGATTATTGTTCTATACCAATTACTTTAACAAGTTGTGTTGTACTCAAAGTGTCACCTAAATTTCTCCCAAAGTTGGACCAATTTTTTAAATCATTCATCTACATCAAAGCGATTAAATTTTGACACCTTTAGCTTAAAACCCTTGCAGATACCAACAAAACATAACAGCATATACAATTCTATCCTCATCAAGTTAGGACATTTAATGAATCTCCACTACCATGTCTATAAAATTCTTTTAGTTTAGCAGCATGTGATATATCTAGACTGCTTAATCACAGAAGCATTCTAACCATGGGAAAAAAAAGGCTTTACAATTTTATGCAATTATAGACCTTTATATATGTTAGCTTTGGAAAACAAAGTTCATCATTAGACAGCCGCACAAGTTCTTCATTTTCTACAATAATTTTATCCAATGTTTGGAAATTGTTTATATCAAGAAATGTTTACTTTGGGAGACTTCTATATATCATCATTGAGAATACAGTTCTCAAGTTTTCACATTCACCCAATACTTGTGGTCAAAGACATTGGAGACTAAAATCATTTTATGGATAAAGGACTCAACGTTGATATTTTGCTCAATCCAGAAAAATCTCGTAAGTTAAGTTCTTTTTCTGCAGAAAAAGAAAGAAGAATGGAATATTGGGACATGTCCCCACAAAATTTTCAAGATTACGAAACATTTCTTATTATAAGCAAACTTTATTATAGGGAGTAAAATGGGTACTCCAACCTTACATATTAATCCTTGTATGCTTTGTAAATATAGTAAAGGATCACTCCACCAATTAGACTTCCGTCCCTTTCTCCCAATATATCAATAAACCCAGACCAAGATATATATAAAATATATTTTATGTTATCCACCCGTGACCCAATATTCACTACCTCACCTAGAGATAATGTTATTTCTTATTCCAAATATCCTAAGAAGTAGCTACCCAAATTAACTGTCTCAATTTTCTTCCATTTCTTTGATTTCACCAAGTCACCAAAAGCCAAGAAATGAGTCCATCCCACCCTCTCCATATCAAACTCATTACCCAACCAACTAAAAATACTGGACCATACCTTTTGCACCACCTGACACGAGAAAAATAAATGGTCAACACTTTCACCTTCATTGAAGCATAATGAATGCCAACCAAAGACTCCAATTTTTTACAGTACATAATTCGTCCACAATGCAACTCTCTTTTCATCTTTCATGTTTTCGGTTGGTTAACGGTTCTCTTTGCCCTTTACCTAACTCTATTTTTTAAATATAAATAATAAAAATTACAATATATGCAATGATACTAATCAATAATATATCACTAATCACTAATAATTTTAAGAAAAATTACAATTACGATATTTCATTAAAAAACACTCACGCCCCCATTTATTTTAAAATGGACAAAGTAATCAGAGGACACAAATCGTTCATACATTACTAGAAAAATTCATTTTAGCTGTCATATTTAGCGTCAGCCACGATTCCGACGCTAGTCACTAAAATTATTTTTTTGATTTTAATTATTAGCGTCGGCTAGGCCGACGCTAAATAAAATAAGATAAACGATAGTTTATTTTTTTAATTTTTTTTATAGTTAGCGTCGAATAGGCCGACGCTAAGTTGTAAATTTTTTAATAGCTATTGAACTCTGAACTGAAAATTAAAAAAATCAAATCTCAAAAATACCTTTGTACTTACCAAACCCTATCGAACTCTCAAAAATACTCACCATCTCAAGTAATACTTGTAAGACCTTTAAATTTAAGAATTAAATTATGGATTTAATATTAAGTGTATTTTGGGGATATTTGTAAAATATTTAATATATGTATGTTTTGTGTGAATATATATATATATATAAATATTTATTTTTGGAAGATGAATTAAAATTATTAGATGAAGAGTAAATTAATTTAATTACGAGTAATTAAATTATCGGACAGTTAATTAAGAGGTTATCAGCTAATTGCGACTAAACCGGTTAAGTGCTGGAGGGTCCAGCAATATTATAGTATTATTTTTGATGAGGTGGCACCCACATATGCCTATATATAGGAGTGAGAAGGAAGAGCAAAGACAGGAAACACTTCCTCCTCCATACTGCATGCAACAATAACGTTCCCCTTCTTCATCCCATTCTGATTTCTGTTTCCCGTTTAAAAAAAAAAAAAAAAGAGTTGCTCAAAAGTGAGATTACCTGGAAATCTAAGCACCAAACCACCAAGTACCAAGAACAAAAGTTGTTCCTCTCCTCATTACGGAGCCAGAGAACCCAATTTGGTAGCGGTAAACGCAAACGGAAACTTCGCCGACTTTTGTCGCGAAAACGTGAACGAGAGCAGAAACGTAACAGAGGTAAGGGCACCGTCCACTTTCTATATTGCATTAAGGCTGTAAATGCATACTGTTATGGCATTAATGATGTTTCATTATTTTTTTTGAAGAAAAACTATTTTGCATGTCGTTTTGAATGATGAAAAATGCATTCTGCTGATATTTTAAATGATCTGTGATGTTTGCTGTGATGGTTGCTGTTTGGCTGAATGCATTAATGTTGTTCTGTTTGTGTGGGAAAGCTGGAAAATGATTTGCATGTTGTTTTGATTGTGTAAGAATACTGGAAAATACTTTGCATGTTGTTTTGAGAAATGATCAAAATGTAAACGTTGAAAAATGTCTGTTTTGTTGTGGTTGACATTCTGTTTTGGGTGGTTTAAGCAAAACTGTGATGATGTTCTGGTGTTGGTGATTCTGTTTCTGTTATGCTGAAAACAATATGGTGTTAATGATGGTTTTCAAAAGAAAAGGATTTAAAATGGTGGAAGTGTTTTCTGGAAAATCTGTTGTTGATGAAAAACGTCTTGAGTTTTGTGGTTTCAAAAGAATGGTGATTTTATTTTGGTGTTGTGTTGGTTTTTCAAAGAAAATAATTTGAAAATGTGTTGAAGTTTCAGGAAAATTTCACTGAATTCGAAGGTGTATTCGAATACGGAATGAGTGTATTCGAATACAGCCTGCAAAACTTCAGTTCTATTTAAATATTTGAACTTGTATTCGAATACGAGCCTTTGTATTCGAATACAAATAAGGGATTCTTGCTTCTGACTTAGCCTCTATATTCGGCTACGACCCTGTCGTATTTGAATACAGGACTGCAATTTTTGCCACTGTATTCACATCTGTATTCGACTACGACAGCCTCGTATTCGAATATAGAATGCTGATTTTTCACTGTTTTTGCCTCTGTATTCGAATACAAAGGAGCTGTATTCGAATACAGCTTGTTTTTTTTCAAAAATTTCAGTTTTAAACAATGGTTTATGAACTTAAAGAATTGGGAAAACATTGGGAAGGTTTGTAATGAATTAAAATGGAGTTTTTGTGATGGTTTGAAGTGGTGATGATGAAGTTTTTGAGATCTTTACTGATGTTGTGAAAAATGCTGATTTTGCACTGTGTTAGCTTCTGTATTTGAATACAAGGAAGCTGTATTCGAATACAAATTCTTTATTTTTTCAAGAAAACTTTGTTTTAAACATGTGTTTATAAACTTTAAGAGTTGGGGAAACATTGGGGAGACTTGTGATGTATTAAAATGGGGTTTTGAGATAGTGTGAAGTGGTAATGATGTAGTGCTTGAATATGTTTGTTGATGTGATGATAATGAAATTATTTGGGTTGAGATGGTTTTGGGGAAGTGATGGAATGGCTGAATTTTTTTGATGTTTGCATACGGTTTTCAGTGAAGAGAAAACATTGCATGTCCATGCATTGCAGAGTCAGGTGGTGACCGCGATGGGCCACAGAGTTGATGCGGTGACCGTGATGGGCCGCGAAGTTAAGTAGTAACCATGGGTTATAGAATAGTTCCGCGTGTATTAGACGGTCTATTCTACTCGGGCTACGGAGTGGTTCCGCGTGTATTAGACGGTCCATTCTATCCGTGCGAGGATTTAACTTCTGTATGTTCTGGCCTGTGAGAGGCTAACATACGTGAAACGTGCTGGTCTGTTGAGTGACTGCACTGGTACTGATCTGTGAGCGACTGTACCTTGGTATATGTAAAACGTGCTGGTCTGTTGAGCGACTGCACTGGTGCTGATCTGTGAGCGATTGCACCATGGTCATGTTGGCCATTAAAGTCAAACATATATAAATTGTGATGGTCTGTGAGCGACTGCACCTTGGTAATTCCAAGAAATTGAGTACATGATCATATACATATTGCATCGGGGTGGCTGACCGGTGAATTATGATTTGGATATGTGTTGATGATTGGAAATCGATGTGTGTAAGTAACTTATGAAATCTTGAATTTCTGATGAATTGGTGTAATTGCTGAATTGTTATTCATACTTACAACTTGAATTTTGTGTATTAAATGGTTGCTGTTTTGCAAAGGTACAAATGTCATGTATTTTCAAAAATTGAGCATCCTTATTTCTCATCATTGTTATATGATACGCCATGAATATATTTGTTATTGTTAACATAAATGCTATGTGGTATTTGTTAATTTCGGTCGGTGACCCTTTACTATTATTGTGGAAAATTGGGCTTTGCCCTCAGATGATACCTGAACCCTTCCTACCGACGGTTACACTAACGACGGAGACGTCATTAGTTTTCCTTGATCTTCACGCACGGCGTATTTGTAGACAACGCAGAGGGGCAGACAGCTGGGTGAAGACGAGATTGGCAGAGGATGCAGTGTAAACCGTGCTACTGTAGCTTTAGTGCATGATCAGACTAGACTTTTGTATAGGGTCTTGAGTTTGGGGAATGTAATTGGTTATTTTGGGAATTATTGTATAACTTTTCCGCTAATATTTTTCCGCACTCTGATAATATTTTTGTGGGTCCAGGATACAGCTGTTGGATGTATCTTTATTTTAATATATTTTGAAGAATTAAATTCCCAAAAATAATTTACTTGATTAATCGTGATGTAATTATTTAATTACTTTTCTATTTTGGATTACGACGTCGAACGTTATTTAATTTGAATTGATTTTAATCATTCTGAAGTAAATTGAAAAAAATTCTGTTATTTATTTTGGTTATAAAAAAACATACACTCGGCTGTGTTTTAAACTCGGGGTGTTACAATACTCACCATCTCAAAAATACCTTTGTACTCACCAAACCCTATCGAACTCTCAAAAATACTCACCATCTCAAGTAATACTCAAACCCTCTCAACTCTGAAGTGATACCCTCGCCGTCGAAGCTCTCAAACCCTGTGAACCCTTGCCGTCGAAGCTCAACCTCTCGCCGTTGTGAAGCGCAGCCAATCTGAACCCTAGCTAGCTCTCAAACCCACTGTCAACCGTCGCCGTCAAGGTAAGCCACTCGAACTGTTCTCTTCTTAATCTCAAAACATCCTCTTGCAAGCTTAATCATTGTTAGAAGTAATTTGTCTCTCTCTCACTCTCTCAGTCTCTCTTACTTAAAAAAAAAACCTAAAAACCTAAAACCTAAGGTTCAAACTTATCATGATTGTGGTCGATTTGTGATGGTTTTCTTTGTAATTGTGAGTTGAAATTTACTTGTTATGATTGACTATGATAGTTGTAGTTGTTAGTATATCAAGTTTGAATATTGTTGGTTACTGGAAAATTGATAGGAAGGTATGCATATAGATGGCAAGGTAGTTTGTTTGTATTTGTGAATGAAAATCCAGTGTGTTATTTCTTTACTAAGAATTTAGAATCACACAAACTGATTAAGCTTACAATTCATAACTTACAATTTATTATTTACTAAGAATTTAGAATCACAGAATCCAGCTTGTATTTGTGAATGAAAATCCAGTGTGTTATTTCTTTACTAAGAATTTAGAATCATAGAAACTAATTAAGCTTACAATTCATAACTTACAATTTATAATTTACTAAGAATTTAGAATCAAAGAGTTTAGAATCACAGAATCTAGCTTGTATTTGTGAATGAAAATCCAGTGTGTTATTTGAAGGTGCAAACACGAGAAGGGGGGGTTGAATTGTGTTTGACTTAACTTGAATACTTTTCCTGTTTTTATACTTTTAAAACAAAACTTGATGTATAATTAAAAACAGAGTTAGCAGCGGATAAAAAATAAAAATAAAACTCACAGTTTTTATACTGGTTCACCGTTAACGAGGCTACGTCCAGTCCCTTCACCTTGAAGGATTTCACTAATTCAAACCTTGAATTACAACCTTGCTACTGATCCTCCAAGTTAGTTTTCTCTAACAATCCTAGACTTCTTTGAGGAATGCAGCTCCTGTCTTCAACCAATTTGACAATCCCAAATTGTAGAAGAAATCACAACACTATGAATCTAATTGCCAAGTAACCTGCTACCCCTTTTGACTCCCTCAAATTGTAGACTCTACTTCAACAACTTAGATTTAACACACAACACTATGAATCTAATTGCCAAGTAACCTGCTACCTCTATTGACTCCCTCAGATTGTAGACTCTACTTCAACAACTTAGATTTGACACAGTGGAACGAAAATAACAAGAGTACTTGCCACTTGAAAGCTGGAACTCACAATTGACTTCTCTGAAAATTTGGGTGTTTGCTTTGGAAGTGTATGTCTCTTTTGTGATTTTCGATGATAAGTATTCTGCCTTGAGCCTCCTTTTATATATGCAGATTTGGGCCTCTTCCAAGCTTAATTTCGAGCTGAATCTTGCTGGAATCTCTTGCAAAAATAACTTTACCAATTGGGCTTCATATAAATAAAAAACATATCTTAAAATTTTCTTTCAAAATAACAGGCCAATTAAATCAGTTAGTTCCTTCCTGCCACAGCTCTCGAATTCCACAACACCTCACTTTATTTTTGTAACAAATCTTTTTAATCCTTTGATCAAAATAAATTAAATTCACCACTGTATAATTTTCCTGATTAAATCTGGACCATTGGATCTTCATGCGCTAGTCCACATCTGGATCAACCTAATTGATATGCTGTGATCCTCTGATTTCGGCTATTCCTGGACCACACTTCCTAACCCTCTGATCTTCTAATTTCGGCCATCATGGATGCGCACCTGATATGCTGTAATCATCTGAACTCGGCCTTTGCTGGACTGCACATCCTGTCCCTCTGATTTCGGCCAACACTGGGCCATGGTCTGATTTTCTGATCTTGACCATCATTGGACCAAACCATTAATTCTGAACCATTGAGCTGAATATTTTTCTTCTGATGTGGACAAATTCTGGACTTGGTCTGGAATGAACTGAAATTAACTTGAGAAAAAAATATTTCACTCTGGACATTTTACCTTTGATTTTGGACCAGGTCTGGATCAAATGGTCTGGATCAAATCTGAATTGATTCTCTTGTTCTGGACCCTTAAACATATCTTCTGGTTAAGTCTGGAACAAGTCTGGGCTGTTTTAATTTCTCACTGCCAGGCCATCTTCTGGTCAGAACAACTTTTGGAATAAATCTGATATTTGATTTCTCTTGGTCTGGAACAACTCTCCTTCTGGTAGGCTTTCCTTTGGTATGATCCATGTTTCCTTCTGATTTTTGTTCCTTCTGATATGGGCCATCAAAGATATCTTCTGGTGATGTTTTTGACATCCTGGAGTATCTTCTGGTAATTCCAGAATTCATTTTCTGGAATCCTTTGATCTTCTGCTTCTGATTTCTTCAGTTTTTGGTGGCATTTAAATTAATAATTCAAGGTACAAAATAAGATTACATTGAGTGCTTTTGTAAACATCAAAATCCTAAGTCTTAGAACCAACTTGGTTCCAACATTATTTCTTAACTTACAATTCATAATCTCTTTGGATTTAACTGATGTTTGGCTTGTATAGAGCAATTAGGATAAACCTGGATGAAGGCATTTGGATAATTAGCTGACTTAGCATTTCATCGTCTCCCTATGATAATGGTTCATCCCAAGAGTCTATCATCATAGTATAATGAACACACGTTATAGAAAATGAAAAGTAGTGTTCTCACAAAGTAAACAGACCTAAGTTATAAATTTCAACAGATGGATGAAGTGTTGTCCTGTTAGTGAACTTAAATATCCCTGCCAATGCATAGAACCTCTTGATTTCTGCATATAAAAATAAAACCAAATAAAATAGTAAATGATATTATGTATTACGCCATTAATAGATATTCAATATAAGTTGTCCTTATTTGAACCTAATACATGCTCTGCAATCAGAAATTGACTGCCTGCTTCTAGATTGGGGTTTCCCTTCTCTTATGATGTGCCAAAAAATCAGATGCTTCTCTCTTTAAGTAGGATTTGTTTCTAGAGCTTGGATTTTCATTTACATGGCTGATTGAACCTTAAGCAGGGATTCTCGGATTTCTTGTATGGTTGGAAGCCTAAAAACCTAGGCCATTAAAACCTAAAAACCTTTCTAAAACAGCAATTTCCTATAAAAAAAACACAATTTAAATACAAAATCAATGATGGTAAACACTTATCTAAATCATGAAGTATTATGTTCCAATAGAATTCTCTATTTGGTTTAGCAATATGCTTCTTACTTTCTTCTTCTTTTATGATTTTAGATACAAAGGCATAAAGTATTATAATCAAATCTTTGTTAAATGGAGGGTGTATGGTAAGAAGTCAGATAATCGATCCATTTGCTTCGAATATTAGACGAGATTATAGACCGATTCAGCATTGATATATAGTGGAATAAAATTTAAGAAACCTTTCTAAAATAGTGCAATTCTAGCATATGACAGCAGGTTAGTTTCTTAAAATTTAAGAAACCCCTCCAAAATTTAAAGAGTTGAATTTAATAAGCCATAATTGTCATTTATCAATTTTTTAGGAGAAAAAGGTAAGCTTCGGCGCTTGTAAAATGCAAGTTTCAAATGCTGGGAAAAAATGTACTTACCGATGCTTTGAGTAGTAGATCATCATTGACATCAACAAGAAAATGGTTCCAACAAAAAGGATCATATTGACTTATTGAGAGAAAGGATCTTCATAGGATACCTAAAAACCTTTCTAAAACAACATTTACCTAAAAAAACACAAGTTAAATACATAATCAATGATGGTAACACAAGTTACTAAATTGTTAGCCTTGAGGACGAGGCTGTTGCTGAAGGGGAGGACAGTGATAGGTGAAGGTGCAAACACGAGAAGGGGGGGTTGAATTGTGTTTGACTTAACTTGAATACTTTTCCTGTTTTAATACTTTCAAAACAAAACTTGATGTATAATTAAAACAGAGTTAGCAGCGGATAAAAATAAAAATAAAAACTCACATGTTGGAACCAAGTTGGTTCTAAGTACTTAGGATTTTGATGCTTACAAATGTACTCTATGTAAACTTATTTTGTACTTTGAATTATTAAGTTAAATGCCCCAGAAACTGAAGGAATCAGAAGCAGTGATCAAAGGATTCCAGAAAAATGAATTCTTGAATAACCAGAAGATACTCCAAGAATGTCAAAACATGACCAAAAGATATCTTTGATGGCCCAGATCAGAAGGAATAAATTTCAGAATGAAACATGGATCCTACCATTGGAAAATCTGCCAGAAGGAGAGTTGTTCCAGACAAACAGGAATCAAATATCAATTTTATTCCAGAAGTTATTCTAACCAGAAGATGGCCTGGCAATGAAAAATTACACAGTCCAGACTTGTTCCAAACTTGACCAGAAGGTATGTTTATGAGTCCAGAACAAGAGGATCAATCAAGATTTGGCCCATACCATAAGATAGCATGATTCAGGGCATGGAACTAAGTCCAGACCAAAAGAAATGAGTTCCAGAATCAATCCAGACCTGGTCCAAAATCAAAGGTAAAATGTCCAGACTGAAATATTTTTTGATCAAGTTAATTTCAGTTTGTTCCAGACCAAATTCCAGAATCTGTCCAGATAAGAGTAAAGACTTCTAGATCAATGGTTCAGTAATAATTATTTGGTCCAATGATGGTCCAGATCAGAAAATTAGACCATGGCCCAGTGTTGGCCGAAATCAGAGGAACAGGATGTGCAAGTCCAAAAATGGCCGAGTCCAGAAGATTTCAGCATATCAGGCGCGCATCCAGGCTGGCCGAAATTAGAAGATCAGAGGGTCAGGAAGTGTGGTCCAGGGAAGGCCGAAATCAGAGGATCACAGCATAACAATCAGTATGGTCCAGATGTGGACTAGCGCATGAAGATCCAATGGTCCAGATTTAATCAGGAAAATTATACGGTGGAGAATTTAATTTATTATGATCAAAGGATTAAAAAGATTTGTTACAAAAATAAAGTGAGGTGTTGTGGAATTCAGGAGCTGTGGCAAGAAGGAACCAACAGATTTAATTGGCCAGTTATTTTGAAAGGAAATCTGAAGATTCAATTGGTCAAGTTATTTTTTATTTATATGAAGATCCAATGTTTTTTATTTATATGAAGCTCAATTGGTCAAGTTATTTTTACAGAGAATCCAGCAAGATTCAGCTCGAATTTAAGCATTGGAAGAGGCCCAAATCTGCATCTATAAAAGGAGGCTCAAGGCAGAATACTCAAGAATCGGAAAATCACAAAAGAGTCATACACTTCCAAAGCAACCACTCTCAAATTTTCATATAAGTCAATTGTGAGTTTCAGCTTTCAAGAAGCAAGTACTCGATTATTTTCTTTCCACTGTGGCAAATCTAAGTTGTTGAAGTAGAGTCTACAATCTGAGGGAGTCAGTAGAGGTAGCAGGTTATTTGGCAATTAGATAGGGTTGTATCTAAGTTGTTGAAGTAGAGTCTACAAACTGAGGGATTCAGAAAGGGTAGCAAGGTACTTAGCAATTAGATTCATAGTGTTGTGAATTCTTCTACAATCTGGGGTGTCAGATTGGCTGAAGAACAGGAGTTGTTCTTCCTCAAAGAAGTCTAGGATTGTTAAACTATTTGAGAAGACTGACTTGGAGGGTCAGTAACAAGGTTGTAATTCAAGGTTGAATTAGTGAAATCCTTCAAGGCGAAGGGACTGGACGTAGCCTCGTTAACGGTGAACCAGTATAAATTCTGTGAGTTTTTTATTTTATTTTTATCCGCTGCTAACTCTGTTTTAATTATACATCAAGTTTTGTTTTGAAAGTATTAAAACAGGAAAAGTATTCAAGTTAAGTCAAACACAATTCAACCCCCCTTCTCGTGTTTGCACCTTCAATAGGAACCTGAATAATGGGCCTGAAATATAGGTAGGCCTAGCTGCAAAGAGGCCTCTTATTGTCATTTACCATTAATACACTTATCCATTTACCCATTGATATTGTTATATCTTGTTTTCTGTTATTGTGCTACTATTAATTTCTTTCTATTTCTATCATGTTCAAATTTCAGTATGCTTAATTGTTGAAATTCCTTTGATGAGGCTTACTTTTTGAGGTTGATCAATTTATACTCCTAGTTCCTACTACCTAATGCCTTGCATATTTATATGATAAGTTTGTTGTCATCTCTATATGCATTGTTTTAAAGTACACGTTTGAAATATTTTCAGAATTTGGCTGTTGGCACCTTAAAGTCTGTTGTTGTCTTCTTCTGCTTAAAGTTTGTTGCTGTCTTCTTCTGCATATACTATTTTGCTGATTGCTAGAGGCTTACAGCTTAAATCTGTCAGTAGAACCAACTTCCCTGATATTTAAAATTAATGACTATGATCAATTGGACAGAATGAAGGAATCAGTTAGCATGATATAGCTTGATTAGTGACAAGCTTGGTAGCATGATACAACTTGATTAAGAATCAGAACCAAAACCAAAACCAAGGCTTTGCACCAACCCTGTGTCTGTATCAGTTACAGCCCTGTTGGAATTAGAAATGGTTATCAATTGGGCTATCATTCTGTTTAGGTTTTATCAATTGGGCTATCATTCTATATAGTTACTATATTGTTGCTTCAATTATTTAGTGATTGACAAGTTAAGTTTTTATCTTGATGGTTTGTATTGTTGAATGAAAATGCTGGGGGAGAGATTGGTGGGTTGACATGAACAGTTTGCTTTTGATTGCCTTATTAGTTATATTATATTTCTTCCTTAATATATGGTTTGTATTTTTATCCTTCCTAGACCTAGTACTTCACTTTTTATTATGAATTTACGGTTCCTATTATCTTTTTGACTTTCTAGGCCTTGGAGCTGTCTGGAACCTTGCAAAAGTTGAGTCAGGGTCAATTGTTGCTATTTCGGCCTTGGAACTGTTGGGCTTGCTGTAAGTTTCTAAAGTTACATTATCAGGTTTCATGTTTTTTCTTCTCCTGTTTTTGTGCTACTGTTAGGATTAACAATTTATACTTGACAGGTTGCGGAGGGTGCAAAAACTGCGAGTACATCACAGATTATTGGCATAGACATCGATAGCAATAAGTTTGATACAGGTACATCTGAAGCTCGGTTTTCCTAATAACTTGGAAAGTATGCTTATAATATTGTGAAGTGATTTGTTGACATCTTTTCCATATAATATTGCGAAGTGATTTATAATATGAGATATTGGCTTTTCCATGTAATCAATCTGAAACATCAAAATGAATGAAAAGAAAATAGTACAATGATTTTTTGGTTTGGTTGAATATGAAACAACATTGCATACACCTCTGCTGTCAATTGTGTATGTTTAGCATGATAGTTATTATCCATATATTTAAGCGTCAAAACTGAATTTTCATTTTCCTGATTATCATACATCATCCATTGCTAAAACTGTGTTTTATATGTATATTTGACTTGCTGTTTTTATTTTTGGAAGTTGAATTTCAAATGTTACTTAGAGTAGCTATGTGTAAGTGATATTTTTTCAAACTTATTTAGTGATTGACAAGTTAAGTTTTTGTCTTATAGTAAATGGATCGTACTTCGATGTACAATAGGGTACATACAAATAGATATGGATTGAAAAAGGAGTATATTAGTAGTGTTAAAGATTTTGTGAAGAGGGCTTTGAAACAACCGATTTGTATATCTGAGGGAGGGATAAGGTGTCCGTGTGTAAAATGCAAGTGTATCAAGATATCTACAACAACTACTGTTAGACTTCACTTGTACCGGGATGGATTTCAACCAGATTATTGGATTTGGACTGAACACGGAGAAGTGAAGCCAATGGTTGAAACAACGGGTGGTTTGACTAGTAGTAGGAATGTGCGTCATCACGACCAATTTAATGCAATGGATGAAATGGTGTTTAATGCTTTTACGCCTTATCAAGATGTCCTTGATGTGAACGCTAACATGGGAAATGAGACATTTGCTGAGGATGAGTTGCCTATCGAAGATGCAATATGACAAGTTGATATCCACCAACAAGCCCATCTACGAGGGGGCTACCCAATTAGTATTATCAATATGTGTTCAACTTCTGGAAATTAGGTCTAATTGGCATGTTCCACAAAAAGGTATAGATTTTGTAGGACAAATGCTTAAAAATGTATGTCCAGTGCAAACATGCTTTCCCGATAACTATTACCAAGCAACACAATTGGTTTCAAAGTTAGGTTTGAAGGTTGAGAAGATTGACTGTTGTAAGAAAGGATGTATGTTATATTACAAGGATGATAGCAAGTTATTTGAGTGCAAAATTTGTCATTCTCTTAGGTTCATTCCACGTAAGACTGGTATGGAAAAGTACAAAGATGTTCCAGCAAAAAGAATGTTTTATTTCCCTATCATTCCTAGATTACAAAGATTGTATGCATCAACCAAGTCTGCAGCTGAAATGAGATGGCATCACGAGAAAAAAAAGAGTTCAAACATCCTTCGCCATCCGTTAGATGGAAAAGCATGGAAACATTTTGACGATGTATATCCTGACTTTGCATCCTCATTACGATGATAATTTGGACGCCTGTCACTGGAAGAACTTTGATCTGATATACAGTTATGCTTACTTTTTGTAGTCCTTGGTTGACAATTATGCAATAGGTGACTTTGTTAGGTTGTTATTTGATATTATGTTAATATTTTGTATTATGATAACAAATGAAACTTTATGTTGCCTTTTTTATGTTGTCAATGCAAGGGGTTTTTGAAGTATTATTTATTTTATAAAATTTTTAAATATTATTTGAGCATGTGCTAAAAAAACAACAAAAAAAATTAAATAAATTTCAACTTAGCGTCTGCCACACCGACGCTACAAAACAAAAAAAGTTGACTTTTATTTGACCATAGCGTCGGCCAGGCCTACGCTAACAGTTTATTGACTTTTTCTTTGTTAACTTTAGGGTCGGCCATCCGACGCTAACTATTTCTTAAAAATGACGTGGCAAAAGACTTTTTTAGCGTCGGCCTGGCCGACGCTAATATACCATCCGACGCTACATGGCCGACGCTATGCAATAGCTTCGACCGTTTTAGCCTATGCCCGACTCCGACGCTAATCCGCCCCAAAAAAACGTTAGCGTCGACTTTTGGCTGACGCTAAATCCTGTTTTTCTAGTAGTGATAGGAAGCGAACTGTTTGAAGAAACTAAGTGATTAGAGGAAACAAAGTGGTCAAAAGGAACGAAATAAAAGAAAAACACGCGTTCTGCACTAGCTCTAAAGATCTTACTCTGACGATCTAACTCTAAAGAGCTAATTGTTGGAACCAAGTTGGTTCTAAATACTTAGGATTTTGATGTTTACAAAAGCACTCCATGTAATCTTATTTTGTACCTTAAATTATTACATTAAATACCACCAGAAATTGAAGATTGCAGAAGCAGAAAATACATCCAGAATGCATCCTGGAATTACCGGAGGATACACCAGGATGTCAAAACACTACCAGAGGATATCTTTGCTGACCCAGAACAGAAGGAAGCAAAGTTAGAAGGAGACCTGGACCAGACTAGAAGTAATCCTGCCATAGGGAGAGTTGTTCCAGATCAGAAGATGTCAAATGTCAGATTTATTCCAGAAGTTATTCTGACTAGAAGATGGCTTGGAAGTGAAATGATAAACAGTCCAGACTTGTTCCAGACTTAATCAGAGGATGAATTAATGGGTCCATAACAAGAGAATTAATCCAAATTTGACCCATACCAGAAGATAGCATGGTCCAGGGTATGAAACTAAGTCCAGACCAGAAGAAATGATTTCCAGAATTGATCCATACCTGATCCAAAATCAAAGGTAAAATGTCCAGACTGAAATATTACTTGTCCAAATTTAATTTCAGTTTAATCTAGACCAAGTCCAGAATTGGTCCAGATCAGAGGGAAGATTTCCATATCAATGGTTCAGTTTTAATTATTTGGCCCAGTGTTGGCCGAGATCAGAAGATCAGACCATGGCCCAGTGTTGGCCGAAATCAGAAGGATAGAAAGTGTGGTCCAGCAGTGGCCGAGATCAGAGGATCACAGCAGATCAGTTTGCTGGACCACGATGGCCGAGATCAGAAGATCAGAAGGTTAGGAAGTATGGTCCAGGGATGTCCGAAATCAGAGGATCACAACATATCAATTAGTATGGTCCAGATGTGGACTAGCGCAGAAGATCAAATGGTCCAGATTTAATCACGAGGATTAACGGTGGAGATTTTAATTTATTTTGATCAAAGTATTGAAAGGATTTGTTACAAAAATAAAGTGAGGTATTGTGGAATTCAGGAGCTGTTGGCGGGAAGAAAATAAAGACATGATTGGCCAGTTATTTTTGAAAGAAATCTGAAGCTTAAAAAAGATATGTTTTTTATTTAAATAAAGCCCAATTGGTCAAGATATTTTTGCAAGAGAATCCAGCAAGATTCAGCTCGAAATTAAGCTTGGAAGAGGCCCTAATATGCATCTATAAAAGGAGGCTCAAGGCAGAATACTTAGCAGCGAAAATCACAAAAGAGTCATACACTTCCGAAGCAAACACTCAAGTTTTCAGTGAGGTTAATTGTGAGTTCCAGCTTTCAAGAAGCAAGCACTCGTGTTATTTTCTTTCCCTTGTGTTAGATCTAAGTTGTTGAAGTAGAGTCTACAATCTGAGGGAGTCAGAAGGGGTAGCAGATTACTTGGCAATTAGATTCAAGGCATTGTAATTCCTTCTACAATCTGGGGTTGTCAGATTGGCAGGAGAAGACTTGACTTAGGAAGTCAAGGTGTTGTATTCCTCAAGAGTCTAGGATTGTTAGACTGTTTGAGAAGATTAACTTGGAGGGTCAGTGGAACTGTTGTAATTCAAGGTTTGAATTAGTGAAATCCTTCAAGGTGAAGGGACTGGACGTAGCCTCGTTAACGGTGAACCAGTATAAAAATTCTCTGTTTTATTTTTTACTTTTTATCCGCTGCTAACTATTTTTTTATTCATCAAGTTTTGTTTTAAAAGTGTAAAAACAGGAAAAGTAATCAAGTTAGTCAAACACAATTCAACCCCCCCTTCTCGTGTTTGCACCTTCACTAATTCCTCTAAAGAATTGACTCTGAAAAAATGCAACATGTTCTAATAAGATACCTTTAACAAAGCAGCTAATGGCAGCTGACTTTGACATATATGACAAAGTTGCATTTGCCTTTACAAAGTTGCCTCTATCAGTAATTCAAGACCAGCAAACAATTGGCTCTGATTCTGACCTTCCCACAATATCATCTGACTTTGCTTATCAAGCTCTGCCTCCGATGAATGCAACCAAGCATCTAACTTTGAGGAAAGTCGACACCTATCAGAAAAGTCAACGTCTATGGCGAAAAAGTCAGCGGCTCTGAAAAAGTCAATGCCTCTAGATATTGCTAAGCTCTAAAGATATATGCTATGATATGATATGGAGATTCAATAACAGACTCTAATGAAGGCTACACTCTCTCTGTTCTGATATTGGAAAATTCAAATATGCCCAAGCAGTTACTTTTGTTTGTTTGAAGAAATTAAAGTGGCCAGTCGGTTACTTTAGTTATGACACTGTATTGAATATCTCAAAAACAGAAACAATCTCGTCTTAACTCCACAACAACAAATCTATGAATTAAAAGCCAAAATGGATTGGTATCAAAGTAACTTCACGACAATGGATTTGTTAATTCTAAGCTAAGATCATACTCAATTCAAAGCAACGGTCGACAACGTATTTAGACAAAATCAAAGCTAAGATAAGAATAATTGAAAGCAACAGGAAAGTCATTGAATTGAATCAAGCATAATTAAATCTGAAGAACGTTGGAAGAAGAAGAACGTTGAAGTAACCTGAAAGTTCAAAAACTGACATCTATAAAAGGTTCATACCATCAACTAAGTGAACAAGAACCAAAACAGCGAACAATAACTCATATTTACTTAGAATATACGAAAAACACTATATTGTAATTATATCTTGTAATGAGCTTAATCTTTGAGAAACATTTTTATATCATTTGTTGAGAAAAAACACTAACAAAAACCTTTGTAACCTGCCCCTTTAGTGGTTGTTATCCTCAAGGACTTGTAGGTTCAAGTTGGAAGTTGAGAAGACTTAACTTGTGAAGTTAAGTGTTTGTAATTTGGTTTCGTATTACTGAAGGAAATCCTTTTGGATGAAGGGACTGGACGTAGCTACCAAGTTGGTGGTGAACCAATATAAATCTTGTGTTTTTCCACTTCCCTTTGTTTATGGCCTATACTCATTTACTTACTTTATTTTCACAAAGAGTTGGCCCATATGTTTTTAAATTGTAAAACACAATTCAAACCCTCCATTTCTTGTTTTTTCCCACCATCAGTTACACCATTTACCCTTAATAAAAAGACCAAATTGTCCTTACCTTTAAAACAAAAGTAGAGATCCCTTATCTTCATCTTCTACCTTTTACTCATATCCCCACACCCCATCTTCATCCATTTTCATCTTTTCTCTTTAGCTTCATCAAAATCGTGATTTTCAACAACTTCAATCATCTTTATTTTACCCCACTTACATCAGGTTTGCATCAATCATTTATTATTCTTCTTCATTACAATATTTAGTTAGGTTTCTTTGATTGTTTATTTAGTAAACCATAGGCTAAGATTTGTGCATAGGAATTATTGTTTGAATAGTTTTTAGTGAGGATGAAACTGATAAACGGGATCATGGTTATTGGGATGGAACAACATTGGTGATTGTGAGTGTTTCCAAAAATCAGTCTGGGTTAGAGATTTACGTTATTTCAATTTGTGTATGCTTACGTAAATGGAGTTAGCGTTCACATAAATAAAAGTAATTTGATGTCAATTGACATAACCTACACAGACATGATATAAGTTAACATAAACTAAGTCAATTGATATTGCATAGATGATAAAAGTTGAACATATGAACTGATATGTGAACTGAGTCTGCTTATGCTACATATTTGATTATCTTTGACTTTGATTATGATTATTCTTATGCAAAAGCAGTGCACAATATGTTTACTGATAAAGCAGATCCGGTTATAATTAATGATATTGATAATAATGAGGGTTGTCGCGTTAGACTTATAACTTCTGCACGGGCTCAACATCTTGAGGAGCTGTAGGAAGTGCAACGGGAAAGGCGAGCACAATGAAAACAACAACAATTACAGCAACATCGAGCACAACAAGATAAATAGACCCAATAGCAGGAGTAGACCTAACATGAAGAGCAGACACAACATGAGGTCCAACCAAAGCAGATGGTTCAACCTCCACAAGCTAATGGATATCATGGTGGTCATGTTGACACATTTGTCCTTAGGACATTTGTGACCACGTGGCCACTTGACTTTATGTGTAGATTGTTGTAGACTTTCTATTAGATATGTTGAGGACAAATCCAAATCACCTCAATGGAAGCCGAAGAGGGATAAGGGTTTAGTTCTTCCATTTAGGAAAGCTCTTGATGAGATCGATGTTGATAAGATACACTAGACATCGTAGGAAGAGCATAGAGTGACGTGATCGGTTCATAAGGCTTCTTTATTTCGAGGGTGGATACAGTGGAGTCCGAAGCTGTATCCACATCTACCAAACAAGGTATTGCGTAGAGATAATAGGTCACGATTGTAAGAACAGAGTTACACCTAATAGGGGGGTGAATTAGGTGTTGGACAATTTTTCTGTTTTTAGACTTTTGGAGAATGTTTAAGTGACTGTTTAAAATTTGTTTAATCTTGATGTGTTAGTAAATGAAAACTGTAAATGACATAAGGTAAAAACACACATAAATTTATCCTGATTCCCCTTACAACCAAGAATACATCCAGTCCTCTTGCACCCCACAAGAGATTTTCCAATATCTGTTAGAATAAGTACAAGTCTAACCCTAAGACTTCAATTACAAATTCCTAACACTCTGCCTAAGATAGCACACCACTATCTTAGTTTACAACACTTGAAGAAAATACACCACTTTCTTCAAATAATAACTTTAATAATTTTTACAACAATGTTCTTAATTAAGAACAACAGGATATAACAGTTTGTGCAAGGATACCAATCCAAAATACTTTCAAGTACAATAGAGAACCTTTCTCAATGATATGAAAATGTAGAGCATGTACTTGAAGTATGAAAATATAACTTTGAAAAGATCACAAAATATTTCAGAAAGTTGTTCAAAGTTCGTGGTAGGATTTATTTGTTTAAAACTGAAGTTTTGAAGTATTTATGTTCCAAGGTAACACTTCAGATCAATGGCAATGATTCCCAAACGTTTTGATGAACTTGTGCAATGTTTCAAAACTGAAAAGTTGCATTGTTTCGAAGTTGTATTCGAATACAGTCTTAGTACTTTCAAGTACAATAGTTTCAAAATGTTTCAAAATATAACAGTTTGTGCAAGGATACCAATCCAAAATACTTTCAAGTACAATAGAGAACCTTTCTCAATGATATGAAAATGTAGAGCATGTACTTGAAGTATGAAAATATAACTTTGAAAAGATCACAAAATATTTCAGAAAGTTGTTCAAAGTTCGTGGTAGGATTTATTTGTTTAAAACTGAAGTTTTGAAGTATTTATGTTCCAAGGTAACACTTCAGATCAATGGCAATGATTCCCAAACGTTTTGATGAACTTGTGCAATGTTTCAAAACTGAAAAGTTGCATTGTTTCGAAGTTGTATTCGAATACAGTCTTAGTGTACTCGAATACAATTCTATAACGTTCTGTTTTGAATTTGAAATTTGAACCTTGTATTCGAATACAACATCTTGTAGTCGAATACAAGTACGGGATTTTTGCCACTGACTTGAGTTGTATTCGAATACACAAAGCTGTAGTTGAATACAAATGTTTAAAAATAGCTACTGACTTGCAATCTGTATTCGACTACGACACTTCGTATTCGAATACAGATCTTCAGTTTTACCTTCTGACTTGTAGTCTGTATTCGACTACAATACCTTGTATTCGAATAAGATCTTCAGTTATATTTTAATTACTTATTTTAATTATTTTTTTTAGTAATTGTCCTAAGATATTAGTAATATTGTGATTAATTCTTTATTTTTATATATTTTCTATGATATGATGATTTTATACATTCTTTTTGTGATTTAGTAATCAGTATAAATTATTGATGTTATATTTATTTATTTTATCGTTTTAACTATTGTATAAAGATGGTAGTATTTTTATGTGATTATTTTGTAAAATATCATAGTAAAAATTGTAGTTAATATTGTGAATATGAGAGTTTTGGTTGTTAATGTATTTTAAAAGAGTAAGTACTTTAATTACTTTTTTATAAAATATTAGTTTTGAAATATTATTCATACTTTATTAATTCAATTGTTTTAAAAAAAACATTACAAAAATTAGTTTTGGTAATTGTTGGTTTTATTTTTAAAAAATAAAATAAAGAAGTAAAATGTGTTTGATGTGTTAGCGCCACATGCAAGTAAAACCTAATAAAAAAAATACACATGGTTACTTTAGACTCGCATAGGATAAATAAAAGGTATATAATATTAGACCCACATTGTAGTATTTGCTATGAAGAAACATAACAAAAAATTGCAGGTTTTAACATTATAAAAGCTACTAAGACACTCTAAGATACCAAATTCTACATACAGTAGCTAAAATAACAAGTAACTTCATTAAAATGACTTTCAAAATACCAAGTTCTGTAACCAATGGTCACGTAGATGCAAAAAAGGGTTTCAGAGACTTACAATCATGATAAATCAGTGGAGCATTTGAATTGTAGCGGTTGTAAAATCAGCATAAATGGAGAAAATACATATGACAAGTACAATACTTCGGAAATTCAGTTAGCCAACACTAACAATCAACAAATGACATTTCAAGAAAAAACAATTCAAGCCATGGAGACTAATGTTTATTGCTTTATATGAAGCATTAGTTCAATTTCAACTTCAAATGTGAAGAAAAGACATAATTTCTCAACATTAATTTTCAAATTTCAAGCTCCAAGTTATTATAGCATAATCCAAAGTAAATTAAAAAGTAAAAGGTTTTGGGAATGTAACCTAGATTCTTCAATTGGAATCCAAGTCTAGTATCTACGATAAGAAGGGTCGTAGTGAACGACGGTTGTTCAGTTGGAATACAACACCTATGGAAGTGTTGTCATTGCAATCAACAGTTAATAGCTTCGCAGAGAGAGGGTCGATTACAATGAAATTGTGTGAGATTAATAGCTTCGCAGCAAGGGTTTAACGTGGTTTCTCAAGGATTCATGAAGATGGTTTCTTCTGAGAGTTTATAGGTTATGGGTTCACGATTTTTCAAGGGAATGGTTTTGGTTTATAACAAGGGTTTTCTTGTAGCTTTTTTCCTCTTCTATAAAACTTAATAACATGTATGCTTTTCAAGCTTTATCACAAGTATATAATAAGAGTTTGAGTTTTTTTTTTTTTTTTTGGAAAAGAGTTTAAGGTTTCAAAAGTATAATATCCCATCCCAATAATATATAGGTCAACACTAAAAAAAAAATTAATATGGACTAATAACAAATTTTTTGTTAAAAAATATGTTTTTAAATGATTGGACATATGACAACACCTTTGTCACTAGAAAATAAGTTGTATATGATTGTTTTTTAATATGGTCATATCTATAACAATACTTTTAGAAAAAGTGCTTTAAAAAGTATTCACAATGGATAATAATTTTCAAAAAAATATTGTCTAAGACTCTATGTTTTTCTAAAATAAAATACAACAACACTTTTATTTAACAAATGTTGTTAAATGTGCGCTATTAAATTCAAATTTTGGTGTAGTTTAAAATTTGAAAGATACACACGAGTAATTGACTTAAAAGTAATGACAAAAGATAAAAACGAAAACTTTTTGAAGACAAAAAAGCTAAGAAATTTTTTATAAAGTTAAAAACAAAATTTTAAAATTTTATAAAAATTAGAAACCTATTTAACCATAATGAATGTTATCTACTTTCACAAGTCCATTTAACTTTCTTGATAGTATGTAAAATATAAATGCAATTACTAGTTTATTCCTAATTATTATGGTTATCACCCAAAATATTAAAAATTAATGAAATTAATTCTGAAAAAATGTCATTAAATGTGGATAATTTGTTGGTCTTTCCTTATATTTGAGTCTTAATAAAATACATTCGTTAAATGTGGATATTTAAATTATTGTACTTACTACCCATGTAACTAAATATAATATCACATTCACTAAATTACGTGAATTAAAAAAAATTGGATGTAATATTAAATTTATTGACAATTGATATTGTTTTATAAGTTTATCATTAATTGCATTTAAATGTCTCATATACCCTTATTTATTGTATCTTAACTCATTAAGTTTTTCAACTAAATACAATTAATGATATTTGAGTAACAAAACTTATTTTATTATTGAAATCAACAAAATTATATCATTTTCTTAAGAGGTGTATACAACTTTGATTTATATTTTCTTTTTAATGATTCATTGTATTTTTTATTTACCCTACATTATTATTAATTGATCTAATATATTTCTTCTAATGTATAACTAATTATATGAAAATTATTATATGATCAATTATATTGTATTTAAACATTTATTATTTGATATGCAAGGTTCTTCCTAATCATCCGGGACCACTCCGTCTAGAAGATGATATGAACATCGACATTGAAGGTGGTGGAGATAGATAACTTTACTAGGGCTGAAAGTGATATTATTATGCTCATCTTTCAAATGGGAGTGTCTTGAAAAAAATTTAATATCAAAGTGAGGCTCAAAAGGTAGAACAATATGTGATGGCGTTTCCAAGGGCTTCCAATGATTTAGAGATATTATTCCATTGTTAAATTGATAATTGTTTTGTTATGCTACTTTGTTTATTGAGTTTGAATTTTATAAGACTTCGTTTGACTTATTTTTGGCAATGCATCAAACAGACATATTATGGCATATATATTGGTTTTTGTTGGATTTATTATTATGCTCACATATGTGTACTATTTGTGTGAATATTTCTTGGTTTTTAGTTTACAAAGATATTTTTAAAAGAGATTATTATTTTTTTTGTTTGCAATGGTGTTTTTAAAAGAGATTGATTATTATACACTAAAATGTTTTAAATATCGGTTGTCCATGTTATCTAAAGACTTCTTGATATTTCTTAATGTGATTATTTATAGAATATTTTTTCTGATCCTAATTATTTTAAGGGATTTTTAGAGATTATTGTGGTTGTATTTATAAGAAAAAAGTTACACCATTTAAAATATATTTACATTTTAAATAACTTTTTTATTTGTGTTTGGTGAATTTATTAAAATTCGCCCGTTGTTTAATTTTTCAACAAATTCAAAATTCCATAGAAATTTAAACTGAAGTTTTATATTTTATATGTTATTGACATATGTTCCACACTAAGTAAGGTGGGTCCGTCTCCGTTTGTGATAACCTTGAATGTTAGTGGCTCTCAACCAAGTTTTATGAGTGTTCATGATTAATAAGACATTTATTAGTGAATGGTCCAAATTAAGTATTATGTAAAATTGAGATTACTTTACTAAAGTTGAGTTTAAAATGAATTATAACTTTTACTTGATAAACTTCTAATTTTGTAAGCTTTTAAGATTAAATTTCGGATTAAAATATATATATATATATATATGGAGAGAGAACCAAACTATTTAATTTTTTTTTTGAGAAACCAAAAGAATATATTAAAATTAGAAAACTAAGCACAAGGGGTGCATAGACAAATACACAAAATTCAAGATAGAACCACAAATACATAAAAAAAACATATAATCCAAACACACCACATGATATGATGAAGTTTCTAAAGGGAAATACAAAGAAAAGGTTGTTGACACCAAAGAGAAATGTCATAATGAAAACCTCTTTTTTTATATTTCAACGAACACCATAAAAGTATTTTAATCTTCTTCGTCACATTATCGACATAGAAATCTTCGTGACGAAAAATAACATAGTTTCCCATCTTTTAAATTAACCAAATACATGTTGCAAGCAAAGTAAGATGCAACATATTGGTGACCTTTCTTCCACTCATTCCTAATCCTTCAAAATGAATCACATGATCCAAAGAAACATTGAACATTGCACTATGAAAATTCAACCACTTCAAAATTGTCCCCTATATCAACCCAAAATGAGAACACTAAAAAAAGAGCTTGTCTTCAAAGCTGCATCCACTCTCACAAAAACGAGATGATACATCCAAAGAGTCTCTTTTGATCAAATTGTCCTTCGTCGATAATCGATTATGCGCAATCGCCGGACAAATAAAGAAACATTTAAAGGTGCAATTTTGTTCCAGGTGGCCTTGTGCATTTGTGCCTCTAATCCTTCCAATTTTATTCTCACCAATATTTTTCAATATTTATTTTCAATATTGCACATATAACTTTTTTTAATAGTTGATATTTATAAGAAAAATGATGCTTTTAATAAATAAAAGAACAATTGTAGCTATTCAATTTAAAATATATTTTATATTAGAAGCAATCGTAATCATTAAAAAATGTGTTATGTAATTTATAAATACCATTAAAGTAAAAAAATTTAATACTAATACTAATTGGAAGTTATAAAAATTAATAGGGTACTTATTTAAAATGTGAGAATAGAAGAAGTTGTAATATAAGAGTACAACTAGTCAAATTTTTTGAGAGAGAGTAGAACACTTATAAATATATTTTTTAGCGAAAGAGTATATGTGTGTGTGGATATATATATATATATATATGAGTTTTATGATTTTTGATCCATAAAGTTTCCCAAAAATAAAATATAAGTAATTTTAAAATTTAGTATTTGTTGTTCAAAAACATGTTGCTATATAATATTAATTTTTTTTTGCTTCTTCAACAAAATATATATATAAATCGAATTTGAAGAAGATAATTTGTCATTAACCTGTTTATTGTATAAAACCAAAAAATACAATAACAAATTTCCTATATGTTATCACTTCTTGAAAAGTATTAAGGAAAGAGGATTTTTATCAATAAAGAAGGAAGAAAAGTGAAAAGACGGTTATAATTTTTTATAGATTGTTGTTATCTTTATAATAGTTATTAATTATTTTAATTGTTAGTTTTAACATTTACAATGGCTACACGTTAATATTGCTTTAATTATTTAAAGTATTGTTAATTTTTCAATTTTCGTTTATATTTAGCAACAAAAAATAAATTAATAAGAGAACAGTGAAAAATATAATATTTAGAGATGTGATAATATATATGCACAATTTTTCATTCAATGTTAGTCACAATAATAATTCATTCTTTAATTAAAATCAGAAAGAAAATGTTCTAGTCATAAACTATTTTTGGTGATCCTCTAATCATAAATTTAATTGACCTTTGTTGTCAAAAAAACTTAAATGACCTTTATATATGTGTAAAGGTGAAATTCTATTCAAATATGTGTGGATGTCATACATTAATATAAAGAGATAAATTACATTAATATAAAGAGATAAATTAAAGGGTTAAATAAGTTTTTAGTCTTTATAAAATTTTATGTTTGGTTTATGTAAAAAAAATCACATGTTTTAGTCGTTACGAAATTATTCTACAAGTTGTTTTAGTCTTTATTCAAATAAAACATAGTTCAACTTTTAAATTTTTAAATGATTTTTTGCAAGCATGCTTAGAACATTATTAAAAGTTCATATGCACAAATATAGAACATTTTTACTTGGGATGAAATAAATATAAATATTTGTTCAAGATAAAAGTCCTTAAAATATGGACTTAGAAATCAACTTTTTAGCAAATTTTGTGGAGAAATTTTTATCCTGTTCTAAACATGTATGCAAAACAATAATTCAAAAACACTTGTTGATGCTCCAACAAGGACTAAAACTGCTTGCGTAATAATTTTGCAGAGACTAAAATATGTGATTTTTTATTTTATAGAGACTAAAAACAAAGTTTCAAAATTTTATAGGGACAGAAAATTTATTTAACCCTAAATTAAATCATACATTAATATAGTCTATAAATTTAAGAAGCTCTTAAAAATAAGTAAAATATAAATATATGGAGAATTCAGTTCAAGAAATTCACATGAAATACAAATTTCAATCGGAAAAATAACTAATAGTCATATCTACAAAGTTAATAATGTTTCTCCCAAATATTTTGGTTCATCAGTTATACTACGATGTTAACAAATCTAGTTAAGTGTTAATCTTAACAAATCTAGTTAAGTGTTAGACTACATTAGTTTCAATGAAGATAAGATTTCAAGAATATAAAAAGTAATAAGAAAAAGTATATGATATCACATAAACAATAGATTAAAGTTTGTATGATAAATTATGATTTTCAACTTCTAAGTTTGTAGGATAGGTCAACCCATACGCATATAATTTATCCAAACTTAACATAGACATGCCATTTTATCACTATAAAAATGTTGTACTTACAAAACACAACAAACTTAAAGTTTGATGTTGTACTTACAAAACATAACAAACTTAAAGTTTGAGTAGATAAATATCAACTTATGTGGTGTTTCATGAACACTCTATATTGGTGCATCTTTAGTTAGTGCAATTACAACCCTTTTTTACCTTTGGCCACCTCTACAGGGAAAACTTATATAGACATTCGTAATTGGATTTAGGAAATGGAAATTATGTAACTAATCATTGTTAGAACCAAGTTGGTTTGAATAACTATGACCCTTACTTGTTTTGACGATAACAAATATTATTTTGTGGGAACAATTTAAAGCACTAAAATTTTGTTTAACGTGTGCAACTCTCTGATTACATATCTTTTAAATGAATTTACGCTGTATCCTTTAATGTTTGGATAAAGCTAAAGGAACACCAAGACTTTGCTCTGAAAACCATATTTTAGGTTTGATGAACGCGCTCTAAAATGCGCCTCAAATGATTTTATTTATGCAAACAATGCCCTAATTAGTTTGGCTCTGATAAGTATGTCAAATATCTGATAATCTTGCTTTTAATATCTAGAAAGCATATCAACGTTGATCAAAAGAAACAATCCAAGATGCATCATAAAGGAAGAACTTTCATAATGAATGTTATCACTTTTAAAGAGTTCGAAATATGCAGCAACAAAGAAACAACAACGAGTGTCTTTGATGCTCTGGTTTTCAACTATGAAGGAAATAAGCATGTACAGGAAGCTCAGGAAAATTTACTTGTCAAGAAGTATAAACTCTTCCTGATGGAAGAAGATGAAGAAATTGAAAAAATGCTTTCTAGATTACAAACTCTAGTTTCTTGATTTAAAGTTCTCCAAAAGATTATACTACTTCTAATCACGTCAAGAAGATCCTCAAAAGTCTTCGTAGCAAGTGGAGACCAAAGGTAATAGCAATTCAATAGGCTAATGACCTAAACAAATTTCCTCTGGAAGAATTCATGAGTTCACTCAGATCCCATTAGATTGAATTGGTTGAAGATGAGGCAAAGAAGAATTCAAAGTCCTTGGCTTTCAAACCCCAAGGAAAGAAAGCAAACTCCAATGACTTACAAGCAACAAAAGACTTAGAGGAAAGCAAATTTGACGATCAAAGTGCAGACTCAAATGATTAATAGTTGTCTTTTATATTAAAGAAAATATAGTGCATATGAAACAATAGGAATAAATCTTTTCCTAAAAAGGATTTCAGACAATCGCAAAACAACAAAGAAAGAGGTGAAAAATCAGATAAGGAAAGAATCATCTGTTATGAATGCAAATACCAAGACATTTCAAGTCAGAGTGTCCTGTAAGACCCTTAATTTTAAATATTAATTTTGGAATTATTGTCAAGGGCATTTTGGGAATTTTTGTAAATATTTAATATATGTATGTTTTGAGTGAATATATATATATATATATAAATATTTATTTTGAAGTATGAATTAAAATTATTGGGTGAAGAATTAAATTAATTTAATTTCAAGTAATTAAATTAATTGGACCATTAAGTAAGGATTAGTGGCTAATTGCAAGATAATTAAAACACTAGAAAATCAGACAAGTGGCAAGTGAGGTGGCACCATGAGAGTCTATAAATAGGAGTGAGAGGGATGGGAAAGTCAGAACACCATTCCTTCCTCCATACTGCTCATATTGCATGTACCAACTCCATCTCCTCTCTCATTTCTGTCTCTGTTTCTGCCATTCCCGAACTGAAATTTGAAGAGAGGGAAATTCCTTCAAACATATTATCTGAAATTCCAACCATCAAACCAGAAAACCCCCAGTAGTAAAGTAATCCCCACCTCAGTACGAAGAGAAAGAACCCAGTTTTGCAGCAGCAAACTCAGGGAACAGCTTCACCGTTTCTGGACGCAGAAAAGGGAACGCAGCAGGAACAAGAGAAATAGCAGAGCACGCTACAAGGGTAAGGGCACCTTCCATCTTTTAGCTGCATTAGGGCCATAAATTGTGTTGTTTCAGTTCTGTTTTTAAATGAAAAGCTGTTTTTGAAAATGACATTTTGAGAGAAAATGCATTTTTTTTAGAAGTGATTATTCTAATAAGTTGTTGGCTGTTTTTACTGGCAAAATATGTTGTTTTACATTCTGTATGAATGTTGGGAAATGTTTACATGAAATTTTAGTTATGATTAAAATGCATGTCTTAAAACTGTTTTGAAAAATAGCATTTAAAATGCAAAATGCATTCTGTTGAGGTTTGTTGTTCTATGATGTTGCAAGTATTTCTGGGGTATCATGAAAGCTGAAATGTTTTACATGTCATTCTTTTATTGAGAAAACTGAGTGCTTGCATGTCATCTTGATGTTTGATGAAGCTGAGTATTTGCATGTCATCCTGGTGTTTAGAGGAAACTTAAATGATGCATGTTTGTCCTGATGAGTGAGAATACTGAAATGTTGCATGTTTGTTATGATGAGTGAGAACACTGAAATGTTGCATGATGTTCTGATGATTGATCATCTGTCTCTGTTTTGGATAATCTGATGTTAATGGTTCTGATTCTGTTTTATGTTGTGGGATTCTGGTGATGATTCTGATTCTGGTTGTTTTGTGTGGTTCTGGTGATGATTCTGATTCTGGTTGTTTTGTGTGGTTCTGTTGATGATTCTGATTCTGGTTGTTTTGTGTGATTCTGGGGGAGTTGATGGTTTTTTTTAAAGGAAAAGGGATTTTAAATGAGGAAAGGTTTTTCTTGAAAAGTGCAGAATCTGTTTGATGTTGGCTGTTGTTTTAAAAGAATCAGTTTTGAAAAGGGTTGAACTCTCACTGATTTTCGAAGGTGTATTCGACTACAGCATGTGTGTATTCGAATACAACCTTCAAGATTTCTGTTTTATTTTAAAGTTTTCAAAACCTGTATTCGAATACGAGCCCCTGTATTCGAATACAGAGGAAAGATTTTTGCTTCTGTATTCGACTACGACCATGTCGTATTCGAATACAGAAGTGAAATTTTAACACTGTATTCGCATCTGTAGTCGACTACAGGCATGCTGTATTCGACTACAGATTCGAGTTTTTCCAAAAACTCAGTTTTTAGCTTGGGCTTTTGACCCCCTCTCAAGCAGAGCGACGTATACGGGGTGGCTGGAGCGGACCAGTAGGACTGATGGTGTGGAAGACTTCGTAGAGCGCACACACGCGAGCATAGAGTTTCCTGTGCCTTCTCGCCTGGTGCTAGAGGCGCACGGAGTTTCTGACGACGCGGAGGAGTCTGCTGAGAGGGTTGAGGCGGAGGCCACTGTACTGATCTATTGAGTGTTGGATTGTTGAGCGTCTGCACTAGGTACTGATCTGTTGAGCGATTGTACCTTGGGTAATGTCAAACGTGCTGGTCTGTTGAGCGACTGCACGATGTGCTGGACTGTTGAGCGTCTGCACTGGTGCTGATCTGTTGAGCGATTGCACCCTGGTCATGAGGGCCGTTGAGATGTGCTGGTCTATCGAGCGACTGCACCTTGGTGATTCCAAGAAAATTATACATGAGCATATATGCATTACAATGTGGGATTTGACCGTTGTGTCATGATTGTTTATATGATGAATGTTGGAAATTAATGCGTGTGAGTGCTGTCCAAAATCTGAAATTTCTGAATTTATGTTTGTGTTTTGTTGACGTGTTGGCTGTACTTACCACATATTCATAATCATTAACTGCTGTTTTGAAAAGGCATGAAAGTCATAAATTTCCAAATGAGCATTATTATTTTCCTCATCATCATAAATTATGCCATGATTAGAT
>JBBPBO010000004.1:14185023-14275524 GCA_037974295.1 Cicer cuneatum | reverse complement strand
TGTGGGATTTGACCGTTGTGTCATGATTGTTTATATGATGAATGTTGGAAATTAATGCGTGTGAGTGCTGTCCAAAATCTGAAATTTCTGAATTTATGTTTGTGTTTTGTTGACGTGTTGGCTGTACTTACCACATATTCATAATCATTAACTGCTGTTTTGAAAAGGCATGAAAGTCATAAATTTCCAAATGAGCATTATTATTTTCCTCATCATCATAAATTATGCCATGATTAGATTTTGTTGTGCAATACATGCTATGTGAATATGTGTTATTTTCGGTTGGTGACCCCCTTGCCATTATATTGTGGACTTTGGGCTTTGCCCTCAGATGCCTCCCAAACCCGCGCCGCCCGTGGGCACCCGAACGACGAAAACGTCGTTGAATTTCCTTGATCGCTACTCACGCACTGCTTGGGCTTTTGACCCCCTCTCAAGCAGAGCGACGTATACGGGGTGGCTGGAGCGGACCAGTAGGACTGATGGTGTGGAAGACTTCGTAGAGCGCACACACGCGAGCATAGAGTTTCCTGTGCCTTCTCGCCTGGTGCTAGAGGCGCACGGAGTTTCTGACGACGCGGAGGAGTCTGCTGAGAGGGTTGAGGCGGAGGCCACTGTAGGAGTGGTGACTCCCAATCCTGAGATTGGAAGAGAGATACATGAGTCTGATGTGGTGGAGAAGCGTGAAGAGCTGAGACTAGTAGCGACTGAGATTCCGGGTCCATCTAGGATTTCCGATGACTGCTATGAGATTCCGGCACCGCCAAAGCGGCCATGAGTGTGTATTGACTTGACTTCGGAGGAGACCGACCCTTCTCTCTATGACGAGGAAGAGGAGGAGGTTACGTCGAAGCAAGCTGTAGAGTCAGAGGAGACTTGCGTGGGATGCGGAGGGAATCCGTGCTATTGCAGCTTCAGCGCATGATCAGTTAGACTTATTGTATTAGATTTTGGGTTGAAATCGTAATTTGTCTTATTTTGGAAATTCTGTACTATTTTCCGTTGAACCATGTACTCTGATATTTACTGTTGATGTATTATGACAATGATATTTTGGGATGTATTAACGTTTAAAAACTAATTTCCAAGATAAGTACTTAGTGATAATCCTGATGAAGTATTTGGTTTACGTTCATCGATTAATCTATAACGTACTATTTTACGAAGAACTTTATTTTAATTCTTTTGAAATAAATTTGGGAAAACTTATTTTAATTATTAATTTAAAAAAAATAATGCACCCGCGCTGTGTTTTAAACTCGGGGTGTTACATGTCCTAAACTTGATAAGGGGAATTCCTAAAGAAAATATTTCAAGGAAAAGAAGAAAAGTCTAATGGCCACTTAGGAATACTCTGGTGAATCATTTGATGATGATAAAGAGCATGCAAATATGGCTCTGATGGCAGATACACACTTTGACTATGACTTTGAAAATGAGTATGTTGATGAAAAAATGTAGGTACTATCTGACCTATCTCGAAATGAACTTATAGTTATGGTAAATGAGTTTATAAACAAGATTCACAACGTTTCTTCAAAACTAAAAACTCTTAGAAAAACTCATGTCATCGTGACAAATAAATACAACTATCTTGAAAATGATTTTGACAACCTAAAAAGAGAAAATCTAACTCTGAAAGAAAATGTTTCAAAAACCTCATAGGATAAAGTGTGTAATTACGTTAAGTGTGAAAACACCTTTCAATAGTTTCTTGCAAACGACATAGACAGAAAAAAACAAGCCTTTATGATCTATGGTGTTAGCAGAAACAATAAATGTGGCATTGGTTTTGAAGAACTAGAGGAAACTTCTAAAGTTAACTTATCTGATATTGCTTGCTTATATTGCTTAAAGAAAGGTCACAATAAAATAACTTGTCCTATGCAAAAAACATGGAAAGACAAGACACCTTTCATAACTAACAAAACAGGACCCAACCAAATTTAGGTACCTAAAAATAAAATAATCTATCTTACAGATATCCTTAGCAACAAAGTTGAAACACCAATCATGGTATCTGGACAGTGGATGCTAACAGCACTTGACGAGACAAAAAGTCTATGTTCTAAAACCTGACCCTCAAGAACAGAGGATTCGTTGGATTTGGAGGAACTCAAAAGGATAAGATCATTAGGCATGACATAGTAGGTAATGGTTCTCTTCCTTCTATTAAAAATATTTTACTTGTAAAAGGACTAATGCATAACTTACTGAGCATACGTCAATTAAGCGACAATGGTTATGATGTTGTCTTCAATCAAAAGTCATGTAAGGCAATAAGTCAAACAGATGGATCCATACTATTTATTGGTCAAAGGAAAAACAATATTTACAAAATAAACTTATCTGATTTGGAAAAACAAGAAGTAAAGTGTCTTATTTTGTGAATGAAGAACAATTGATTTGGCACAAAAGATTGGGACATACCAATTTGAGGTTAATCTCAAAGTTGAAAAGACTTAATCTAGTTAGAGGCTTGCCAAATCTAAAGTACGAATCAGATGTTCTTTGTAGGGCATATCAGAAAGGGAAACACAAAAAATCATATTTTTCTTCAAAAAATGTTGCTTCTACTTCTAGACCACTTGAACATTTACATCTTAATTTTTTTAGTCCTGTAAGAACTGCCTCTGTCAGTGATAAAAAGTATGGACTCGTTATTGTTGATGATTATTCCATATGGACTTGAGTAAATTTCCTTAAATACAAGGATGAGTCACATAAAGTTTTCACTACCTTATGTAAAAATGTGCAAAATAAAAAGGTATTTGTATTGTGACAATTCGTAGTGATCATGGTGGTGAATTTGAAAATAAACCTTTTCGAAACTTATGTGAAGAGAATGGAATTTTACATAACTTTTCTTCTCCTAAAACACCTCAACAAAACGATGTTGTAGAAAGTAAAAATAGATGTCTTTAAGAAATAATACATACCATGATTCACCAAATAAATGTTGTCAAACACTTTTGGGTAGAAGCTATGAACAATACATATTATATTTGATAAATCTAATTTTTATAGGGTTTTAAGAGGATAGTTACCCTTTACTTTATCTTAATTTATAGTTTTGATTCCGACTTATTCTTGGTTATTACTCTTTTCTTTTATGCAGAATTGATATTGAGAATGAAAATATTGCAAAAGAGTTAGGGTTTTATTTCTTTTCTCTTAATCGATGAACACTTTTATTATTTGCTTTATGTTTTATATGTTAGAGTAACTAAGCTTCTTTTAGAGTTTTTGGTGAATGTGATTAAGATACTTTTTTTAATATTTCTTAATTTTAATTCTAGTTTTATTTTAAATTTTTTATGTTTATCTCAATTAAATTATTCTATTGTTTTATTTACATGTTTGGGATGACCAAATTTTGCATGCCTTAATCAATCAATTGACTAGTGACCAACTACAATTAATTGATACATCTATAGTATAATTCACATAAAGATTCTTGTAAGATAAAACATAGATACTAATCTTTCAATCATTCAACCTCTTGGTTCTTTATGCTTTCTCTTAATTATACTTTTTGTATGATCAATCAAATAATTAATTTTAGGGAAAATAATATTACATTGAATTAGTTAATATTTTTAAAGAGAGATTGATAATTGAGAAAACAAATAAGAATTCATATAAAACTAGCATTTGAGGTATTGTTATTACAAGTGAAACCATGACCTTAAGTTTACTTTCCATTAATTCAAAGTTGTGTTGTTATATACTCTTGTTTTAATTCTTATGCTATTGTTACGTTTTCCTTATCGAGAACCAACAATAATTTTCATTAGTCTAAATAATATAAAATCTTGATCAGTTTGATAATTATTAAATTAGTCCCCATGGATACGATAATCTTATATATACTATTACTTGGCAAATTCGTACACTTATGGAATTTTACGCAACAATATTTAGAATATAATTTATATTAGACCTATTCGAAATAAGACTCCTTATGAATTGTGGAAAAGAATAAAATCAAACATTTCATATTTTCATCAATTTGGTTGCATATGCTATATTTTGAATAGCAAAGAGTATCTTGACAAATTCGATTCAGGATCTCAAAATCACACCATTTTGGGATACTCTAGAAGGTCTAAAGCCTATATATAGAGTATACAACAAAGAAACGTTAATGGTTGAGGAATCAATTCATGTCAAGTTTGATGACAAAAAAGTTTGACCATAAAAAGTCAAAGCTAGACGAAGATTTTGCAAATTTCATATATCAGAGGAACCTGAAATATAAGAGGAACTAACAAACCCAAAAAAGTTTGACCATAAAAAGTCAAAGCTAGAAATGTGAAGTGATTAAAATGAATTTGAGAAGAGCATGATGGGAGAACTAAAATACTTTTTTTGAGTGTAAATTCATTAAAGCTTAGACGGTGTACTCATTCGTCAGTCCAAATATACAAGAGAAATGCTTAAGAAATTTTAGATGGATGACTATAAGCCTATGTGTACACCTATGCATCTAACATGTTCTCTTTATAAGGATAAGTCAGGTAAAAACGTAGATTAGAAGGTATACAGAGAGATGATTGACTTTCTTCTTTATTTAACTGCCTCTAGACCTGATATTTTGTTTATTGTGTGTGTGCCAGATTTTAATCTGACCCTAAAGAATCTCACTTAACAGTTGCTAAAACAATATTTAGATATCTAAAAGGTAATACTAATATTTGTATGTGATATAAGCCATCTTATGAGTATAGGTTAGTAGGTTTCTATGATGCTGACTATGCTGGAAATAAGCTAGAAAGAAAAAGCACTAGTGGAAACTGTACGTTCCTTGGTGAGAATCTAATATGTTGGTCAAGCAAAAGACAAGAGACTATTGCTCTATCTACAGCAAAAGAATAATATATTTTAGCAGCCAGCTGTAGCACTCAGCTGTGGTGGATGAAATACCAACTAAAAGATTTCAAAATCAATCAGAGTAACATTACCGTCTTCGGTGATAATACTTCAACTATATGTTTAACCAAAAATCATATTTTACACTCAAAGGAAAACATATAGAGATTAACATCATTTTATTACAAAACCCCTTGCTGATGACAAATTCAGTTTTATAAAGAAAAATCTAATCAATTTTTTTTATAAAGAAATGATGTTGAAGTCTCCGTATTTTTGTCTCTTGTAAAACATAGTAAATGGTTAAATAAATATATATATATATATATATATATATGATCTACTCACGCATTCCTACACTTTTGTTCTCTCTCTCTCTCTCTCATTCTCAATCCTTTGAAACTCCTTGAAAAAATATTTGAATCTGTCTTGCATTCAATGGCTTTAAGTTCATCCTCATACCCTACACTCAGTAACATCTACTTTGTTCCTACAATGACTTGCAGCTCGATCAACTAGATATTCTTCATGAACTCCAAATAAACAAATTTGATTTTGTTGGGGATTTTGCTAGTGTTGGTTGTTCTAAATAATTTAACCTAGAACAAGATGTTGCTTTAGATGTTCTAGTCAAGGAATTATAGAGATTTGTTTACGTTAATAAAGACATAGAAGTGTTAAGTACGGTGTTAGGGCTTCCCATCAAGATCACTCAACAATCCCTATTTGTTATTACAAGATGTTCAGATGTAGGAATGATTATTGAATATGGTTATAAGTCAAGGGTTGGCTCTTTAAAAATCAACAAGGAGTTGTTTGAAGATCATAAGGTAAATTCCAAGTAAGTCCAAGTATAGAGTGCTCTTCAAGATTCTCATTGGGTGTGTGGTACCCAATGGTGGGTCTGTGGAAAATGTTAGCAAAGACCACAAGGGTTTGATGTGGATTATATCCCAATTGATCAAGATCAAGATCAATATACTCAACCTAACTTGGGAACACATGAGGTCGTGTGTTATCAACTCTAGGTTAAGAAAGATCAGAACCATCCCCTACCCTAGACTCAGCACTACTGTACTAATGAGCACTCCTATCATTCAAGCCCTAGAGGATGTAGGAGGAGCTATTCAAGAGGAACACTTGGTTTCATCATCTGCACCAATGTTCAACATCTCAAATGTCGTCAAGACGAAATAAAAGGTAATATCCAACCCTGAGCAAACTATTCCATATTATAATCTTGGAAATGCTAGTGGAAATGAACAATTAGAACCCAAACCCCTTACACCTCCTACCCATAATCCAAACTTAGTTGCACTTCCCTCTAACCCTGCACCTAATACACTTTCACCCTCTAATTCTAACTCCGACTCAAATACCTCTGTTTAAATCTTTGAGGCAACCTTAGCAGAACACTTTGCTAACATAACCTTAGCTTCCAAAACCTTGATTCGTTCATTTCCTCTTTCATTGTCAAAATAACCTTAATCCACAATAGAAATGCTCAAAGTTGGAACCCTAATGACATTTCCAATTAGTGAAACAATGTTCTCTTGCTTGCCACTAACTAAATAAGGGATAAAATGGAGAACGTAATGCGTTTGGCGTCTTAGAATTCTACTACTTTCAAACAAACAACTGAGATCCTCTATTTATGGGTCTTGTAGCTTCAGAAAGGTCAGAGCAATCGGTATAGAAATTTATAGACAGCCACATAAGAAGGTTTATCTAATGAAGACCTATCTCCCTCTAGCACCATTGCAATTTCATGCGATCATTCCACAAGTTGAGCTACCTTCCTTGTATGTTCCTGGTGGTGCTGCTTCATGATCTGGAGAATCTTCCTCCAAGATTCACTCTGCCATTCCCCCTGCCCATGTGTTTGATCTTTACCAAATTGTCCAAAAGGAATATTTTTATCGGTTGGAAGTTCCAACTAAGGCGTTCTTGGAACAAACTGCCAAAAATCAGGAGAACTGATAAATTCAGAAGAAAATAGGAATCGATAAACAGTAAAATGATAGGATAAATGGGGATTTATTGATTTATGAAATAAGGGAATGTTCTGATACAGCGTATAAACCAAAGCGTAGCTCCTCCAGAGAAAATAATATTCTCCTATTACAATGATAACAATAATTATTCCTACTAATGCTCCACTACCCTTCTCAATTTATTCCCCCATGTGTAACTGAAATTCCTAGCATTTAGAGAGTTTCTCTGCCCTGTTATTAATAGAATGAGTTTTCTCTTTTTTACCCTTGTGGACATACGTTCTCCACACAACAGGTTTGGGCCTTTCACTAGTCTTAGGCCCTATGATTCTATCATTACCGCCTTCAGAAGATGCAGCCTTGTCCTCAAGGCTGAAGGATGGAAATTGACTTTTTAGTAATAACTCATCCTCCCAAGTTGTGTCTTCTACAATTCTTCCTTTCCAACACACCAGCCATTGTCGCACCAGTTGTCCTTCTTTCATCACTGATCTTACAGCTAGTAATTCTTCAGGTTCTTCCCATTCTATTTCTAATCCTTCTGGTAGTTGAGGTTCAGCAGAATAGTCTCCAATAGCTTTCTTAAGTTGTGAGATGTGAAACATTGCATGCACTCTACTTCCTTCTGGTAACTTCAACTTATAGGATACTGCCCCTATTTTCTTTAGGATAGGAAATGGTCCAAAGTGCCATGGAGCCAGTTTCTAATTAATCTTTCTAGTTACCGTCTGCTGTCTATGGGGCCGGAACTTCAAAAATACCCACTTACCCACTTCAAATGAATATGCTTTTCTTTTCTTATCTGCATATCTCTTCATCTGTTCTTGGGCTCTGTTCAAATGATACTTAAGTTGACGTAAGGCCTCATCACGATCAACCAATTCAGTTGCTACCGCTTTTACTTTCGTTTCTCCCTGTAAAGATCTAACCATTGTGGGTGGTTTTCTTCCATACACTATCTCAAACAGTGTAGTTCCTGTAGACACATGGAATGTGGTGTTATACCACAATTCAGCCCAATGAATCCATTGTGACCACTCCTTTGGTTGCTCCGATGCAAAACAACGAAGATATGCTTCTAAGCACCAATTTACCACCTCCATTTGCCCATCCGTCTCTGGATGATATGACGAACTCATACTCAACAACGTTCCTTGTAGCGAAACAACTCTTTCCAAAATAGACTCACAAACAATGGATCACGATCACTAACAATGGATCGTGGAACCCCATATTCTAATCCCCAATGAAATCCTTCCTTCTTTGTTAATTCTGTCAATGGCTTAACTATATTTCCATAGCCAACAATGAATTTCCGGTAATAACCGGTCAGCCCCAAAAATCCCCTCACTCCTTTGACATTATGAGGGATTGGCCACTACAAAATGCTATAAATTTTAGCTGGATCCACAGCCACACCCTGTTCTGATATTACATGACCCAAATATTCCTCTTTTCTACTAGCAAAATTGCATTTTTTTTTATTAACGACAAAACAGTGGTGCTGTAAAATCTCCATCACTTGATATAAATGTGCTAAGTGCTCTTTCCATCCCTTACTATATACTAGGATATCATCAAAAAATACCAAGACAAACTTCCAGAGGTGTGGCTTGAAAATCTGGTTCATTGTGGATTGGAAAGTGGCTGGTGCGTTCGTCAATCCAAACGTCATCACTAGAAACTCATAGTGTCCTTCATGAGTTCTAAATTCCTTCTTATGCAAATCACCTTCTTTCACCCTTATTTGATGATAACCGGATTTCAAATCAAGTTTTGAGAAATACTTCGTTCCATATTTCATCTAGTAATTCGTCAACTACAGGAATTGGATATTTATCCGGCATTGTAACCTTATTTAATTCTCTATAATCAACACACATCCTCCATGACCCATTTTTCTTTTTAACTAATATGACAGGACTAGAAAAAGCGCTAGAACTGTTTTGAATTATACCTTGGGTCAACATGCTATGAACTTGTTTTTCAATCTCTTTCTTATAATGGTGAGGATAACGATATGGCCTAACACTCAATGGACATGCATCATTCTTCAATTCAATCGCATGAGTTATATCTCGTTCCGGAGGCAGCCCTGTATTCTCTTCAAAAACTCCCTTAAAATTCTCTAACCAGTCTTGAAGCTCTTGTTGTTGGTCTTGAGTTAGCTCCTGTAATTCTTCATTTGATGTTTGAACCAATTCTTCTTCCAATAAACTATGCAGTGTTTCAGTTTGTGCTTGAAGTGCTTTAGAATTGGCTGAGTCTTTTGTAGTAAAGAACTGACCCTGTAGTTCCACCATTTTTCCTTCCCATTGAAAATTGATGGTCATTTTCTCCCAATCAAAAATCACCTTCCCATATCTTAGCAACCAAGCCACCCCAAAATCATATCTAAATCACCCAATTCCAAAACAAAGGCATCGACATTAGTGGTGAAATCATCTAATTGTACTTGCAATTTTCTACACTTCCCCCTAGTGGACACACGGTGGCCGTCTCCCAACCTTACTCCCATCGATCTTCCTTGTTCCACTGTTAACCCCAACGCAATAGCAACACGAGGTGAAATAAAAATGTGACTGGCGCCGCTATCGATTAAAACCACGATGGAAACCCCTTTTAGACTTCCCTTAAGACGCAAAGTGGTTGGAGGAGTATTATCTTCTCTTTTTTTTTGCTTCAATAATATCAAACAATCCCATGGAATTGCAATCAAGAACTTCATCCTCATCCTTCATGGCTTCTATGGCAATCACTTCACCTTCTTCGTTAACCGTCTCGCCGTCTCCCAAAATGACCAATCGGAGCTGCTTTTCAGCACATTGGTGAAGAGAATGGTATTTTTCCCCACAACGAAAACACAACCCTCGTGTCCGCCGCTCCATCAGTTCTAAATACGGCAGATGCTTGAGGCCACGATTATGGTCGCCGCTGACTCTTTTCCCTTCATCGTTTCTAGACCTCAATGTATTTTGAGAAGCGCTCGAGTTCGCATTTGAGGTAGATTGAGTCGAACCGGTTTTGCTGTGGACTAACCCGGTTAAGTTATTATTAAACCCACTTCCAGGTCTGGTTGAACCCGGGTTATAATGAAATCCAGATCCTCTCTTCCAATTAGAGCCTGATCCACTTCCCTTTTAATTGTGAAGCCCACCTACACTACCTCCTATTGAAATAAGAGACCCACGTAATTCTATTTCGACATCACGAGCAATCTTCATCGCTTGCATTCTGGTTTGTGGATTCAACGTACGCACCTTCAGGCGAATGTCATTCTTGAGTCCTCCCATGAAGTACCCAAGGTACTGCTCCTCCGGTAGCCTTGCTACTTGTGACGACACATATTCAAAGGTAGTAATGTATTCATCAACCGTTCCCGTTTGATGCAAATCTTTCATCTCTTCAAAGGGGTTATCACTTTGTCTTCCACCATACCTTTCAATTAAAGCTTGTTTCAACTTCAACCAATTCATATCGTCCTCTGTCTCACGCAACAAATTAAACCAGTGAATTTTTGCTCCCTCCATGCTTAGCTTCGCCAATCTAACCTTCACCTCCTCCGACGTCCCTTGGACTTCAATATACGTTTCAACTCGTGATCCAGGCCATAGGATCGTCACCATCAAATGATGGTAACTCAACTTTCTTAACTGCCATCTTATACTCTGTCACTGATTCCTCAGACTGCGCATATTGTTCCAACGTTCCAATTGGTCGTTGCTGTAGCAACCTCGTGAACTCGCTCATCATACCTTCGCAAAATTCCCTCAACTCCTGGCGAACAGAGTCTTCCACCGCTGAGACTCTTGCTTCAACTGCTTCCATTCGATCTGACAACTTAGGTGGCATGTACAATGTACAAAATCACTGGTACTTCTCGAGTATCTGGCAAGTCGGACCAATGATAGATTCACAAGAAAACAAGAATCGATAAACAGTAAAATGATAGGATAAATGTGGATTTATTGATTTATGAAATAAGGGAATGTTCTAATACAGCGTATAAACCAAAGCGTAGCTCCTCCAGAGAAAATAATATTCTCCTATTACAATGATAACAATAATTATTCCTACTAATGCTCCACTACCCTTCTCAATTTATTCCCCCATGTGTAACTGAAATTCCTAGCATTCAGAGAGTTTCTCTGCCCCGTTATTAATTGAATGAGTTTTCTCTTTTTTACCCTTGTGGACATACGTTCTCCACACAACAGGTTTGGGCCTTTCACTAGTCTTAGGCCCAATGATTCTATCAAGAACATTCAAAATACCCTAAGCTTAATCTTAGCTAGGCTGAGCAACCCAAATCCTTAATTCACCTATATTATTTTGTTTCTCTGTTTGTATGTTTTTTTTGTAACTTGTTCACTTTGTTGTATGTTTACTTTACTATTTTTGGTTGATAAAAGGGGAGAATTGAAGGAGCAAACACGAGAAGGAGGGTTGAATTGTGTTAGCCAAAGTTGAAAACTTTTTGTTGATTTGATGAAGGCTAGTTGGTTTTTATGAATTACTTATATGAGAAGTAATCGGATTTAGAGGCAGCAAATAATGAAAGCATAAATATTTGGACACATAGATTTATCGTGGTTGACCACTAACTTGGCTACATTCAGTCCCCTCATTCAGAAGGCTTTCATCCACTAATTCAAATACCTTGAATTAAAAAACACCTGACCCTCTAAGTCAGTCTTCCCAAACAGCTTGACAACCCCAGACTTTTGAGGAACAACACCACCTCGACCCTACAAGCCAAGTCTTCTCCTAACAACCTAACAACCCCATATTGAAGAAATAACTAAACCACTATCGGGTTGGATAGAAAAGATTGGAACTTGAGTAGTTGCTTCTAACAAAGCTAATAATAATAATAACTCTCACACTCTTTGAAAAAAACACTCAAAAAATATTTCTCCTTCGAACAAGTGTTTCTCTCTTTGAACTCTAAGATGAATTTGGAATTTGAGCTTGAGTTCTTCTACTCTCTTCTGATTTTCGATGCACTTCTTCTTCACCCCTGAGTATCTATTTATAGTTGAAATTTGTGCTTCAATTTGGTCCTTGTTTAGTTCTGAAATTGTATCTTCTTTAGATTGAGTTTGTAAATTCTTTAGATTGAGTTTGTAAATTCTTCAGATTGATTTTGTTTGTATTATGCTCAGATTGAGTTTCTAAATTCTTCAGATTGATTCTGTTCATATTTTGTTGTAGATAAATGTTGATCAAATCTTTAACAAATATTCTTCAAATCTTGATCAAAATCTTCTTCAAATTTTGATCAAATCTTCTTTAAATCTTAGTCAAATCTTCTTCAAATCTTTATTAAATCTTCTTCAAATCTTGATCAAATCTTCTTCAAATCAATGTTCTTCAAATCTTAATTAAATTTTCTTCAAATCTTAATTAAATCTTCTTCAAATCTTGATCAAATCTTCTTCAAATTTTGATCAAATCTTAATTAAATCTTCCTCAAATCTTGATCAAATCTTCTTTAAATCTTGACCATATTTTCTTTTCAACTTGGTCAAAGATTTTCTTCAATTATAAATTTGAATCAAATCATATTTTAGATTTTCATCAATTATAATTTTGAATCAACTCTTATTTTAGATTTTATTCATTTATAAATTTGAATCAAATATTATTTTAGATTTTCTTCAAAAATATGAATCTTCTTTCATACTCTTTAAAGTCAAATATATTGTTCTCATAATATACTTTTGTTAACATAAAAACTCTAAATGTAAAATCAACTTGGTTCTAACAATCTCCCATTTTTTGATGATGATAAAACTTGTATTTTTTATAACAACTTTTCTTTGTTTTTCTTTGACTCCCCCTAACATAGGGCTCCCCCTAAGTCTATGTATCATTTTCTCGCCACTTTATCAAATATATTTCTCCCCCTTTTGTGATAGGACTAAAAGACATAAAAAAAACATTTTTTTTTTGCTTTTTTTTTCTTTCTTTTTTTGCTTTTTTTTAATAACATGACTATAACATATTACAAGAAAATATAACAACTAATTTAAAACTAAAACACTTTGAGGTGATCACAATATCAGTCAGATATGAAGGTAAGGTTTAGGTTTTTCTTGATGAAGTCAAACCTATCTTCATGTAGTGGTTTGATGAATATGTTAGCCCATTGGTGTTCAGTGTCTACAAACTGAATATTTAGTACCCTTTTTTGAACAAAGTCCCTAATGAAGTGGTGTTTGATCTCTATGTGTTTAGCTCTAGAATGTAGGATAGAGTTTTTGGTTAGATAAATGGCAGAAGTGTTATCACAATAGATAAGAATATTGGTTTCTAGGATTTTGTAGTCTTCTAGTTGATGTTTCATCCAAAGCTGTTGAGAACTGCAATTGTCACTAGTGTTCTTTCTCTCAAGTTTATCTATAGCATAATCAGAATCACAGTATCCACTCAGTTTGTACTTAGGAGATTTCTTGTAGAACAAGGTAAGGTTGATAGTGCCTTTTAGGTATATGAAGATTCTCTTAATATTAGTTAAATTTGATTCCATAGGGTCAGCTTGAAATCTTGCACATACACATACACTAAACATGATGTCAGGTCTAGAAGCGGTAAGGTAAAGTAGGGATCATATCATTCCTCTATAGGTTATTTGGTCATCTTTTTGGCCTGAATCATCTTTTTCAAGTGAACATGTAGGATGCATTGGTGTAGCCATAGGTTTGCATTCACTAATCTTAAACTTCTTGAGAAGCTCTTTTGTTTATTTAGTTTGATGAATGTATATACCTTTTTGACTTTGCTGAATTTGTATCCCTAAGAAGAACTTAAGGTCTCCCATCATACTCATTTGAAATTCACGCGCATTAATTTAGAAAATTCTTGGCCAAGAGTGCCATTAAAAAATCCAAAAATAATGTCATCAACATAATTTTGAATAATAAGAATGTCATCTTCTATTGATTTTCTAAAAAGTCTATTATCTACTTGTCCTCTTTCAAAGTTATTTTGTAAGCAAGAAGTTACTAAGTCTATCATACCACGCCCTAGGTGCTTGTTTTAGACCATGCAGAGATTTCCTAAAGTTTAAATACATAATTTGGAAATTTAGAACTTTCAAAACCTGGGGGTTGTTTAACATAGACTTCTTCACTTATAAAACCATTTAGAAAAGCACTTTTAACATCCATTTGAAATAACGTAATGTTATTATTTTCTGCAAAAGAAAGTAGGATATGAATAGCTTCGAACCTAACCACTGGAGCAAATGTCTTAGTGTAATCAATGTCTTCTTGCTGATTGTAGCCTTGTGCGATAAGTCTTGCCTTGTTTTTGACCACTTTACCTTTTTCATTTAGCTTGTTTCTGAAAACCCACTTGGTTCCAATAATGTTCTTATCTAGTCTAGGTACCAATTGAAGGTGCAAACACGAGAAGGGGGGTTAAATTGTGTTTGCCAAAGTTGAAAATTTTTTGCTGATACGATGAAGGCCGGTTGGTTTTTATGAATTACTTAGATGAGAAGCAATCGGATTTATAGGCAGCAAATAATGAAAGCATAAATATTTGGACACATAGATTTATCTTAGTTCACCACTAATTTAGAAGGCTTTCATCCACTAATTCAAATACCTTGAATTACAAGACATCTGACCTCCAAGTCAGTCTTCCCAAACAGCCTGACAACCCCAGATTTTTGACGAACAACACCACGTTGACCCTACAAGCCAAGTCTTCTCCTAACAACCCCATATTGAAGAAATAACTAAACCACTATCGGGTTGGATACAAAAGATTGGAACTTGAGTAGTTGCTTCTAACAAAGCTAATAACAATAATAACTCTCACACTCTAAGAAAAAAAAACACTCAGAAAATATTTCTCCTTCGAACAAGTGTTTCTCTCTTTGAACTCTAAGACGAATTTAGAAATTGAGCTTGAGTTCTTCTACTCTCTTATGATTTTCAATGAACTTCTTCTTAAGCCCTAGGTATCTATATGTAGTTGAAATTTGGGTTTCAATTTGGTCCTTGTTTGATTCTAAATTGTATCTTCTTTAGATTGAGTTTGTAAGTTCTTCAGATTGATTCTGTTTGCATTTTGTTCAAATTGAGTTTGTAAATTCTTTAGATTGATTCTGTTCATATTTTGTTGTAGATAAATCTTGATCAAATCTTCAACAATATTCTTCAAATCTTGATCAAATCTTAATCAAATCTTCTTCAAATCTTAATTAAATCTTCTTCAAATCTTGATCAAATGTTCTTTAAATCTTAATTAAATCTTCTTCAAATCTTGATCAAATCTTCTTCAAATTTTGATCAAATCTTCTTCAAATCTTAATCAAATCTTCTTCAAATCTTAATTAAATCTTTCTCAAATCTTGATCAAATCTTCTTTAAATCTTGACCATATTTTCTTTTCAACTTGGTCAAAGATTTTCTTGAATTATAAATTTGAATCAAATCTTATTTTAGATTTTCATCAATTATAATTTTGAGTAAAATCTTATTTTAGATTTTCTTCAATTATAAATTTGAATCAAATCTTATTTTAGATTTTCTTCAAAAATATGAATCTTCTTTCATACTCTTTGAAGTCAAGTATATTGTTCTCATAAAATAATTGTGTTAACATCAAAACTTTAAATGTAAAACCAACTTGGTTCCAACAAGAATATGTTTTGAGAACAATTTCAAACATCCATACATTAAGGGGAGCTTTGTTGTGATAATTTATGTTGTTTTATTTCATTAAAACTAAAAAAAATTCACAAAATTAGATGTTTGCCATCATCAAAAATAGGGAGATTGTTAGAACCAAATTGGATTGAAGAACTATGACTCTTACTTGTTTTGATGTAACATATATTATTTTGTGGGAACAATTTAAAGAACTAATGTTTTGTTTAAAGTGTACAGTTCCTTGATCACGTATCTTTTAAAGGACTTTACGCTGCATCATGTAATGTTTGAACAAAGTTAAAGGACGCAGAGATTTTTCTCTAAAAATCGTATTCTAAGTCTGATGAATGCGCTCCGAAATGTGCCTCTGGTGATTCTAGTTATGCAAGCTATGCTCTTATTACTTTTGCTCTGATAATTATGTCAAACATCTTATCATTATGCCCCTAACAAGTATGACAAGCAAGAGATTGTCTGCCTTTAATGATCGTGTCAAACATCTGATCGTCTAACTATGATGAAAGTCAACACTCTCAAAAGTCAACACTTTGATAAAAAAGTCAATGCTTTGAAGAAAACAAATTTGTTCATCCTCTACTCAACATTTTGAATATGTTATTTGTCTGAAGGTCACTTTGATCACGATATCCTTTGCTCCTACTGCCTCTATACCAAGATACACATAACAACCCTTATTGAACATGCAACCCTTATTGAAGAATACACAATAACAACAACAATACAATAAGCGATACAACCGTCTTTGCACTCTTGCTCTTAACCCTATTATTTTTTCTAAGTGCTTAGAGATATTTTCTAAGAGTACAACTTTGTAAACACACTTTTGTGAGAGTTATTTAGAAAAATCCCCAAAACACATTCTTTTTTAAACCTAGCCCAATAGTGGCTACTTCCTTCAACAATTTGATTGTATTAAGCTAGAAGGTTTAGGAGACTTGAACACAGTTAGGTCGACTAGTAGGTTTTCAGTGGACATGTGATTCAGTTGGTGAATTAGTGGATTAAACCTTTCAGTTTGAAGGGATTGGACGTAGTTACCGCGTTTGCAGTGAACCAACATAAATTGGCTTGTGTTGTTATGTGTTTATTGTTTTATCTTCTGTTTTTATTGAAGGTGCAAACACGGGAAGGGGGTTGAATTGTGTTTGCCAAACTTGAATTCGTTTTGTTGTTTTGTTGAATGTTGATGGAAATTACTTGATGAATAAATAATCAGATTCAGCAGCGGATAATAACAGCATAAGAACACAACGATGTATCCTGGTTCACCATTAACTTGGCTACATCCAGTCCCTTCATTCCGAAGGCTTTAATCCACTAATTCAAAACACTTTGAATTACAGCACCTGAGCCTCTAAGCCAGTCTTCTCAAACAATCTGACAATTCCATATTTTTGAGGAACAACCACAACTTAACCCTACAAGTCAAGTCTTCCCTAACAGTCTGACAACCCAGACTTTTGAGGAACAATAACAACTCCTTGACCCTACAAGTCAAGTCTTCTCCTACCAATCTGACAACCCCAGATTGAAGAAGGAATCTACACCTCTAACGGGTTTGATTACAAGGGTTTGGAATTCTGCAAAGTTGCTTCTGGATAAGCTGATTGTTGCACTGAATTTCTCTCTCGAAAACACCTAGAAAATATTGAAGCTTGAACTCTCGGATAACTTTGAATTGAAGCTTGAGTTCTTGTGTTTTTCGATCTCTTTGAAATCTAAGATGAATATGGATTTTATGCTTGAGTTCATCTACTTTGAGATGCTTACTGTTGCAGCCTGAAGCCTCTTTTTATAGCTGAAATATGGGCTTTGTCCAAACTTAATTTCGAGATAAATCTTGCTCAGATTTCCTTTGAAATTTCTGTTGGCCAATCCTGTTTTACTTTAATTTTGAACTGTATGTTCTTGCTTCAGATTTCATTCGAATTTCCCTCAAGTCTTCAGTGATTTTTGAATCAAATCTCCTTAATACTTTGATCAGATTTCTATCAAAAATCAATCAAGTCTTCTTCGAATTTTAATTAAGTCTTCACTGATCTACATCATGATTTAAATCTGGACCATATGATCTGTTGATCTGGACCAAGTCTGGACCATATGATCTTATGTGTACCATTTTGTTTCCTGATCTGGACAGTGGAACCTTCTGATCTGGATTATGTGATATTTTGATCTGAGGTGTATCGTTCTGTTTCCTGATCTGGTCAGTGTAACCTTCTGATCTGGACTATGTGATATTCTGATATGGACTTGTAATCTTTTGATCTGAACCATGTGATATGTTCTAGACCATGCTATCTTCTAGTCTGGACCAAGTCTAGACCAAGTCTTCTGTTCTGGACCAAGTCTAGAACATGTCTTCTGTTCTGGACTAAGTTATCTTCTGAACTCTATTTCCTTCTGGTCTGACCAAGTCTCCTTCTGGACAAGATTACCTTCTGATCTTACCAAGTCTTCTTCTGGACAATGTTTCCTTCTAGTCTAGACTAAGTCTCCTTCTGGACATGCTTCCTTCTAGTCTGACCAAGTCCCTTCTGGACCATGTTTCCTTCTGGTCTGGACCAAGTCTCCTTCTGAACTATGCTTCCTTCTGATCTGAGCCATGAATAATATCCTCTGATAATGTCATTGTTTCTTCCCTCTGGTAATATCCTCTGATTGATGATATCCTCTGTTGTTTGCCTTTGATGACATCCTCTGATTCTTGCTTCTGATGGGATCCTTTGGTGATATCCTCTGGTATCCTCTGGAGGTATCTTCTGGTATCCTCTGGTGACATCCTCTGATATCGTCTGCATGTATCCTCTGGTGATATCTTCTGGTCGTATCTTCTGGTGGCAATTTTATCTTCTGGTGACGTCATCCTCTGATGACATCTTCTGCTTCTGATTTGTATCTTCTGGAGATATCTTCTAGTTGTATCTTTTGGAGGTATCTTCTGCTGATATCATCCTTTGATTACATCCTCTGGTGACGTCATCCTTTGATTTTTCACATCATCTGATTTTTCATATCCTCTTATTTTTCATTCTTCTTCTAAGTCAAAATATGATTTTCATAAAATACTTTTGTTAACATCAAAACTTTAATTGAAAGAACCAACTTGGTTCCAACATTTATCACTCTTTAATCTTGTTAAAATGGTTTTAAATTAAAACACAATTCAAACCTCCTTTCTTGTGTTTATCGTTCTACAATCACTAATTAGAGGAGTTAAATTGGACAACCAAAGGTTTAAGAAAATGTAATTTAAATAAAGAAATGAAGGATAGTAACCAATTATTAATAGTAACCGATCAATTCAAAATAATTTCATAATTATAAGGAATTACAATCATTAAAAGATAATTATATTAGTGTCTAAATTAATTTATATTATGGTTAATTATTTTGTAAGCTTTTTTCATAATAAAAATAGTTATTCTTTGCAATTCAATTATTTTTGTTTTTATCCTTTCATATTTCATTTTCTATGCAACTTTTTCCTTATCTTGGAGTTTCTATGTGACTAGTACATGTCTAAATATTTATTTAATATTTTTTTAAAAGCAATAGAGATGCAAACGGGCTCGTCAGTGTCCGTCTCTCCGCGACTAAATTAATAAAGCTAGCAGATGCATAATGGATAGCACAAAAATATGTACAAATGGATTTAAACAAGTTTTGCATATTAGAAAGGGTATAATGTACTTCTCCTACCTCAGAGCCGACCATCGTATCAATGCATGATGGACTCAACTTTGGACATCTCTTCGCAGATAGCCCTTTTGTAGATGGCCACTTTGCACGATTGTTTTCGGGACATATCCTGACGAGATTTTCAAGATTGTGGAGGGTGAGCCATTTCAAACAAAGATGATTTTTCTGGTTTTGGCATTGGTGAGATGAATGATTTTTGTGATCACATTCACCAAATAAAAGTTCTAGAGCAGGAGCAAACGCAATATATATAATTTCAAGGAATGCAAGTACTTCAAAACAGCATATTGGGAATATCGACACTAACTTCCTACACGAATAAATGTGAAGTTTCTGCAATTTAGGCATTACGAGTCTTGTATTTGAATCTTGCTCTCTTACATTGGTAAGTATATGCTTCAATTCATTGCACCTTTCTATTTTCAGCTCTTTTAACTGCTGAAGACTTTGAGCATCAGGCACCGAGAAGAGTGCTTCACCAAACTTGCAATCATATATTCTGAGAAATGTAAGATTTTGTAAGTTGCATTCATGTGGAAATATGTTCTGCAACTGCTCGCAATCAAATATTATAATTTTTTCTAATTGCCTGAAGAAACGTAGTACTTGCTCCGGTGTGCCTCGACAAAATTCTTTCAGACATTCCAATCGCACCAATACTAACTCCACCAACTTTGGAATCCAAAGATCTACCTCAGAATCAGAAGGTGTATCGAAGACGCGTTCTATCATTTGGCAACTTGTAAGATGGAGATATTTCAAACCATTCATGCCTTCCACAACTCTAACCACTTCAGGGACAACATTTGTAAATCCTCCATTAAGTTGTTCAAGATGAACAGCTTCGGCTATCTAAAGAAGATTATTTTTACATGTCTTCAACTTGGAGATATTAAACTTGACTACATGTAAAAGTCTTGAGGAGTTCATATCATAATAGTACAAAGAACTTACAAACCTTTGCATCTTTTGGAGAGTAATAATATCTTCAATACACTCAGAATAGTACAATTTTTGCGGCCATTTTGAAACATATAACTCTTCCAATTGTGAACATTTACCTATTGCTCCATTATAGTCAACATTTTCGAAACTACACTTTGACAAATCCAGAAGCTTCAATCTTTTGAGTTCTCCTACTTCTGTAGGAATTTCATTGAGGCTACATTTTTGTAAGTCAAGAACCTCTAGTTTGTTTAAGTTTGATATGATAGAAATGTCACCTAATCTCCAATTTTGCAAGCGTAGAGTTCGAAGATTTGCTAAAAGATGAACTGATAAAGGCAATGATAATGGTGCACTATTTTTATCATTGATTATAGAAAGTACTTGGAGCCCTTCTATTCCTTCAAATGTTGTTAACTTTATGGAACCCCTAATCAATAAAAATTTAAGGTTTGGAGCATGCAATAAATGATTAATTTTATCTTTCTCCCACTCCTTCCAGTTGATCATCAATAAAATATGGATGAAGCAAACTATGAAATGCCATCTTCTAGTCGGCATTTGATCTTCCTTTTAGTGAAGATCCCACCGCTTTAATTGCTATAAGTAGTCGCTTACATTCATTGCAAAGTTTTTGTGGTACACCATCCAATGACTCAGAGAATCTGTCATCAATATTTGCATGTTTTTGGAACAAAGCCCAAGACTCATATTCACGTAAGAGTCCCATGTAAATCTTCTTTTGACAGTGCATCAAATCACATATATGTTGATTACGAGTGGTTAAAATTATCTTCCAAGTACCCATGTTAACATTGTCTAAGTGAATCCCTACATCCATCAAATTTAACTCTTTCCATAAGTCGTCTACTATTATGAGAAGTCGACTATTTTGTTTCAAAATCAACCACAAACGTTGTGCTCTTTCCCCTTCACTTTCTTCCTCCAATTTTAAGTTTAACACATCTGCCATTTGTCCTTGAATGACTCTAATGTTTGGAGTTTGAGAGACTGTGACTTGTATAACCTTATCAAACAACTTCAATACTTTAACCTTCTTAGACGCTTTTGTTACAAGAGTTGTTTTCCCGGATCCACCCATCCCATACACTCCTATCATGTAGATTTTATCGTCTTCAAGTGCCTTCAAGAGTTGATCATAAGCCACTTTTGTTGATTCAAAATAAGCAAAATTTTCTAATGACCGGTCAAGAATGTTAGAAAGATAAGCACGGTGAGAAAATGGTTGAATCTTATAGCTTTTGCCTTTGAATTTCATCATTGTATCTTTCTTTTTTACCATTTTCTTGCACAAATGATATCTTGTCCATGTTGGAAACCTTCCTTGAAAGCAACTTTTGTTTTCTCTTGTCTTTTGGCTCAAAGCTTCCACCTCTTTCAATAGACTTTCCACATCACTCAACCACTTCTCTACTGGCTTTTCGATTTCTTCAGCTCTGTGTTTGGCTTGTTCAACACGGTCCACAAGGTTATCTCTTTCCGATATTAGCTCATTTTTTTCATTCTCAAAATCTTCAATAATTTCATTTACACACAAAAAGTATTTTCCTTCACGAATTGTTGGTTCCACCAAATATTCAGCAACTTTAGTCACAATGGAGATAATAATATCTGCCATTTAATCAAAGCAATCTGACAATAGAACCAAGTGCACAGTCAATCTAAGATTCGCAACATAGAATTTATAGTTATTTGATTATAAAAAAGCACTAATGCAAAATATGAATTCTATAACAGAATTTAATCTTCTTATTTATTTATTTTGTTTTAATTAGGTTTCAATTCTTCTTTTTTTATAACAAAGAGAGAAATGGTTTTATTTAGGTTTCAATTTTCTCATTTCATAACAAAGAGAGAGTAAAAGAAATGTTACATATATCAAGAATAGAGAGACTTTGGATGAAGACAAGGAAGAAGCAGGATTTAGTTATTAGTTAGCCTTTTTATGTTGTTTGTTTTTCTATAAGAACGTTTGTTACTTGAGCTACCTTTTATAGTTAGATGTTTGTATCACTTCTCCATAACAATGTGCTCTCCAAATGCTTTGATGTTGTTGCTACGCAAAAACTCTAGAGCTTACTCAATTTTCTGTTTCTGAATTTTTCTTGGTTTTCTTTCTGATCCTCATCGTGATGAGGAATAATCATAACAATGTGGCATATGAAAGGTGCAATAAACCTAGTGTATTCCTAGCTCCTAAATTTCACAACAATTGCAAAAAGTATAAGTTCATTGACAATATGATCGACGTTTGGAGCAACCGAAAGGATCTGGTCGTGTGAGGAGATGGGATTCAAGTGGCACAACTACATCAAAGAAATCAAAAACCTAAAATAAGGTAATCCCAAGAATTTTTAGTATTATACTGAACAAAGAGCATTGTGGGAGGAATAAGAACAATATAGCTCTATGCCTCAATGTGCATGTCTAGTTCATTGTGTGTATAGCTACAAGGAACATTAGATCCTTCAAATTGGAGGGTAGAACCATCTTGTTGAAGAATCAAGGGAAATCATATTTGATTCTATTTTATTTTATATTATTCTATTTATTTTAATTTTATGATTATGTCATTATTATTCAGTATCACTATTGTAATTTCTTTTCCTATATAAACAACTTAGGGATGTAGTAATAAAACATGAAAGTATTTTGTCTTTTACTTTCTTCATGTTATCTAGAGCTTTTGGTTAGGGTTCTGTACAGCTTTCCATAACAAAGTGGGGTTGGGAGCTCCAAACTTAATGAACATCAACTTTTTGTTTTTAATTTTTGAACGACCCATTTTGCGACCCGACCCAATCTTTCGTTTACCTAATGACACACAATAACCCATGGAAGGTAGCCCTTATGGGTAGCAGCGGAGGCAACAGCGACGATAGTTTGGGTGAAAAATCATAATTAGTCAACAACGTCGGCGATGTTGGTTTAGGCAGCGACGACCCCGGTGGTGGTAGTCTAGGTAGTGGCAGCCCAGGAGGCTGGAACGGTTTATTTAACAATGGTTTTTCCAATTTTTTTGGCCACGAGAGAACTTCTAATGCCCTTAAGGTTGAAGTTCAAAAAACTCAATGGAAAAAATTATGTTGAATGGTCCGAAATCGCAAAGAGATAGAGATGTCAATAACTATTATAATGAGTTGATGAAACTATGGCAAGAACTATATCTCTGCTATGATGATCATTGGAAGTGTTGTGAGGACAGTGTTTTATTTCTAAAGAGACAGGAGAACGATCGAATATTCATATTCTTGGTTGGCTTAATAAGAGGCTTGATGATGTCCGAGGCAGAATATTGGAAAATATTCCATTGTCATCACTTCGGGAAGCGTTCTCAGACGTAACAAAAAAAGGGGCGAGACAAGGTGTTATGATGGACAAGTCACCTTATGTTGTTGTGGTTGAAAGCTCTACCCTGGTCACTAAGAATGAAGACGGTAAGAGAGATGGCAAGAAACCATGGTGCGAACATTGCAAATGTCCATGGCACACACATGATACATGTTGGAAGCTCTATGAAAAACCTCTAAATTGGAAGAAAAAGGGAGGAAACAAAGATCATGCCCTTCAAGCTGGTACTTCTGATCAAGAGAAGCAGTCTCCTTCAATCATGTCTCCTTTCACCAAGGAACAGTTAGACCAATTGTACAAACTCCTTGAGTCTCAAACTCTTTCATGCTATATAGCTCAGAGAGGTAATTTTCCAAATATTGCTCTACTTAGTGTCACTCCCAGTCATACTTGCATTATCGATTTTGGTGCTACTTATGACACCCTAAATCCCAAATTTATTTAAATTTTTTTTCTTTCAAATTTTAATTTAAAAATAATAGAATATAAATAAATAAATAAATAAATAAAACTTTTGAACGATTTCTTTAAGGCAAAAGTATCACTTAATCATGGACAAGTCATATTAATCCAAAGTTTCCATCAGCTTAACAATTCGATGGTCATAACAATGATCAAATTAAATTCTTTTTGAAGCACACGTACATAAGTTATTGATAATTATAAATGTAGTCCCAACCCGATGTCACTATCAGAGTAAAATTTCCCAAAATTACATATGTTCAAATATGAAATTAACAGAAGGAAGATGATAAAAGTTTTCAAGATGAGACGGCTTCCTACACTCTGTGAGTATTAATCTTCACCTGCAGCTTGCAGCTCATCTGCGTCCATCGCAAATGCCAAACACAAACAACGAGGGGCGAGTATCGAAATTATATAATAGTATAATGTAAACGAGAAGAACACGTAAGTAATCAAATTAACACAAACATGAGAACATTCCAGAACATAATATCAAGGTTAATCTAATTCAATCACAATAAAACAATCACAGGGAGAAAATCTTATGCATGTCCTATACTCTATACTTCTTCATCACTTGGTACCATTCTACTCTGAAGTACTTGCTTAGGAGGCCTGATACTATGCCACTACAAGAGTGGACGGACAATTCATGAATGGCCAAGTCCTCATAGATCCCCTCAACTCAACCCGAGACACATATACGCGACGGTCGGGGTACTCTTGTTTTGCACGGTAGCTCCCAACCTTAGAGAATAACCCACTAATCCACTTAAGGATTCCCAACTAGATGTACCCCCAAGGTCTATCAGTCTTACCTTACGGTTCGACTGTAGCCCTCCACGATCAGGCTCATTCAATTGTACTTCCCCGAATCACTAGGTTTGTCAAACCCTCCCTATATGATGACAAAATAATCCTCACTCCAAAACTACAACATCTATCTCATATGTACTGGATTATCATAACTCAATAATTTTCAGTTGTACTTCACAATATTCATCATTATATATATATATATATATATATATATATATATATATATATATATATATATATATATTAGTCAATCACAATAAAGCCCCAATATTTGGTCTACACTACTCACAATACACAGTCCAATCACATAATAAGAAATCAAACAGGTGGGACATTCAAGTAATATCATAATTTCAATCAAGTTACAAGAACACTGAAGTACATATCATTCATACAATAACAATCAACATAAGGTTCATAAAACTAGACAGTATGAAATCTTGATATACATAAATTCACAGCAATTCTATAGGTTGCTAAAATATATTTTAGTATGAATATCTGGAAATTTTAGTATTCCCGTTCATCTCATGTCATTTTATACTAATAATATCGAACCTCATCTCACCCCTTACCTTGGATGAAGATTTTTCTCAACGAAGCTGATCCGTTGATGTAATGTGTCGCGTCTTCGCCAATCACCGTCTCTAACAGCCTAGTCATTGAAATCAATGTATGATTTTGATATTAAGAGTTGCGGCTGGATGCAACAGGGCAGTAGTCAATTCAATGTTTTTCTTCCTAATAGAACGGGGAAACAGACACATGGGATGCACGACAACCTCCTCCATTCACTTATATACTTATCTATATGTACTAGTAGTATTAGGTATATTATTAGCCCATGACCCTTATTATTATTAATATTATTATTATTATTATTATTATTATTACTACAATCATAAACACACTCTACTAATGCTTAAGTTAATAGACTAATGTAGCAACACACACGTTTACTTCTTATTTTCTTTTTATACAGATATATGTATATATATATATATATTTTAAAACAAATTGAATATTATTAATATTAATAATTTAAATAAATAATTAGGGCGAACACATAGGACAAACACGAAGTAAATTATCGCACATGTCAACATACAGATAATAATAGTTGTGCATTATATTTTATAATTAAAATATAATAATAAGAAATTGAGGTGTTACATTTCTCCCCCTGTAAAAGAAAAATTCGTCCTCGAAATTTACCTAAGGAAAACAACTCTAGATACGAATCACACACTTGACTTTTGACTTCCCACGTAGCAGTTTCACCAACAGTACCTCCCCAAACAACCTTAACCAATGAAATTGTCTTACCCCTTAATTCTTTGACTTTCTGGTCCTCAATCTGTAGCGGTAAGGTCTCAAAAGTTAGATTCTATTTTATTTGGACTTTGTTTGACTCGATTATATGTGAAGGATCGAAAATGTACTTGCAAAGTTGAGACACGTGAAAGACACTATGAATATTAGAAAGAGACGGAGGCAACGCGATTTGATATGCTACGTTACCGACACGTTTAAGAATTTGGTAGGGTCCTACAAAACAAGGAGTAAGCTTTCGCATTTCTAACGCCCGGCCAACCCCAGTTGTTGGAGTAACTCTCAGAAATACATGATCACCTTCTTGAAACTCGAGGTCTTTCCTTCTTTTATCATGGTAACTCTTTTGCCTACTCTGAGACGCTCTCATCTTTTCTTGAATCATTTTTACTTTTTCAGTAGTCTGTTGGACAATCTCGGATCCTAACACAAGGTTATCGCCCATCTCAAACCAACACAGAGGGGTTCTACACCTCCTTCCATACAACGCCTCAAAAGGGGCCATTCCAATGCTAGAGTGGAAACTACTGTTATAGGTAAACTCTATAAGTGGCAAAAAGCTATCCCAACTTCCACTTTATTCCAACACACAAGCTCTCAATAAGTCTTCCATGGATTGATTGGTTCTTTCAGTTTGACCATCTGTTTGTGGGTGATAGGCTGAACTCATCTTAAGGTTCGTACCCAAAGCATTTTGTAAACCTTGCCAAAATTTAGAGGTAAATCTAGGGTCTCTATCTGACACTATACTTGATGGGATTCCATAGAACTTAACAATTTCCTTTTTGTATAATTCAGCTAACTTTTCCATAGAATAAGCTATGTTTATCGGAATGAAATGAGCAGATTTGGTTAATCTATCTACAATAACCCAAATATTGTCATACTTTTTTGGAGTTCGAGGTAAGCCTACAACAAATTCCATAGAGATGTTATCCCACTTCCATTCAGGAATACTCAAAGGTTGCATCAAGTCTGAAGGTTTCTCGTGTTCTACATTAGACTTTTGACAGGTCAAACAAGTATATACAAACTCAGCAACATCTTTTTTCATCCTGGGCCACCAAAATATCTTCTTGAGGTCCTTATACATCTTTGTGGCTCCAGGGTGAATACTTAAACAACTCATGTGTCCCTCTTCTAAGATTATCTTTCTTAACTCCTCTACATCGGGTATACAAATTCTATCCTTAAATCTCAAAATTCCATCAACACCCATTTTAAAATCAGGTTCTCTCCCCTGGTCGATCAGCTGTAACTTATCCAAAAGGTATAAGTCCAACTTCTGACTCTTTTCAATCTCTTCTAATAGTCCGCTAGTCACCTTTAACATTCCCAATTTAATACTTTCTGGTGTCAATTCACAAACTAAGCTAAGGTCTCTAAACTGTTCCAGCAACTCGCTATGCTTAACCATTAAAGCGGACACACTCAAATTCTTCCTACTCAAGGCATCAGCCACTACATTGGCCTTTCTAGGGTGATAGTTAAGTTCAAAATCAAAATCCTTAAGAAATTTCATCCACCTACGTTGCCTCATATTCAATTCCTTTTGGTAAAAAAGGTACCTGAGGCTCTTATGATCACTAAAAACCTCAAATCTAGATCCATACAAATAGTGTCTCCACATCTTAAGTACAAAGACAACTGCTGCTAGTTCTAAGTCGTGTGTAGGGTAGTTCCTCTCATGAATCTTCAGTTGCCTAGAAGCATACGCTACGACTTTTCCATCCTGCATAAGCACTCCACCTAATCCTGAGCCACACGCGTGACAATATACTACAAAGGGTTCGCTCAGGTTAGGTAACAGAGGTCACAAGATCGGTGCAGAGGTCAATCGTTTCTTAAGCTCTTGGAAACTATTCTCATAATGGGTATCCCACACAAACAATTCCCCTTTCCGGGTCAACTTAGTTAAAGGTAAGGCCAACTTGGAGAATCTTTTTATGAATCTACGATAATAACCTGCCAGTCCTAAAAAACTCCTAATCACAGTCACTGATTTTGGTGCTTTCCATTCTAAGACACTCTCTACCTTAGCAGGATCAACAGCTATTCCTCCTTTTGAAATTACATATCCTAGGAAACTTACTTCCTCTAACCAAAATTCACACTTAGACAGCTTGGAAAATAATTGTTTTTCCTTAAGGGTTTGCAAGACTATCCTTAAATGTTCACCCTGCTCTTCCTTAGTCTTAGAGTACACTAAGATATCATCTATAAACACAACCACAAGTGAGTCTAGGTAAGGATGAAAGATTCAGTTCATGTAATCCATAAACACCGCCGGTGCATTAGTAACACCAAAAGGCATGACCAAGTACTCATAGTGGCCATAACGGGTCCTAAATGCGGTTTTCGATACATCAGAAGACTTCACCCGAATCTGATGGTAACCTGATCTCAAATCGATCTTACTAAATACGCAGGATCCTCTCAATTGGTCCATAAAATCATCTATCCTAGGTAGTGGGTACTTATTCTTGATTGTCACTTTATTAAGTTGGCGGTAATCTACACACAACCTCATAGATCCATCCTTCTTTTTAACCAACAACACAGGTGCACCCCATGGTGACACACTAGGTCTTATAAATTGTTTATCTAAAAGCTCCTCCAATTGTTTATTAAGCTCAAACAATTCTAAGGGAGACATCCTATATGGTGCCATGGATATGGGTCCAATACCTGGTACAAGGTCAATGTTAAACTTGACCTCACGCTCTGGTGGTAAACTATTGACATCTTCAGGGAATACTTCAGGGAATTCACACACAATAGGAACATCTTGTACTACCACTTTTTCTTCAAGTTCCAACGAGGATAAGATCATGTATAACTGGGCATCTTTTTCAAGAGTGCCTTCACTTGGTTGGCAGATATATTGCTAGGATTCTCTCTCTCTTCTGGTTCCATGAATTCAATAGTTTTACTAAAAAAATCTACGCGGACTCGATTAGTAGATAACCAATCCATACCTAGGATCACATCAACTAGACGTAAAGGTAAATATACTAAGTCAACTCGGAAGTCCTTTCCACACACATGGATAGAAATATTATGACAAACACTAGAGGTGTCAACAGAGTCACTAGTTGGGGTATTCACAATCAAATCATACTGTAAATGAGACACAGGTAGTCCAAAACATCTAACACAATCAAGAGACACAAAGGAATGAGTAGCACCACAATCAAATAGCACAAACAAAGGAGTATCACTTATGAGACACTTACCTTGGATCAAGTTGTCTTTCTCAGATACTCCTGCACCACTAAGGGCAAAGACTCTTCCATTAGACATAGGTCGGCTGGCTTGGGCACTCTGGTTTCCAAATTGGGGAGTCTTCTTTGGATAGGGGCATGTGGTGCTAATGTGTGTTGGAACCAAGTTGGTTCTAAGTACTTAGGATTTTGATGTTTACAAAAGCACTCCATGTAATCTTATTTTGAACCTTGAATTATTACATTAAATGCCACCAAAAAATGAAGTTTCCAGAGGCAGAAGATGAAGACACCAGAAAATGCATCCAGAAGGTACCAGATGATGCATCCTGGAATTACCAGAGGATATCTTTGCTGGCCCAGATCAGAAGGAAGCAAAGTCAGAAGGAGACCTGGACCAGACCAGAAGGAAGCCTGCCAAAGGTAGACTTGATCCAGACTAGAAAGAATCATTAGTCAGACTTAGACCAGAAGTTATTCTGACCAGAAGATGGCCTGGCAGTGAAATGATAAAACAACCCAGACTTGATCGAGACTTAATCAGAGGATAAATTAATGGATCCAAAACAAGAGATTCAATCCAGATTTGACCCAGACCAGAAGATAGCATGGTTTAGGGTATGAAACTAAGTCCAAACCAGAAGAAATTATCTCTAGATTTGATCCAGAACTGATCCAAAACAGAAGGTAAAATGTCCAGACTAAAATATTATTTGTCCAGACTTAATTTCAGTTCAATCCAGACCCAGTTCATAATTGGTGCAGATCAGAGGGAAGATATCAAGATCAATGGTTCAGATTTAAGTATATGGCCCTGTGTTTGCCGAGATCAGAAGATCAGACCATGGCGCAGTGTTGGCCGAAATCAGAAGGTCAGAATGTGTGGACCAGCATTGGCCGAGATCAGAGGATCACAGCAGATCAATTTGCTAGACCAAGTTGGCCGAGATCAGAAGATCAAATGATCAGAAAGTGTGGTCCAGGGTTGGCCGAAATCAGAGGATCACAGCAGATCACTTAGTATAGTCCAAATGTGGACTAGCACAGAAGATCAAACGGTCCAGTTTTAATCATGAGGATTAACGGTGGAGATTTAATTTATTTTGATCAAAGTATTAAAAGGATTTGTTACAAAAATAAAGTGAAGTCATATGGGAGTTCAGAAGCTATTGGCGGGAAGAAACTAAAGACATGATTGGCTAGTTATTTTTGAAAGCAAATCTGAAGCTTAAAAAGATATGTTATTTATTTAAGTGAAGCCCGATTCGTCAAGATATTTTTGCAAGAGAATCCAGAAAGATACAGCTCGAAATTAAGCTTGGAAGAGGTTGTAATCTGCATCTATAAAAGGAGCCTCAAGGTAGAATACTTAGCATCGAAAATCACAAAAGAGTCATACACTTCCAAAAGCAAACACTCAAGTTTTCAGTGAGGTTAATTGTGAGTTCCAGCTTTCCAGAAGCAAGCACTCGTGTTATTTTCTTTCCCTTGTGTTAGATCTAAGTTGTTGAAGTAGAGTCTACAATCTAAAGGAGTCAGAAGGGGTAGCAGATTACTTGGCAATTAGATTCAAGTCGTTGTAATTCTTTCTACAATCTGGGGTTGTCAGATTGGTAGGAGAAGACTTGACTTAGGAAGTTAAGGTGCTGTATTCCACAAGAGTCTAGGATTGTTAGACTGTTTGAAAGACTGACTTGGAGGGTTAGTGGAACTGTTGTAATTCAAGGTTTGAATTAGTGAAATCCTTCAAGGTGAAGGGACTGGACGTAGCCTCGTTAACGGTGAACCAGTATAAAATTCTGTGTTTTTATTTTTACTTTATATCCGCTGCTAACTCTGTTTTATTCATACATCAAGTTTTGTTTTAAAACTGCAAAAACAGAAAAAGTATTCAAGTTAGTCAAACACAATTCAACCCCCCTCGTGTTTGCACCTTCAATTGGCATCAGAGCTCGTTCTCAAAGCTGAGCACTTAACAGTGTTTGAGGAAAGGTCCAAGGGGTTCAACATGGCAGAGTCCAAAGATGAATTGGGAGGCAACATCAACAGACCACCACTATTTGATGGAGAAAAGTTTGAGTATTGGAAGGACAAAATGAGAAGTTTCTTCAAATCACAAGATCCTGAATCATGGAAGATGGTAGTCAAAGGATACACTGCACCTACTGTTCCAGATGATCCAACTAAAGAACTGGACATGGATGATATGAAACCAGACCAGAGCAGATTATACAAACTTCATCACAAGTCCAGAAACATCATGATCAGTGCCATCACATTCAAGGAATTTGACAGATGCACAGATAAAGAAACACCAAAGAGCATATTCGACAGTCTGGTTCAGACCTATGAAGGAAGCCAGCAGGTTCAAGAAGCAAGGGCTAACATACCGGTCAAACAGTATGAGATGTTCAAGATGGAAGATGATGAAAACATTGATGGAATGTTCTGCAGATTCTAGACTCTGATATCTGGACTGAAGGTCTTGAAGAAAAGCTACACAACAGCAGATCATGTAAAGAAGATTCTAAGAAGCTTACCAACCAAGTGCAGACCAATGGTTACTGCAGTTCAGCAAGCCAAAGATCTGAACAACTTAAAACTTGAAGATCTGATCAGCTCACTCAGGTCTCATGAAATAGAACTAGAAGCAGATGAACCAAAGAAGAAGAAGAATCTGGCCCTGAAGTCGAAACAGAAGAAAGCTGCAAGGGCAACATCAGAATCAGAGGATAGTGATAGTGACTGTGATGATATGGCTTACTTAACCAAAAAGATGGTTAAGATTTGGGAAAACAGGAAGAGAAGAAGCTTCAAGAAGAAACATAACAACAAAGGAAATGAAGAATCTGACAAGAAGAGTATTGTTTGTTATGGATGCAATGAACCTGGACACATCAAGTCAGAATGTCCAAATCTGGAAAAAGGCAAACAGCACAAGAAGAGTTCCAAATTTAGAAAGAAAAAAAAAGGGTTTGATGGCAGCCTGGGATGTATCAGAATCAGGGGAAGAATCGTCTTATGAAGAAGAGGAAGAAACAGCAAAGGTGGCACACATCAGGTCTGCCTCTGGACTTCACAAAGGCAAGAATTCAGGAAGGAAAGCAAGCAAAAGGAAGAATGATCGAAGTAGTCATTCAAGCAAGTCTAGAAGCACATCAGAGGGAGCAATTCTAGCTCTAATGGCTCATAAAAATTCAAGTTCTGAATACAGCTTAGGCTCTGGAACAGATTCAGAGGATGAAGATAATGAGGTATTTTGTGATCTCTCTAAATCTGAGTTAATCAATGCTTTAAAAGATTTTTTAAATGCAAACAATTAGATGGCTTTAAAACTGAAAACTCTTAGGGAAGATAAGAAAAATCTGATCAAAGAAGTCCAAGTTTTAAAGAATCAAAATTCTGAGTATGCAACTGAAAACAAGGATTTTAAAACTGAAGTTGCAAGACTCAAATCTGAAAACCAAACTCTCAAAAGTAATGTTTGTTCCACTTCCAAAACTGTTTGTGAATCTTATATGCATGAGCAATTTTTTCAAAACTTTATTTCTAATGGAATGGAAAGAAGTAAATATGCATCTGTGATTTATGGAAACAGTAACATTGGAAAGAGAGGTCTTGGTTTTATAGAAACGATTACTGAAAGTAAAGTTGTTTATTCTGATGTTTTATGCATTGTTTGTGCTAAGAAAGGTCACTCTGAACTTACTTGTCCAATGGTAAAATCTGAACAAGATCATAGAGCTATTAAGACTAACAAACCTAGACCCAATCAGTTATGGGTACCAAAAGATGAAATTGTCTATGTTGCAGATATTCTGAACAACCAGAAGAAGACACCAACAATGGTACCTGGACAATGGATGTTGGCAATGCACAAGAAGAAGAAGGTTTATGTTCCTGCTACAACAAGACAAAGGCAATCTGAGTCTGATGGAAAAAGGTCTGGTCAACTCAACCAGAACCAGAATCAGAATCAAAACCAGAATTGGAACCAGAATCAAAACTGGAACCAGAACTAGAACTGGAACCAGTATCAGAAGCACAGAAACTAGAACCAGTATCAAAAACACAGAAACTGGAACCATAATCAACATTGGAACCAGAACCAATACTGGAACCAGAATCAGAATCAACACTTGAACCAGAACCAGAATCAGAACAGGAATTACCAGAATTACCAAATTCATCAGAACCACCATATTCACCCAAAACACCAGATTCACCAGAATCATCAAGGTTATCAGAATCACAGGATTCACCAAAATTACCAGAATCAAAACATGCTCCAGAATCATCATAGGAACATGGTTTATCAACCAAAGCAGAATCAAGGAAATTGCTCAAACAGGCCAGAAGAAGAACTGGCTCTAATGGCTCGAACAGAAGCTAAGTCTGAATCTGTGTCTGACTCTGACTCTGATTCTGACAGAGAAAAGGCAAGGTCTGATCAGCAACACAAAGCTTGGTATCTTGACAGTGGATGCTCCAAACACATGACAGGAGACAAATCTATGTTTGTGGATCTGAATGAAGAATGGAGGCAAAGTTTCCTTTGGAGGAAACCAGAAAGGTCAGATTATTGGTACAGGAACTGTTGGTAACACTTCTTCTTCCCTGTCTATTAAAAATGTTATGTTAGTTAAAGGGCTAAAACACAATCTTTTGAGCATAAGTCAATTAAGTGATTGCAATTATGATGTTATCTTTAATCAAAAAACTTGCAAATCTGTTAGTCAACTTGATGGGTCGGTTTTATTTACTGGCACTAGGAAGGATAATGTTTATAAAATTGATCTGTTCAGTCTTGCTAAGCAATACGTTAAATGCTTAGTGTCTGTGAGTGAGCAGAATCTGATTTGGCACAAAAGGTTAGGGCATGCAAACCTTAGGCTTATATCCGAATTGAGCAAACTCTAGTTGGTAAGAGGGTTTCCCAAGGTAAGTTCCAAAACTGAGATTCTGTGTGAAGCATGTCAAAGAGGTAAACAAACTAAAAGCTCTTTTAAAACTAAAAAATGTGTTTCTACCTCTCAACCACTTGAACTGCTTCACTTAGATCTGTTTGGTCCTATTCAAACAGCTTCTCTCGGTGGTAAGAAATATGGTTTTGTGATTGTTGATGATTACTCAAGGTGGACTTGGGTAAAATTTTTAAAGAACAAAGATGAATCTCACAAAGTATTTATTTCTTTTTGTAAGTTATGAATGAACAAGGTATTAAGATCATAACCATCAGAAGTGATCATGGAGGTGAATTCGAGAACAAGTATTTTGAAAAATTCTGTGATGAGAATGGTATCTTTCACAACTTCTCATCCCCCAGAACACCTCAACATAATGGAGTGGTAGAAAGGACGAACAGATCATTGCAGGAGATGGCCAGAACCATGCTGAATGATATGAAGGTTGCCACCTACCTTTGGGCAGAAGCTGTCAACACAGCCTGCTACATTCAGAATAGAGTCTACATCAGGTCCATCTTAAATAAAACTCCCTATGAACTGTGGAAAGGTAAGAAACCCAATATTTCCTACATTAAGCAATTTGGCTGCATCTGTTTTATGTTGAACACTAAAGATAACCTAGCTAAGTTTGATTCTAGATCTCAAAAGTGTATCTTTATTGGCTACTCTGAGAGATCAAAAGCTTATAGAGTGTTTAACAAAGAAACTAACATTGTGGAAGAATCAATCCACATTAAGTTTGATGATAAACAGCTTGACTCTGAAAAGTCAAAGCAAGATGAGGAAATTGCAGGTGAACTAGAGGCACAGGAACCAAAAGCTGGACCAACAGCAGAATCTGAGAAAGATCAAGATGAAGAAGAACATGTTGACTCTGAAGACAAGTCAGAGGGAAAGAATGGATGGAAGTACAAGTCTTCTCATCCAGAATCTCTCATTATTGGCAGTGCAGCAAAACCTTTAAAGACCAGATCATCAAGTAGAGAAACCAGTCTGTTTGGTTTACTCTCAACAATTGAACCAAGCAATGTTGATGAGGCTTTGGCAGAGGAAGGTTGGATACTTGCAATGCCAGAAGAGCTGAATGAATTCCAAAGGAATGATGTTTGGGATCTGGTACCCAGACCAAACAAAAACATTATTGGAACCAAGTGGGTGTTCAGGAATAAACTCAATGAAAAAGGTGAAGTGGTAAGGAACAAAGCCAGACTTGTAGCTCAAGGATACAATCAACAGGAAGGTATAGACTACACTAAGACTTTTGCTCCAGTGGCCAGGTTAGAAGCAATCAGAATTCTTTTATCATTTGCTGCTAATCATGATATAATGCTGTATCAAATGGATGTTAAAAGTGCATTCTTAAATGGCTATACAAGTGAGGAAGTCTATGTCAAACAGCCCCCAGGATTTGAAAATTCTGATTTTCCAAACCACGTTTTTAAACTTCAAAAATGTTTATATGGTTTAAAACAAGCACCAAGGGCATGGTTTGACAGACTTAGTAACTTTCTGCTTAAGAATGAATTTAATAGAGGTCAGATTGATAATACTCTATTTAGGAAATCCATTAAAAATGATATTTTGATTATTCAAGTTTATGTTGATGATATCATATTTGGATCCACTAATGGCACTTTGTGCAAAGAGTTTTCTGACCTAATGCAAAAAGAGTTCCAAATGAGAATGATGGGAGAACTTAAGTTCTTCCTGGGAATTCAGATTCATCAAGGTAAATCAGGTATACTCATTCACCAATCTAAATACACTAAAGAACTTCTTAAAAAGTTCAAAATGAGTGAATGTAAGCCTATGGCCACCCCCATGCACCCAACCTGTCACTTGAGAAAGATGAAACCAGCCAAAAGGTAGACCAGAAAACATACAGAGGTATGATTGGATCCCATCTTTATTTAACTGCTTCTAGACCTGACATTTTGTTTAGTGTTTGTGTCTGTGCCCGTTTTCAAGCTGACCCTAGGGAATCCCATTTAACTGTTGTCAAACGAATTCTGAGATACCTTAAAGGAACTGAAGGTGCAAACACGAGAAGGAGGGGTTGAATTGTGTTTGACTTTCTAAACAAAACCTGATGTATAATTAAAACAGAGTTAGCAGCGGATAATAATAAAAATAAAAACTCACAGATTTTATACTGGTTCACCGTTAACGAGGCTACGTCCAATCCCTTCGCCTTGAAGGATTTCACTAATTCAATCTTGAATTACAACCTTGCTACTGACCCTCCAAGTCAGTCTTCTCAATAGTCTAACAATCCTAGACTTCTTGAGGAAAACAACCTTGTCTTCAGCCAATCTGACAACCCCAGATTGTAGAAGAAATCACAACACTATGAATCTAATTGCTAAGTACCTTGCTACCCTTTCTGATTCCCTCAGTTTGTAGACTCTACTTCAACAACTTAGATACAACCCTATCTAATTGCCAAGTACCCTGCTACCTCTACTGACTCCCTCAGATTGTACACTCTACTTCAACAACTTAGATTTGCCACAGTGGAAAGAAAATAACACGAGTACTTGCTTCTTGAAAGCTAAAACTCACAATTGACTTCTATGAAAATTTGGGTGTTTGTTGCTTTGGAAGTGTATGACTCTTTTGTGATTTTCGATTCTTTTATTCTTCAGCATTAAGTCACTATTTATAGTTGAACTTTAGAACTTCACTCATGCTTTACTTCTGCAGTATATTCAGATTAATCTGTTTTGAAAATATTCTGGAGTATTTTGCTCAGATTCTGTTTTGAGCCTTTTGCTCACTGATCTGTTTTGAGCATTTTGCTCCGCTTCTATTTTGAGCATTTTTCTCAGATTCTTTAATCCTCATGATCAAATCTGCACCATTGGATCTTAATGCGATAGTCCACACTTGGACCAGCCTATTTGATATTATGTGATCCTCTGATTTCGGCTATTCCTGGACCACACTTCCTAACCCTCTGATTTCGGCCACCACTGGGCCATGGTCTGATTTTCTCATCTGGACCATCACTGGACCAAATAATTATTTCTGAACCATTGATCTGGAAATTTTTACTCTGATTTGGACAGATTTTGGACTTTGGTCTGGAACAAACTGAAATTAACTTGAACAAAAAATATTTCAGTCTGGACATTTTATCTTTAATTTTGGACCAGGTCTGGATTGATTCTGGAACTCATTTCTTTTGGTCTGGACTTAGTTCCATGCCCTGAATCATGCTATCTTATGATCTTGGCCAAATCTGAATTGATCCTTTTGTTCTGGACTCATAAACATACCTTCTGGTCAAGTCTGGACTGTGTAATTTTTCACTGCCAGGCCATCTTCTGGTCAGAATAACTTCTGGAATAAAATTGATATTTGATTCCTGTTTGTCTGGAACAACTCTCCTTCTGGCAGGCTTTCCAATGGTATGATCCATGTTTCATTATGATTTTTCTTCCTTCTGTTCTGGGCCACCAAACATATCCTCTGGTGATGTTTTGACATCCTGGAACATCTTCTGGAAATTCCAGAATTCATTTTCCTTTGATCTCTGCTTCTGTTTCCTTCAGTTTCTGGGGCATTTAACTTAATAATTTAAAGTACAAAATAAGTTTACATTGAGTACATTTGTAAGCATCAAAATCCTAAGTACTTAGAACCAACTTGGTTTCAACAGGAACCACCAACCTTACCCTGTTATACGAGAAAACCCCCACCTACAAACTCAGAGGTTTTTAAGATTCTGACTATGCTAGAGACAAGCTGGAAAGGAAAAGTACAAGTGGCAACTGCACTTTCTTAGGTGATAATTTGATCTCTTGGTCAAGCAAAAGACAAAGCACCATTGCCATGTCAACAGTTGAAGCTGAGTATATATCAGCAGCAGGATGCAGTTCACAATTACTCTGGATGAAACATCAACTTAAAGATTACAACATCTTTGAAACCAATTTCCCTTTGTTCTGTGATAACACTTCAGCCACAAACCTAACCAAGAACCCCATCTTACACTCTAGAGCCAGACACATTGAAATAAAACACCATTTCATTAGGGACCATGTTCAAAAGGGGACTTTAAGCATCCTGTTTGTGGACACTGATCATCAATGGGCTGACATCTTCACCAAAGCACTACCTCAAGATAGGTTCGAGTTCATCAAGAAGCATCTCAGCATTACCTCCATATCTGACTAGCTCAAGTAGTCATCTTAGGAGTTTTTAATTTTCTTGTAATTTTATTTTATGCTTTTTAATTTTCTGTTTTTACTTTCTGTAATTTGTAAAGAAAAAAACAAAAAAATTACAAAAATAGTAGGACCTCTTTTTGGCTGATGAAAAAAAGGGGGAGAGAGAGAGAGAGAGAAAGGAGAAATAAGTAGAAAATGAGAGATAAAAAAAGGAGGAGCGAAAAAGAAAGAGATAAATAGAGAAGGAGTTGAAAAGGAGAAGAAACAGGGAGAGAGAAAAATAACGAGAGAAAAAGAAAGAGTGAAAAAAAAAAGAAGTTGAAAAGGAGAGGAAACAGGGAGAGAGAAAAAGAAAGAGTGAAAAAGAAGGAGTTGAAAAGGAGAGGCAATGTGAAGGGAGAAAAGAAAGAGAGAATAAAGAAGGAGTTGAAAAGGAGAGGAGAAGAGAAGAAAAGAAAGAGTGAAAAGAGAAGGAGTTGAAAAGGAGAAGAAAAAGTCTACATCAGACTTAGGGGGAGAGATTGGTCTGAGGGGGAGTAATTCAAGTCTTTGAGTTATAAGCTAGCAAAACAAGTTAAGGTTTTGTCCTTATCAAAAAGGGGGAGATTGTTGGAACCAAGTTGGTTCTAAGTACTTAGGATTTTGATGTTTACAAAAGCACTTCATGTAATCTTATTTTGAACCTTGAATTATTACATTAAATGCCACCAGAAAATGAAGTTTCTAGAGGCAGAAGATGAAGACACCAGAAAATGCATCCAGAAGGTACCAGAGGATGCATCCTGGAATTACCAGAGGATATCTTTGCTGGCCCAGATCAGAAGGAAGCAAAGTCAGAAGGAGACCTGGACCAAACCAGAAGGAAGCCTGACAGAGGGAGACTTGATCCCGACCAGAAGGAATCATTAGTCAGACTTAGACCAGAAGTTGATTCAGCCCAGACTTGATTCATACTTAATGATCTCCAGATTTGATCCAGAATTGATCCAAAACAGAAGGTAAAATGTCCAGACTTAATTTCAGTTCAACCCAGACCTAGTTCAGAATTGGTCCAGATCATACGGAAGATATCAAGATCAATGGTTCAGATTTAAGTATATGGCCATGTGTTGGCCGAGATCAGAAGATCAGACCATGGCCCAGTGTTGGCAGAAATCAAAAGGTCAGAATGTGTGGTCCAGGGATGGCCGAGATCAGAGGATCACAGCAAATCAGTTTGCTAGACCAGGTTGGCCGAGATCAAAAGATCAGAAAGTGTGGTCCAGGGTTGGCCGAAATCAAAGGATCACAGCAGATCACTTAGTATGGTCCAGATGTGGACTAGCGCAGAAGATCAAACGGTCCAGATTTAATCATGAGGATTAACGGTGGAGATTTAATTTATTTTGATCAAAGTATTAAAAGGATTTGTTATAAAAATAAAGTGAAGTCGTATGGGAATTCAGAAGCTATTGGCAGGAAGAAACTAAAGACATGATTGGCCAGTTATTTTTGAAAGAAAATCTGAAGCTTAAAAAGATATGTTTTTTATTTAAGTGGACGTAGCCTCATTAACGGTGAACCAGTATAAAATTCTGTGTTTTTATTTTTACTTTATATCCGTTGCTAACTCTATTTTATTCATACATCAAGTTTTGTTTTAAAACTGCAAAAACAGAAAAAGTATTCAAGTTAGTCAAACACAATTCAACCCCCCTTCTCGTGTTTGCACCTTCAATGTGGCCCTGTCGTTGACAATTAAAACAAGTAATTGCAGCATCTCTGCACTCAAATACCATATGACCTTGCTTACCACACTTGTGACATCGAATAGGGGTAGCTGGATCACTGTTGTTACTACTGTTGTTGCTCGAGACTAGACTCCTATTGTTACTATTCACATAACTAACTCCTCTTCCATTCGGATTTCCTCTACCACCCCCATAACTATAACTGTTTTCATTTCCTTTTCCATTACCATTACCATTTCCTCTTCCAGCTGGAGAACCGTGTTGGTGATAATTCGAACGTCTTTCAAATTTACTAGGAGGGAAAGAGTAAGGTTTTTCCCTATTATGATGCATAGGCCTCTTGTCCATCATGGTTCCAGTGTTTCGATAATGTGCCTTTTCAGCACGACTATCCTCATCATAGATCCTACTCTTATTCACTAGGGTAGGGAAGTCACGGATCTCTTGCATTCCAACCTGCTTCTTGATCTCTGGTCTGAGTCCCATTTCAAACTTGATGCACTTAGATTTTTCTCCTGCTTCTCCTATATAGAGTGGATAGTACCTGGACAACTCCTCAAACTTAGCGGCATATTCTGCCACTGACATATTACCTTGTTCGAACTTGATAAATTCCATTTCCTTCCTATTGCGGATGTCTTCAGTAAAATACCTGACTAGGAACATGTTTCTGAATACTGTCCAAGTAATTGCAGTCCCTGCATTATCTAAACGCTGGCGCGCATTATCCCACCAATGTTCAGCTTCTTCTATCAATATAAAAGTTCCCAAATGCACTTTTTGGCCTTCAGGACATGCCACTCCTCTAAAAAATTTCACAATCTCTTGCAACCACTTCTGGGCTCCATCTTGATTATAGTGACCTTCAAATGATGGAGGATTAGCCTTATGGAATCGATCCATCACCATGAACTCATTTATTTGCACATTTCCTTGATCACTAGTGTAACTATTAGCTTGAGCAGCAGCCTGTGCAGCTTGAGCAGCAGCTTGTGCAGAGGCTTGCGCAGTAGCTTGGGATTCAGCCAAAGCCTGTAAAGCCTACACTATAACTCCTGCCATGGACTCCAAAGCATCAGCAATTGCAGCGTCATTCCTCCCACTAGCCATCACTACCTACATCAATCAAATAGGCCAATTGAATAAAGTGGGGCACTTAGGGAGAAAGGAAACTAACTTAGTTCTACACTACTAACACGATAACAATCATAGTAACAACACCAACATAATAGAGCACACAAGGAAACATAGTGAACACATAACAAACCTACGATCTGATTGGACAGACCTACTCTGATACCACTAATGTGACACCCTAAATCCCAAATTTATTTAAATTTTATTTTCTTTCAAATTTTAATTTAAAAATAATAGAATATAAATAAAACTTTTGAACGATTTCTTTAAGGCAAAAGTATCACTTAATCATGGACAAGTCATATTAATCCAAATTTTCCATCAGCTTAACAATTCGACAGTCATAACAGTGATCAAATTATATTCTTTTTGAAGCACACGGACATAAGTTACTGATAATTATAAATGTAGTCCCAACCCGATGTCACTATCAGAGCAAAATTTCCCAAAATTACAGATGTTCAAATATAAAATTAACCAAAGGAAGATGATAAAAGTCTTCAAGATGAGACGGCTTCCTACACTCTGAGAGTATTAATCTTCACCTGCAGCTTGCAGCTCTTCTGCGTCCATCGAAAACGCCAAACACAAACAACGAGGGGTGAGTATCGAAATTATGTAATAGTATAATGTAAACGAGAAGAACATGTAAGTAATCAAATTAACACAAACATGAGAACATTCCAGAACATAATATCAAGGTTAATCTAATTCAATCACAATAAAACAGTCACAGGGAGAAAATGTTATGCATGTCCTATACTCTATACTTCTTCATCACCTGGTACCATTCTGAAGGTGCAAACACGAGAAGGGGGGTTGAATTGTGTTTGACTAACTTGAATACTTTTTCTATTTGTGCAGTTTTATAACAAAACCTGATGTATGAATCAAACAGAGTTAGCAGCAGATATAAAGTAAAAAAAAAACTCGAATTTTATACTGGTTCACCGTTAACGAGGCTACGTCCAGTACCTTCACTTTGAAGGATTTCACTAATTCAAAACCTTGAATTACAACAATACCACTGACCCTCCAAGTCAGTCTTCTCAAACAGTCTAACAATCCTAGTCTTTTGAGGAATACAGCGCCTTGACTTCTCAAGTCAAGTCTTTTTCTACCAATCTGACAACCCCATATTGTAGAAGAAATTACAACGCCTTGAATCTAATTGCTAAGTAATCAGCTACCTCTTCTGACTCCCTCAGATTGTAGACTTTACTTCAACAACTTAGATCTAACACAAGGAAAAGAAAAATACAAGTGCTTGTGAGTTTCAGCTTTCCAGAAGCAAGCACTCGTGTTTTTCTTTCCCTTGTGTTAGATCTAAGTTGTTGAAGTAGAGTCTACAATCTGAGGGAGTTAGAAGGGGTAGCAGATTACTTAGCAATTAGATTCAAGGCGTTGTAATTCCTTCTACAATCTTGGGTTGTCAGATTGGCAGGAGAAGACTTGACTTGAGAAGTCAAGGTGTTGTATTCCTCAAAAGTCTAGGATTGTTAGACTGTTTAAGAAGACTGACTTAGAGGGTCAGTGGTATTGTGTAATTCAAGGTTTTTGAATTAGTGAAATCCTTCAAAGTGAAGGGACTGGATGTAGCCTCGTTAACGGTGAACCAGTATAAAATTCTGTGTTTTTATTTTTACTTTATATCCGCTGTTAACTCTGTTTTATTCATACATCAAGTTTTGGTTTAAAACTGCAAAAACAAAAAAAGTATTCAAGTTAGTCAAACACAATTCAACCCATTTCTCGTGTTTGCACCTTCAATTGGCATCAGAGCTCGGTCTCAAGGTTGAGCACTTAACAGTGTTTGAGGAAAGGTCCAAGGGGTTCAACATGGCAGAATCCAAAGATGATTTGGGAGGCAACATCAATAGACCACCACTGTTTGATGGAGAAAGGTTTGAGTATGGAAGGATAGAATGAGAAGTTTCTTCATATTTCAAGATCCTGAATTATAGAAACTGGTAGTAAAAGGATACACTGCACCTACTGTTCCAGATGATCCAACTAAAGAAGTGAACATGGAAGATATGAAACCAGACCAGAGCAAATTATTCAAACTACATCACAAGTCCAGAAACATCATGATCAGTGCCATCACATACAAGGAATATGACAGATGCATAGATAAAGAAACAACAAAGAGCATATTCAACAGTCTGGTTCTGACCTATGAAGGAAGCCAACAGGTTCAACAAGCAAGGGCTAATATACTGGTCAAACAGTATGAGATGTTCAAGATAGAAGATGATGAAAACATTGATGGAATGTTCTGTAGAATCCAGACTCTAATATCTGGACTGAAGGTCTTGAAGAAAAGCTACACAACAGCAGATCATGTCAAAAAGATTCTAACAAGCTTACCAATCAAGTGGAGACCAATGGTTACTACAGTTCAGCAAGCCAAAGATTTGAATAACTTAAAACTTGAAGATCTGATCAGCTCACTCAGGTCTCATGAAATAGAACTAGAAGCAGATCAAACCAAAGAAGAAGAAGAATCTGGCCTTGAAGTCAAATAGAAGAAAGCTGCAAGGGCAGCATCAGAATTAGAGGATAGCGACAGTGACTGTGATGATATGGCTTACTTAACCAAACAGATGGTTAAGATCTTGGAAAAAAGGAAGAGGAGAAGCTTCAAAAAGAAACATAACAACAAAGGAAAGGAAGAATCTTACAAGAAGAGTATTATTTGTTATGGATGCAATGAACCTGAACATATTAAGTCAGAATGTCCAAATCTGGAAAAAGGCAAACAGCACAAGAAGAGTTCCATATTCAGAAAGAAGGGTCTGATGGCAGCCTGGGATATATCAGAATCAGAAGAAGAATCGTCTAATGAAGAAGAGGCAGAAACAACAATGATGGCACACATCAGGTCTGTCTCTGGACTTCGAAGGAAAGCAGGCAGAAGGAAGAATGACCAAAGCAGTCATTCAAGCAAGTCTGGAAGCACATCAGAGGAAGAAATTATGGCTCTGATGGCTCATACCAACTCAAGTTCTGGATACAGCTCAGGCTCTCAAACAGATTCAGAAGATGAAGACTATGAGGTATTTTCTGATCTCTCTAAATCTGAATTAGTTGATGATGTAAAAGACTTTTTAAATGTAAACAATAAGATGTCTTTAAAACTAAAAACTCTTAGGGAAGATAAGAAAAATCTGACCAAAGAAGTCCAACTTTTAAAGAATCAAAATTCTGAGTATGCAACTAAAAACAAGCATTTTAAAACTGAAGTTGCAAGACTCAAATCGAAAACCAAACTCTCAAAAGTGATATTTGTTCCCCTTCCAAAACTGTTTGTGAATATGCATGAGCAATTTTTTCAAAACTTTATTTCTAATGGGATGGAAATAAGTAAATATGCATCTATGATTTATGGAAACAGTAACATTAGAAAGAGAAGTCTTAGTTTTACAGAAACCGTTGCTGAAACTAAAATTGTTCATTCTGATGTTTTATGCATTATTTGTGTTAAGAAATGTCATTCTGAATTATCTTGTCCAATGCTAATATCTGAACAAGATCAGAGAGTTGTTAAAACTAACAAACCTGGACCCAATCAGTTATGGGTACCAAAAGATCAAATTGTCTATGTTGCAGATATTCTGAGCAACCAAAAGGAAACACCAACAATGGTGCCTGGACAATGGATGTTGGCAATGCACAAGCAGAAGAAGGTTTATGTTCCAACATCTACCAAACAGAAGCCAAGTGACTCTGGTAGAAGAAGAACAGGTCAACACAATACCTATCAGAACCAGAACCAGAATCACAGGAGGAACAGGAAATATCAAAGAAATCACACATATCACACGAAATTAGAACTGGAACCAGTATCAGAGGTACAGGAACAGGAACCAGAACCAACGTTGGAACCAACATCAAAACACGAACTGGAACCAGAACCAGAATCAGTACCAGAACCCGAACCAGAATCAGTATAAGTATCAGAATCATAGGTTCAGCCACAAACAGCAGAATCATACACATCAGCTTCAGTATTACCAGAAGAAGCAGAATTACCAGAATCACCATAAGTTCCAGAATCACCAGAGGAACATGGTGTATCAGCCGAAGCAGAAAGAGAAGAATTAGAATCAGGAGAGTTCTTCAAACACTCCAGTGAAAATCATCAAGACTACAAACCTGGAAGGGAATTCAAAACCCTTCATCCAAATCATTTAATAACAGAACATACAGATTCAGAATCTAAAAATCAAAAACAAGAGGATTTTCAGAGTAAAACTGAAACTGTTGACATAGAGGTTACATCTTGCTGTAAATACTATTATTGTTTGATATTTATGTTTACTTCGATAACAAGAAGCTTGATCTTAAAAAAATCAAAGCTAGATAAGTATTCTGTAGGTTTTCAAACTGTCAGAGGAATCAGGTGATTCACACGAATTGAACACTTCAGCAGAAACAACATTCCAGTGGTTTCAAAAACAAGCAGAAACCACCAGAAGCAGAATTAATGGTTTGGCTGTATTGAGTTCATTTTTAAATATTATGTTATGTGACAAACTGCTTGATCTTGACAAATCAAAGCAAGATAAAGATAGTGCAGGTTCAACAGAACCAAAGGGAGCAGAAGCAGAAGCAGAAGAAACAGAAGTACCTGGAAAGGTAGAGGATACAAGCAAGTCAGCAACACAAGACAAATCTTCAAAAGATAAATCTGATCAAGTCAAAAACAGCCAAGATAAGTCAGAAGAGAAATCTGGATATTTACCAGAATCAGAAGCTGTTACAGATTTACTAGAACCAGAAGCTGATTTATCAGAAGCTGTTGCAGGCAAAAGAACTTGAAAAAGCAGAAGCTTCAAGCAAGAATACGACAAATCTTCAAATTTGAAGTAGAACGTTGGATACTTGCAATACAAGAAGAGCTGAATGAATTTCAAAGGAATGATGTTTGGGATCTAATATCCAGACCAAACAAAAAATTATTGGAACCAAGTGGGTGTTCAGGAATAAACTCAATGTAAAAGGTGAAGTGGTAAGGAACAAAGCTAGATTAGTAGCTCAAGGATACAGTCAACAGGAAGGTATCGATTACACTGAGACATTTGCTCCAGTGGCCAGGTTAGAAGCAATTAGAATTCTTTTATCATTTGCTGCTAATCATGATATAATGTTGTATCAAATGGATGTTAAAAGTGCATTCTTAAATGGCTATATAAGTGAGGAAGTCTATGTCAAACAGCCCCCTGGATTTGAAAATTCTGATTTTCCAGACCATGTTTTTAAACTTAAAAAATCTTTATATGGTTTAAAACAAGCACCAACGGCATGGTATGACAGACTTAGTAACTTTCTGCTTAAGATTGAATTTGATAGAGGTCAGATTGATAATACTCTATTTAGGAAATCCATTAAGAATGATATTTTGATTATTCAAGTTTATGTTGATGATATCATCTTTGGATCTACTAATGGCACTTTGTGCAAGGAGTTTTCGGACCTAATGCAGAAAGTGTTCCAAATGAGCATGATGGGAAAACTCAAGTTCTTCCTGGGAATTCAGATTCACCAAGGTAAATCAGATATACTCACCAATCTAAATATACTAAAGAACTTCTTAAAATGTTCAAAATGAGTGAATGTAAGCATATGGCCACCCCCATGCACCCAACCTGCTCACTTGAGAAAGATGAAACCAGCCAAAAGGTATACCAGAAAACATACAGAGGTATGATTGGATCCCTTCTTTATTTAATTGCTTCTAGACCTAACATTTTGTTTAGTGTTTGTGTATGTGCCCGTTTTCAAGCTGACCCTAGGGAATCCCATTTAACTGCTGTCAAATGAATCTTGAGATACCTTAAAAGAACCACCAACCTAACCTTGTTATACAAGAAAACCCCCACCTAAAACTCAAAGGTTTTTGTGATTCCGACTATGCTGGAAACAAGCTGGAAAGAAAAAGTACAAGCAGCAACTGCACCTTCTTAGGTGATAAGTTGATCTCTTGGTCAACAAAAGACGAAGCACCATTGCTATGTCAACAGCCGAAGCTAAGTATATATCAGCAGCAGGATGAGCTCACAGTTAATCTAGAAGAAACACCAACTTGAAGATTACAACATCTTTGAAACCAATATCCCTTTGTTCTGTGATAACACGTCAGCCATAAACCTAACCAAGAACCCGATCTTACACTCTAGGGCCAAACACATTGAAATAAAACATCTTTGAAACCAATATCCCTTTGTTCTGTGATAACACGTCAGCCATAAACCTAACCAAGAACCTGATCTTACACTCTAGGGCCAAACACATTGAAATAAAACACCATTTCATTAGGGACCATGTTCAAAAAGGAACTTTAAGCATCCAGTTTGTGGACACCGATCATCAATGGGCTGATATCTTCACCAAAGCATTAGCAGAAGATAGGTTCAAGTTCATCAAGAAGCATCTCAACATTATCTCCATATCTGACTAGCTCAAGTAGTCTTCTTAGGAGTTTTTAATTTTCTTGTAGTTTTAATTTATGTCTTTTAATTTTTGTTTTTAATATATGTACTTTGTAAAGAGAAAAACAAAAATACAAAAATAGTAGAACCTCTTTTTGGCTGATGACAAAAAGGGGGAGAGAGAGAGAGAGAGAGAGAGAGAAAGGAGAAATAAGTAGAAAATGAGAGATAAAAAGAAAGGAGGAGCGAAAAAGAAAGAGATGAAAAGAGAAAGAGTTGAAAACGAGAAGAAACAGGGAGAGAGAAAAATAAAGAGAGAAAAAGAAAGAGTGAAAAGAGAAGGAGTTGAAAAGGAGAAGAAACAGGAAGAGAGAAAAATAAATCAGAAAGAGATGAATATAGAAAAAGTTGAAAAGGAGAGGAGAAGAGAAGAAAAGAAAGAGTGATCAAGAAGGAGTTTAAAAGGAGAAGAAAAAGTCAGTATCAGACTTAGGGGGAGAGATTGGTCTGAGGGGGAGTATTTCAAGCACTTCGGGTTATAAACTAGCAAAATAATTTAAGGTTTTGTCATCATCAAAAAGCAGGAGATTGTTGGAACCAAGTTGGTTCTAAGTATTTAGGATTTTGATGTTCACAAAAGCACTCCATGTAATCTTATTTTATACCTTGAATTACTATATTAAAATGCCACCAGAAGAAGAATTTATCAGAGGATACACCTCCAAAAGTCACCAGCTAATGCATCCTGTAATTACCAGAGGATACACCAGGATGTCAAAACACCACCAGAGGATATCTTTATTGGCCCAGATTTGAAGGAAGCAAAGTCTAAAAGGAGACCTGGACCAGACCAGAAGGAATCCTGCCAGAGGGAGACTTGTTCCAGACCAGAAGGAATCATAAGTCAGACTTAGTCCAGAAGTTATTCTGACCAAAAGATGGTCTGGCAGTGAAATGATAAACAACCCAGACTTGATCCAGACTTAATTAGAGGATAAATTAATGGGTCCAGAACAAGAGATTCAATCCAGATTTGACCCAGACCAGAAGATAGCATGGTTCAGGGTATGAAACTAAGTCCAGACCAAAAGAAATGATGTCCAGATTTGATCCAGACCTGATCCAAATCAGAAGGTAAAATGTCCAAACTAAAATATTATTTGTCCAGATTTAATTTCAGTTCAATCCAGACCCAGTTCAGAATTGGTCTAGATCAGAGGGAAGATGTTCAGATCAATGGTCTAGATTTAAGTATATGGCCTAGTGTTGGCCAAGACCAGAAGATCACACCATGGCCCAGTGTTGACCGAAATCAAAAGGTCAGAATGTGTAGTCCAGCATTGGCCGAGATCAGAGGATCACAGCAGATCAGTTTGCAAGTCCAGATTGGCCGAGATTAGAAGATCAGAAAGTGTGGTCCAGGGTTGGCCGGAATCAGAGGATCACAGCAGATCACTTAGTATGGTCCAGATGTGGACTAGCGCAGAAGATCAAATGGTTCAGAAATATCATGATTATAATCGGTGGAGATTTGATTAAATTTGATCAAAGTATTAAAAAAGCTTTTATACAAAAATAAAGTGAAGTCATATGGGAATTCATAAGCTATTGGCGGGAAGGAAGATTTGGTTCATATTTAATTAAAGTCAGGATTGGTCAAAGTTATTTTTGAAAGAAAATCTTGAGCTAAAAAGATATGTTTTTTATTTATATGAAACCCGATTGGCGAAGTTATTTTTGCAATAGAATCCAGCAAGATAAAGCTCGAATTTCAGCTTGGAAGAGACCTGAATTCACATCTATAAAAGGATGCTCAAGGCAGAAGATTTAGTATCGATAAATCACAAAAGAGTCATACACTTCCAAAAGCAAACACTCATATTTTCAGTGAGGTTAATTGTGAGTTTTAGCTTTCAAGAAGCAAGCACTCGTGTTTTCTTTCCCTTGTGTTAGATCAAGATTGTTGAAGTAGATTCTACAATCTGAGGGAGTCAGAAGGGGTAGGAGATTACTTAGCAATTAGATTCAAGGCGTTGTAATTCCTTCTACAATCTGGGGTTGTCAGATTGGCAGGAGAATACTTGACTTGAGAAGTCAAGGTGTTGTATTCCTCAAAAGTCTAGGATTATTAAACTGTTTGAGAAGACTGACTTGGAGGGTCAGTGGTATTTTGTAATTCAAGGTTTTTGAATTAGTGAAATCCTTCAAAGTGAAGGGACTGGACGTAGCCTCGTTAACGGTGAACCAGTATAAAATTCTGTGTTTTTATTTTTACTCTATATCCGCTGCTAACTCTGTTTTAATCATACATCAAGTTTTGGTTTAAAACTGCAAAAATAGAAAAAGTGTTCAAGTTAGTCAAACACAATTTTTCTGGTCTGGGCCAAATCTGGACCAAGTCACCTGTTCTGGACCAATTTTCTGAAGCTCTGGTTAAGTCTGAATCAAGTCTGGAGTGATTATCATTTCACTGCCAAGCTATCTTCTAGTCAGAATAAATTCTGGACCAAGTCTGACTTATGATACCTTCTGGTCTAGAAAAAGTCTCCCTCTTGCAGGCTTCCTTCTGGTTTGGTCCAGGTCTCCTTCTGGACTCTTCTTCCTTCTGATCTAGGCCAGCAAAGATATCCTCTGATGGTGTTTTGACATCCTGGTGTATCCTCTGGTGCCTTAAGGATGCATCCTCTGGTAATTCATCTTCTGCCTCTGGTGACTTCATCTTCTGCCTCTAGTAACTTCATCTTCTGGTGGCATTTAATATAATAATTCAAAGTACAAAAAAAAATTACATGGAGTGCTTTTGTAAACATCAAAATCCTAAGTAGTTAGAACCAACTTGGTACCAACACATTATACTCGGAAGTACTTGGTTACGAGGCCTGATATTATGCCACTACAAGAGTGGACGGACAATTCATGAATGGCCAAGTCCTCATAGATCCCCTCAACTCAACCCGACACACATATATGCGACGGTCGAGGTACTCTTGTTTTGCACAGTAGCTCTCGGCCTTATGGAATAACCCACTAATCCACTTAGGAATTCCCAACTAGATGTACCCCCAAGGTCTATCAGTCTTACCTTACGATTCGACTGTAGCCCTCCACGATCAGGCTCATTCAGTTGTACTTCCCCGAATCACTAGGTTTATCAAACCCTCCCTATATGATGACAAAATAATCTTCACTCCAAAACTACAGCATCTATCTCATACGTACTAGATTAACATAACTCAATAATTTTCAGTTGTACTTCACAATATTCATAATTATATATATATATATATATTAGTCAATCACAATAAAGCCCCAATATTTGGTCTACACTACTCACAATACACAGTCCAATCATATAATAAGAAATCAAACAGGTGGGACATTCAAGTAATATCATAATTTCAATCAAGTTACAAGAACACTCAAGTACATATCATTCATACCATAACAATCAACATAAGGTTTATAAAACTAGACAGTATGAAATCTTGATATACATAAATTCACAGCAATTCTATAGGTTGCTAAAATATATTTTAGTCCTCCCTATTACCATTCATATATTATTAAATAATTATTATCACTCAATAGGGTTCGACCATACGTAGTAAGCCCCAGATGAATATCTGGGAATTTCAGTATTCCCGTTTATCTCATGTCATTTTATACTCATAATATCGAACCTCATCTCACCCCTTACCTTGGCTGAAGATTTTTCTCAACGAAGCTGATCCGTTGACGTAATGTGACGCGTCTTCGCCAATCACCGTCTCTAACAGCCTAGTCTTTGAAATCAATGTATGATTTTGATATTAAGAGTTGCAGCTGGATGCAACAGGGCAGTAGTCAATTCAATTTTTTCTTCCTAATAGAACGAGGAAACAGAGACACGGGATGCACGACAGCCTCCTTCATTCACTTATATACCTATCTATACGTACTAGTAGTATTAGGTATATTATTAGGCTTATTGTCAGACCTATACACTTAGCCCATGACCCTTATTATTATTATTAATATTATTATTATTACTACAATCATAAACCCACTCTACTAATGCTTAAATTAATAGACTAATGTAGCAACACGCACGTTTACTTCTTATTTTCCTTTTATATAAATATGTATATATATATATATATATTAAAATAAATTGAATATTATTAATATTAATAATTTAAATAAATCATTAGGGCGAACACATAGGACAAACACGAAGGAAATTATCGCACATGTCAACATACGGATAATAATAGTTGTGCATTATATTTTATAATTAAAATATAATAATAAGAAATTGGGGTGTTACACTACTCATCATATGACTGGGGAGTCAATTCTGTTTTCTTCTTATAGTCCTTGTGCAGGTAGCAACAAAATTAAAATTGAAGATGGATCTCTTTCAACCATTGCAGGAAAAGGTTTTGTTATTTTGTCACCTTTGTTAACCTTAAAAGATGTCTTACATGTTCCTAATTTATCATGTAATTTGTTATACATTACTAAATTAATGAAGGATATAAATTGTCAAGCTAACTTTTTTCAATCTCATTGCACTTTTAAGGATTTGAGCACGGGAAGGATGATTGGCAATGCTAAGGAGAGTAGGGGACTCTATTATCTTGACAATGGACTTGACTTCAAAGACCAACCTCAAACGAATACATGCTCTGAATCTATTTTTGTTTCTTCTAATAATGATGATATTATGTTATGGCATTTATGGTTAGGACATCCTAGTTTTCCGTATTTGAAACATTTGTTTCCTAAATTATTTTCTAAGAAGGATCCATCTCTATTTCATTGTGAAAACTTGTGAATTTGCTAAACATCACTGTTCTTCTTTTTCTACACAACCATATAAACAACCAAAATTGTTTGCAGTTATTCAAAGTGATGTTTGGGGTCCTAATAGAATAAACATATTTTCTAATAAAAAATTGTTTATAACTTTTATTGATGATCTTACTAGATTTTGATGGATTTATTTATTGAAAGAAAAATCGGAAGTTGAACAGGTTGTCAAAAATTTCTTTAAAATGGTGCAAATTCAATACCAAACAAATATTTAAGCCTTCATAAGTGACAATGATAAAGAATATTTTAATATTCTTTTGTTCAATTTTTTTTTTGTTTGCAAATGGGGTTGTTCATCAAAGTTCTTGTGTTAATACACCCCAACACAATGGAATTGCAGAGAGAAAGAAAAGGCATCTTCTTGAGGTTGCTAGAGCTTTATTATTTGCAAATAAGGTTCCAAAATATTTGTGGGGTGAAGCTGTTTTAACTGCATCATATTTAATTAATCGTATGTCATCTAAAATTTTAGATTTTCATACCTCTCTTGATGTTTTTCAAAAAATTTTCTAGTGACTAGTGACTCTATTGATTTGCCACTAAAAATTTTTGGTTCGTCCAAGAGTTTATGAATCCACAAAAGTTCACAGGTTCCTTGAGCCATTGCTCTCAATTCAGCTTCTGCACTACTTTTGTTCACGAACATAAACAACTTAGAAAACTCGAGCCACGAGCAATAAAATATGTTTTACCGATTACTCTCAAACACATAAGGGGTATAGGTGTTTTGAACCAAAATAAAAAAGAATTTTTGTAACCATGGATTTACATTTGTTGAAAATCAACCATTTTTTATTGACATACATCTTCAGGGATAAATTTTAAGGAAGATTCATCTTTTGCTTTTGAAAAGATCATTACTTTAGGTGCAGTATTGTCACAAAATTCTGAGACTTATATTGATGCACCAATAGAAAATGCCCAAGAATCCATATTGGAATTCACAATGATTCGACGGCGACAATTTCAAATCAAAATCACTTAGGAATGAGGTTCCGACAGATTCGACAGCGACAATTTCAATTCAAAATCACAATGATCAAATTCTTGAACTCAATAATAACGAAGAACCACTTGAAATGCCACAACATAATGACTTAGATAATGAGACACAAAGCAGGTTTACTACCATTGATCCTACATGGATGGGAAATATCTTTGAAAGAAAAAACCATAAACAGAGAAAAGAAGGACCCAATAACAATTGATTATTGGAGAGATAAAGCTTTGAAGGATGCTAAAGATATATTGAGGAGTGATATACAAGTAACTTTTTTACTCCACTTTTTTGTTACTTAAAATTTTTTCCATTGAAATACTTTTATTCAAACTCTTTCTTTATTTGGTTTGCAGTCAGCTTTTAACGTTGAAGATGTGCGAAAAAATTATATGCTTAGAGTTGCTGGAAAAATACACATAGGATTTAGATCTCATTTGTCAAATTTCTATTTAAGAGATCGTGATGGAAATTTGAATGTTGAAGCTCCAAAAATATACAAACAATGCATATCAAATGAAGAGTGAAGCTCTTTTGTAGCTAAACATGCAGACCCCACATTTGTGGTAATATTAATTTATTAGCATGTGTCTTTTATTCATATTCATATCATTTTTTTTACACGATTGTTATTTTTTTTATTTATATATAGAGTATAAGTACAGCAAATCGGAGAGAGCAAAAGAATCCAATGCATCCATACAAAAAATCGCATATGGGGTATGCACGTTTAGAGCAAAAAATTGTAAGTAAACATCACTTTTATACATTGTGGTAGATTATAAACTATAGTTTCTAACTAATATTTTGTTTATGTCTTAATGAATAGCTTCAAGAGACGAAATTCGATCAGTCATTGGGTCGTCATATCTTGTGGAAGGAGGCTCGTGTGAATAAAGATGGAATAGTTGATAATGAAAATGTTCTACAAGTGATCCAACAATGTGTAAGTATACTATCACTTTAATATTTTTTAATATTGTCTTTTATAAATGATATTGAACTTATCTTTTTAATACTACATGTATTTTAGAAGAATTTAGAACAAAGTTCTAAAAATCAATAGGAGAATAAACAAGTTAGTTGCAGGGACATACTTGGCAAGGTATTTAATGTTCCTGAATATTCTGGCCGTGTGAGAGGTAAGGGATTTGGTGTGGCTCCAAAAAGCTATTTTCCACATGAGAAGCGCACAAATCCATTGAATGAGAAAGGTTGCATATTTGGTTAAAAAGGATAAGGAAAAGCAACTTCCAGAGGGTCAACAGTGAAATACAATTAGATAGTGAAAATGGAAGTTGCAAAATTGGTCATAAAAGTCTCTCGAAGGTAATTAATTACTTAACGAAATATGAAATTCATTCAAATTAATTGTTTCACATACTTATGTATCAACCATTGATTTAGAGTGTTTCATCTTGTGTGCTAAACTTCTATTCCCCTACTCGTCGCATTTTTGGAAAAGGAACATTGTATAATACCTTGGGAGAAGTATTACACAATAATCCCATCCCTGCCGTACATGTTAAAGTCGCCTATGATAGCTTTAGAATATAAGGTGCAAATACGAGAATGAGGGGTTGAATTGTGTTTGTCAAAGTTGACAACTTTTTGATAATATATAAATAAATCAAAAACTAGTTTGGTTTTTGGTTACTTACTTGGAGTAGAAGCTACCGGATTCAAAGGCAGTAAGCAATGAAAGCATAATTAATTTGACATATAGATTTATCCTGGTTCACCATTAACTTGGCTACATCCAGTCCCCTCATTCAGAAGGCTTTAATCCACTAATTCAAATACTTTGAATTACAAAGCACCTCACCCTCCAAGACAGTCTTCCCAAACAGCCTGACAACCCCATACTTTTGAGGAACAACACCACATTGATCCTACAAGCCAAGTCTTCTCCTCACAACCTGACAACCCCTTTTGTCATCAGACAAAAAGACATGATGAAAGTGGGATTTTTTTTTCATTTTTTTTTTTTTGCTTTTTTTTTTGTGAATAACATGAATATAACATATTACATGAAAATATAAAAACTAATGTAAAACTAAACAACTTTGAAGTGATTACAATATCAGTAAGATTTAGGTTTTCCTTGTTGAAGTTAAACCTATCTTCAGGTAGTGGTTTGGTGAATATGTCAGTCCATTGGTGTTCAGTGTCTACAAACTGAATGTTTACTACCCCTTTTTGAACAAAGTCCCTAATGAAGTGGTGTTTGATTTCTATGTGTTTAGCTCTAGAATATAGTATAGGGCTTTTTGTTAGGCAAATGGCATAAGTGTTATCATAATAGATGGGAATCTTGATTTCTAGGATTTTGTAGTCTTCTAGTTGATGTTTCATCCAAAGTAGTTAAGAACTCCAACCAGCTACTGAAATGTACTCAGCCTCTGCAATAGTGGTTTGTCTCTTACTTGACCATGATATTAAGTTGTTACCTAAAAAGGTGCAATTTCCACTAGTGCTCTTTCTCTCAAGTTTATCTCCAGCATAACCAGAATCACAATATGCACTAAGTTTGTACTTAGGAGATTTCTTGTAGAACAAGGTAAGGTTGGTAGTGCCTTTTAGGTATCTAAGAATTCTCTTAACAACAGTTCAATGTGATTCCCTAGGGTCAGCTTGAAATCTTGCACATACACATACACTAAACATGATGTTAAGTCTAGAAGAGGTAAGGTAACGTAGAGATCCTATCATTCCTCTATAGGTTTTTTGGTCAACTTTTTGGACTGAATCATCTTTTTCAAGTGAACAAGTAGGGTGCATTTGTGTAGCCATAGGTTTGCAATCACTCATTTTAAACTTCTTGAGAAGCTCTTTTGTATATTTAGTTTGATGACTGTATATACCTTTTTGACTCTGCTGAATTTGTATCCCTAAGAAGAACTTAAGGTCTCCCATCATACTCATTTAAAATTCATGCTGCATTAATTTAGAAAATTATTGGCAAAGAGTGCCATTAGTAGATCCAAATATAATGTCATCAACATAAATTTGAATAATAAGAATGTCATCTTCTATTGATTTTCTAAAAAGTGTATTGTCCATACAGATATTTTCTAAGTTTAATAACATGATTTGGAAATTCAGAACTTTCAAAACCTGGGGGTTGTTTAACATAGACTTCTTCACTTATATAACCATTTAGAAAAGCACTTTTAACATCCATTTCAAATAATGTAATTTTATTATTTGTAGCAAAAGAAAGTAGGATACGAATAGCTTCTAACATGGCCACTAGAGCAAATGTCTCAGTGTAATCAATGCCCTCTTATTGACTGTAGCCTTGTGCGACAAGTCTTGCCTTGTTTCTGATGACTTCACCTTTTTCATTTAGCTTTTTTCTGAAAGCCCACTTGGTTCCAATAATTTTCTTCTCTGGTCTAAGTACTATATCCCAAACATCATTCCTCTCAAATTCATTTAACTCTTCTTGCATTGCAAGAATCCATCAATCATCTGCCAATGCTTCATCAATAGAGGTAGGCTCAATTGATAAGAGTAAGCCAAACAAACTGGTGTCTTTAAGTGATGATCTGGTCCTCAAATGATCACTTGCACTTCCAATTATTAGAGTTTCAAGATGAGATGACTAGTACTTCCATCCAGATCTTTCTTCTGACTTATCTTGACTATTTCTGACTTGATCAGATTCAACCTTTGAAGATTTGTCATATTCTTCTTATTTTCTTGTATCCTCTACTTTTTCAAGTTCTTCTAGTTTGTTTGCGCCTGCTTCCTTTGGTTCTAGTAACCCTGCATTATCATCATCTTGCTTTGACTTTTCAAGGTCAAACTGTTTGTCATCAAATTTAACATGTATGAATTCTTCCACAATGTGAGTTTCCCTATTAAACAAGCTATAAGCCTTGAATCTTTCATAGTATCCAATGAAGGTACACTTTTGATATCTAGAATCAAATTTACCAAGGTTATCTTTAGTGTTCAACATATAACAAGTACAACCAAATTGCTTAAAATAAGAGATGTTAGGATTTTTACCTTTCCACAATTCATATGGTGTTTTATTTAATATAGATCTAATATAGACTTTATTTTGAATATAACATGCAGTATTAATTGCTTCAGCCCAAAAGTGTTTTGCAACATTCATATCATTTAACATGGTTCTGGCCATTTCATGGAGTAATCTATTATTTCTTTCTACAACTCCATTTTGTCGGGGTGTTCTAGGAGATGAGAAGTTGTGAGAGATTCCATTCTCATCACAAAAACTTTCAAAAAACTTGTTTTCAAATTCTCCTCCATGATCACTTCTAATTGTTGCAATCTTAAGACCTTTTTCATTCATGATTTGTTTGCAAAATGTGATAAATACTTTTGGGATTCATCCTTTCTTCTTAAAAATTTTACCCATGCCCACCTAGTGTAATCATCTACTATAACAAAGCCATATTTCTTTTCACTTAGAGAGGCTGTTTTCACTGGCCAAAGAGATCTATATGTAAAATCTCAAGGGGCTTTGAGGTATAGACTGAGTTCTTAGGGGTAAAGGAGTTTTTTGTTTGTTTTCCCTTTTGACAAGCTTCACACATAATTTCAGTTTTGTAACTAAACTTAGGTAGACCTCTTACCAGTTGAAATTTATTCAGTTGTGAAATTAATCTAAGGTTTGCATCACCTAATCTTTTGTGCCACATTAGTTTCTCTTCATTTACTAACATAAGACACTTAACCTCTTGTTTCTCTAGACTAAACAGATTTATCTTATAAATGTTGTGTTGCTTCTAACCTGTAAGGAGTACAGATCCATCCTTCTGACTAATTGTCTTGCATGTTTTTTGATTGAATATAATTCATAATTATTATCACGTAACTGACTAATACTTAATAAGTTATGCTTAAGACCTTTAACAAACAAGACATCTTTAATATAAGGTGAAGTACCATTACCAACTGTACTAATGATCTGCCCTTTTTGCTTTCCTCCAAAAGTCATTGTGCCTCCTTTGCTCAAAGTTAGTTCCGCGAACATAGACTTTTCTCCCGTCATATGTCGCAAGCATCCAATGTCCAGGTACCATGATTGGTGTTGTAACTTGATTGCTGACGACATCTGCAACAAAGATAATTTTGTTCTTAGGTACCCAAATTTGGTTGGGTCCTGGTTTGTTAGTCTTGAAAGGTTTCTTGTCTTTCCTTGTATTTAACATGGGACAAGATAATTTGGAGTGACATTTCTTAGAGCAAACAGTACACAAGATATCAGAGGGAATAGTTTTAGGTTCAGTTACAGTTTCTTCAAATCCTATACCTATTTTACCATTTCTACTAACTCCATAAATCATATAGGCATATTAGCTTCTTTCCATACCATTAGCAACAAAATATTGAAATACTTGTTCATGCATATCAGAGTTACATGTGGTATTTTCAATTGACGTTGAACTATGATTACTTTTTATAGTTAGATTTTCAGCCTTAAATTCAACAATATTAGTTTTCAAATTTGCATTCTCAGTTTTAAGTTCAGTAATATCAGTTTTCAGAGTTGCATTATATGTCTTAAGTTCAATAATAGCAATTTGAAGAGTTGCATTTTGTCTTGAATCTTTCCTCTGGTGTTTCCCTTTCTCAATATTTGTACATTCTGACTTGATATGTCCAGGTTCATTGCATCCATAGCAAATGATGTTTTTCTTGTCATATTTATCATCATTTCCTCTTTTGGAATGCTTGGAATATCTTTGGGGAAATTTCTTCTTTCTGTTGTGCCACATCTTTCGACCCTTTCTAGATATGGAAGAAATATCCTCTTCCTCGGAGTTTAGATTGTAATCATTTGAATCACTATCTTATGATTCTGATGTTGCTTTTAGAATCTTCTTCTGTTTGGATTTCAAGGCTAGAGTATTGTTCTTTTTCTTGGGCTCATCCTCTTCAAGCTCAATTTCATGTGATCTGAGAGAGCTGATTAATTCTTCTAGCTTTAGAGTATTCAGATCATTTGTTTCCTGAATGGCAGTGATCTTAGGTTTCCACTTGGTTGTCAGACTCCTAAGGATTTTCTTCACATGATCAGCAGTAGTATAACTCTTCTCAAGTACTTTTAATCCTAAGACCAGGGTTTGGAATCTAGAAAACATTGTTTCAATGTCTTCATCTTCTTCCATCTTGAACAATTCATACTTTTTGACTAGGAGGTTGCCTTTGCTTCTTGAACTTGCTTGTTTCCTTCATAGGTCAGAATCAAACTATCATAAATACTCATTGTTGTCTCTTTGTTGGTGCACTTGTCAAATTCCTTGAAGGTGATTGCATTTATCATGAATGTTCTGGACTTATAATGCATCTTGTACATTTTCTTCTTATCAGCATTCACCTCCTTTCTTGGAATTTCAATATCATCAGTATTCTTCAGAGCAATATAACCATCTTCCACCAAGTCCCAAAGTTTAAGATCTTGTGAAATATAGAAACTTCTCAGCAAGTCTTTCCAATGCTCAAAATGTTCTCCATCAAACAGAGGTGGTCTGTTGAAGTTTCCTCTACCAACTTTTTCACTGAATCCAGACATATTGAATCCTTGGATTTTTTCTCAAACACTATAAATGCTCAGCCTTGAGACCGAGCTCTGATGCAAATTGAAGGTGCAAATACGAGAAGGGAGGTTGAATTGTGTTTTCCAAAGTTGACAACTTTTTGATAATTTATAAATAAATCAAAAACTAGTTTGGTTTTTGGTTACTTACTTGGAGTAGAAGCAATCGGATTCAGAGGCAGCAAGCAATGAAAGCATAATTAATTTGACACATAGATTTATCTTGGTCACCATTAACTTGGCTACATTCAGTCCCCTCATTCAGAAGGCTTTAATCCACTAATTCAAATACCTTGAATTACAAAGCACCTGACCCTCCAAGCCAGTCTTCCCAAACAGCCTGACAACCCCATACTTTTGAGGAACAACACTACTTTCACCCTATAAGCCAAGTCTTCTCTTAACAACCTAACAACTCCATATTGAAGAACGAACTAAACCACTATCGAGTTGGATACAAGAGATTAGAACTTGAGTAGTTGCTTCTAAAAAGCTGATAATAATAATAATAATAATAATAATAATAATAATAATAAGAACTCTCACACTTTAAGAAAAGAACACTTAGAAAATATTTCTAACTTGAAATGAGTATTTCTCTCTTTGAACTCTAAGACTATTTTTTTCTACTTTTCGATGACTTTCTTCTTCAGCCTTGAGTATCTATATAGTTGAAATTTGGGCTTCAATTTGGTCCTTGTTTCATTTTGAATTGTATTTTGTTCAGATTGCGTTTGTAAATTCTTCAAATTGATTTTATTCCTTTTTTGTTTAGATTGAGGTTGTAAATTCTTCAGATTGATTATCTTCGTAATTTGTTGTAGATAAATCTTGATCAAATCTTCTTCAAATTTTGATCAAATCTTCTTCAAATTTTGATCAAATATTTTTCAACTTTTGATCAAATCTTCTTCAAATTTTAATAAAATCTTCTTCAAATTTTGATCAAATCTTCTTTCATACTCTTTGAAGTCAGATATATTTTTCTCATAAAATACTTTTGTTAACATCAAAACACTAAATGTAAAACCAACTTGGTTCCAATAAGAACCACCTGCACCGTTGCTTATCCCCGACAACGACGGAGATATGAAGTTTTTAGGAGAAACAATAGGTAGTTATGTGGCATGGCCGAAAAATCTTGTTGGCATAGAGGAGGTATGTTTTAATTGTTATGTATGTTTAGTTGTATGATTGTAATTGATTATGTATATTTAGTTGTATGATTGTGATTAATTTATGATACTTTATGAGTTGTATAAAAAAATTTGCCAACCAAATTTTTGTTGTTGTAGGCAATATTGGGTGTTGTTTGCCATCAGTGTCACCTCTGAAATTATATATTATTTAGACTCATTGCACGGTAATTATAACAATAACTCGGATATAAAGAATATATTTGACACGTAAGTAATATTCATTTATTTCTTATATATATAAATAATGTGTTTGGTCATTGAATAATAATCACATTTATTTGATAATATTTTTGCAAATTTTCCGCACTCAAAGGGGTGTTTCAGTGTCGAAGAATAAGTGAAACAACATCTTATGGCTTCCAATAAAGGTTTGAAATTTTTGTTATAGAAATTAATTATATGTCTTTAAATTTTCATTTACAATCAATGCATAAATATTTATTGGCGTACATGTTTTATTTTATATTGTCCGCATCAAACTAATAACATAGATTGCGGATACTATATATTGAGATTCATGAAGGAGATTGTTGATATGAATAAAAATATAATTCTAGAAACAGTACGTTATTTTCATTATATTTTGATTTTCATATATTCAACTATATATATACATATATATATATATATATATATTTGATTCTAACTTATTTATGTTTAAATATTATATCGCATAGTATTTTGACAATTTCAAATCAACATACTCTAAAAGTGATCTCATTGAAACAAAAGAAGACTGCTGTCAGTTTGTGCTCCAACTGAAAGTTATATAATTTGTTAATAGGTGAGTTTCACATTGCTTGAAATTGTAATTTATTATTGTATATTTTGGTGTGAATTGTTGTTTCGAGTTTTGAAAACAGTTTAAAAACAATTTATGCCACCGAAAATATTACTGGGTTGAGTCGCGGACTAGGTCGCTCTCTTTAAGACATTTCGCGGCACTGCCCAAATTGTGCAAGGCAGACTATCAACCACGTCGTCCCCGGGATAAAACAGCCCAGTTACTCTATATCAGAGTTTCACTGCACCGTGAAAAAACCGTTCTAGAATTACACCCTCAGTATGGCAGTCTAATGGCTGCCACTCGTAATATGGTACTAAGACCACTCAAAAGAAAGAAAAAGGAGAAGTAAGAATATGGAGGGAGAAGAAGAGAAAAGCCTCAGAAGAAATGAGAGCTTTTTGGTGTTATTTACAACTGAGCAGAACCCTCTATTTATAGAGGAGATTTGCTACTAAATCTGAGGGATTTCGTGATCCATCAGACCAGGCTCACACTAAAATCGTGCCTCATTTTTCTAGGTTAGGTTGACTCCGAAATTTTCAGGGTTTTGACCCAGTACTTGGCCACAAAACAATCGGGAACCAAGGTAGGATTTTGACCAAAATTGAATTGTGCAAAATACAGGGAATGAATGACAGGAACAGAAATAAAGTGTTGACTCGGTGGAGGGCCAATTAAGTAAAAACGCAAGCATTCCTTTTTTTCAGAAAATACATATTGATTTTTAATTTTCTTATTACTATAAAATAATAATTCACCACTCAAGCCCAAGTGTCATACCTCCACCTTATAAACACTACTAGAATGTGTAATCCCTCCTATGTGGGACTTTTAATTTTTCAATTCACAAACTAGCTCTTTTGTTCCTCATTTCCAACAATCCCCCACTTGAATTTAAAAAGTACGTTCTGAAATAGCGTCAAACGCTTTCATAAGATTGTGCATAAACAAAGGTGTCTATGACTTGAACCTTTGCATAGCGAGTAAGATTCTGATTTAACAAGAGTGACTCGTAGTCTTGAACTCTATCTCGGACATCAAACCCACACACAACCTTTTCATTAGGTGTATTCTAAAAAGCTCGTGCATTTATGGCCCTGCACGTCTTACCCAGTATAGTGAACGCTCTGGGAATTTTTGCCTCGAAATTCCATAGGAAACGGCCTCATTTCCACATTCACATAGGTGAGTCTATCAAGAGTACTCTTGTAGCTACGTACTCCCTCCACATAGAGTATAGATCTCAGTAAGAGTTTCTATTATCTCAGCCTTCCATCGCTTTAGGAATCACGCTTCTGTTAAATATAATAACATGTTCATCTCATATCACTATGACTTGTTATTACCCATTGAACCTAATTCTTGGGATCTCCAATCTTTTAGGTCGGGTTCCCATCATGAGTGACTCATTTATCTATAGGCAATAGTCCCATCCTTTTGGATGTATTTATGACTTTCTCTCTAGCCAATCCTTTCGTCAAAGGATCTGCTAAATTATCATCAGTGCGTACATGATCCATTATTACAGCTCCTTTAGTAAGTAATTCTCTAACTGTGTTGTGCTTACGACGTATTTGTCGTCTCTTACCATTGTAATAACGATTCTCAATTTTTGCAATAGCCGTGTTACTATCGCAGTGGATCAACACAGCTGGCATAGGTTTTTCCCACAAAGGGATCTCAGCTAGCAAGCATCTCAACCAGCTCGCTTCTTCACTAGCAGTTGCTAGTGCTATCATTTCAGACTCCATAGTGGACTGAGCTAAAATCGTCTATTTCTTCTATTTCCAAGATACAGCCCCATATGTTATATTAAAAATATAGCCACTTGTTGCTTTGGAGTCATCTGATAAGGTGTTCCAATCAGCATCATTGTATCCTTCAAGTACGGCAGGAAATCTTTGATAATGTAATCCTAGATTCATGGTCCTTTTTAGGTATCTCATGACTCTTTCAATAGCGTGCCAATGCTCCATACTAGGTCTACTAGTAAACCTGCACAATAGTCCCACGACGTAGGAAATGTCGGGTCTAGTAAAATCATTGGCATACCTGAGGCTGCCAATGACGCTCGCATATTCAGTTTGTCTAACACCTTCACCAATGTTCTTAAAAAGTTTCATACTTGGATCATATGGTGTCAAGCAGGTTTACAGTCAAAGTATTTGTATTTCTTTAGGATCTTTTCAATATAATAAGACTGATCTAAACAAATTCCCTTTTCTGACCTAGTAATCTTGATTCCTAATATTACATCCGCTTCTCCGAGGTCTTTTATATCAAAGTTGTTACTCAACAATGATTTCACAGTATTTACAGCATGGATGTTTGAACCAAATATGAGTAAGTCGTCTACATAGAGACATATGATAGTGCAAATGCTATTTTAAAATTTGTAATAAATACATTTGTCACTTTCATTCACTTTAAACTCATTCAATATAATCAAATTGTCAAACTTTTTATGCCATTGCTTAGGAGCTTGTTTAAGACCATACAGAGATTTATCTAACTTACAGACCTTGTTTTCTTGTCCATGAATTACAAAACCTTCAGGTTGTTCCATATAGATTTCTTCTTCCAGATCACCATTTAAGAAAGCTGTTTTAACATCCATTTGGTGTATCACCAAATTATGAATTTCTGCTAGTGAAATGATTACCCTAATGGATGTTATTCTCATGACTGGAGAAAGAGTATCGAAGAAATCTATATTTTCTCTTTGCCTAAAACCTTTGGCTACAAGGCGTGCCTTGTATTTATTAATAGTTCCATTGGGTTTTAGTTTCCTTTTTAAAATCCATTTACAACCTATAGGCTTGCAACCAAGAGGCAAGTCTACTATATGCCAGGTCTTGTTAGATTCTAGGGAATCCATTTCATCGTTTATAGCCTCTTGGCAAAGATCTGCATCCAAAGATGACAAGGCTTCTTTGAGATTTGCAGGATCCTCCTCAAAATTATAGGCCATATTTTCTGGTCCACAATCTTTAGCAACTCTGACTCTCTTACTCCTTCGAGTTTCCAGCTCACCTTGTTTGTTGCTTTTAGCGCTTCTTGTCACGGGAGTATGACTTGGTTCGCTACCCCCACTATTTCTCAATTTGAACGGGAATTTATTTTAATAGAAGTCAACATCATTTGACTCTATAATCACTTTCGCATTTAGGTCATAAAACCTATATGCTTTACTATTTACTGCATACCCAATAAATACACATTCATAGGCTCTACTGGCGAGTTTAATTTGCTTGGGATCGGGGATTCTGACATACGCCAAACAGCCCCATGTACGAAGATAAGACAAGTTTGGTTGTCTTTTCTTTATTATCTCATAAGGAGATGTTTTGCTTATAGATTTTGGAAGTCTATTTAAAACATAGCAAACAGTCAAAATAATTTTCCCCCACCAATGAGATGCAGCACCAGACTTAAGCATAGTAGCAACAACAAGTTCAGTCAAAGTCCTATTCTTTCTTTCAGCTTTACCATTCATTTCAGGTGAATAAGGTGTTGTGGTTTCATGTATGATTCCTTGAGTTTTATAAAACTCATTAAATAAACTAGAATCATATTATGTTCCTCTATCACTACGAAACCTCTTAATCTTTTTACTAAATTGATTTTCTATTTTAGTTAGAAAGATCTTAAACATGTCAAGCGCTTCACTTTTATTTTTCATCAGATATACAAAGGTATAGTCAGAACAATCATCAATAAAAGTAATTAAATAACGTTTTCAATTTCGTGTTAATGTCCCATCAAGTTCACATATATCAGAGTGTATTAAATCTAAAGGTTCAGATTCTCTAACAACTGATTTATGTGAACTTTTAGTTATTTTAGCTTGACTGCAAAATTCACATTTTTCAAGTTCATTTAAAGAAAACTTTGGAATTAAACCTAAGTTACTTAAGTTTGCAATCACACGTTTGTTCACATGACAAAGTCTAGCATGCCAAATATTAAAATCACACAACATGTAAGCAGAAGGAGACATTTTATTCATTTCAACATTTAATTTAAACATGCCATCAGTTGCGTACCCTTTCCCAACAAAAATACCATTTTTAGAAATAGTGTACAAATCTGCCCCTATAGCTTGATTAAACTCAACCTTATTAAGAAGATAACCAGAAACTAAATTCTTCCTTATTTCTGGAGTGTGCATGACATCCTACAGAATTAAGTTCTTTCCGGAGGTGAATATTAACTCTACATCTCATATACCAGCAACATTCGTGGTGTGGGAATCTCCCAACAGCACTTTCTTATCTTCAGCAGTAGTGTATGTTTTGAACATAGCACGGTCATAACAGACATGGCGAGAGGCGCCAGTGTCTATCCACCATCCATCTAATCCACCAACAAGGTTATTGTTAGAACCAAGTTGGTTCTAAGTACTTAGGATTTTGATGTTTACAAAAGCACTCCATGTAATCTTATTTTGTACCTTGAATTATTACATTAAATGCCACAAGAAGATGAAGTTTCCAGAGGCAAAAGATGAAGACACCAGATAATGCATCCAGAAGATACCAGAGGATGCATCCTAGAATTACCAGAGGATATCTTTACTGGCCCAGATCAGAAGGAAACAAAGTCCAGAAGGAGACCTGGACTAGACCAGAAAGAAGCCTTCCAGAGGGAGACTTGATCCAGACCAGAAGAAATCATTAGTCAGCCTTAGACCAGAATTTATTATGACCAGAAGATGGTCTGGCAGTGAAATGATAAAACAGCCCAGACTTGATCCAAACTTAATCAGAGGATAAATTAATGGGTCCAGAACAAGAGATTCAATCCAGATTTAACCCAGACCAGAAGATAGCATGGTTCAGGGTATGAAACTAAGTCCAGACCAGAAGAAATGATGTCCAGATTTGATCTAGACCTGATCCAAATCAGAAGGTAAAATGTCCAGACTGAAATATTATTTGTCTAGATTTAATTTCAGTTCAATCCAAACCCAGTTCAGAATTGGTCCAGATCAGAGGGAAAAGGTTCAGATCAATGGTTAAGATTTAAGTATATGGCTCAGTGTTGGCCGAGATCAGAAGATCAGACCATGGCCTAGTGTTGGCCAAAATCACAAGGTCAGAATGTGTGGTCTAGCATTGGGCGAGATCAGAGGATCACAGCAAATCAGTTTGCAAGTCCAGGATGGCCGAGATCAAAAGATCAGAAAGTGTGGTCCAGGGTTGGCCGAAATCAGAGGATCACAGCAGATCACTTAGTATGGTCCAGATGTGGACGAGAGCAGAAGATCAAAGGATTCAGATTTAATCATGATGATAATCGGTGGAGATTTGATTAAATTTGATCAAAGTATTAAAAAGGATTTGATACAAAAATAAATTGAAGTCTTGTGGAATTCAGAAGCTATTGGCGGGAAGAAAGATTTATTCCATAATTAATTAAAGTCAGAATTGGTCACAGTTATTTTTGAAAGGCAATCTGGAGCAGAAAAAGATATGTTTTTTTATTTAAAGTGAAACCCGATTGGACAAGTTATTTTTGCAAGAGAATCCAGCAAGATACAGCTCGAATTTAAGCTTGGAAGAGACCCTAATCTGCATCTATAAAAGGAGGCTCAAGGCAGAAGACTTAGTATCGAAAAATCACAAAAGAGTCATACACTTCCAAAGCAAACACTCAAGTTTTCAGTGAGGTTAATTGTGAGTTCCAGCTTTCCAGAAGCAAGCACTCGTGTTTTTCTTTCCCTTGTGTTAAATCTAAGTTGTTGAAGTAGAGTCTACAATCTGAGGGAGTCAGAAGGGGTAGCAGATTACTTAGCAATTAGATTCAAGGCGTTGTAATTCCTTCTACAATCTGGGGTTGTCAGATTGGTAGGAGAAGACTTGACTTGAGAAGTCAAGGTGATGTATTCCTCAAAAGTCTAGGATTGTTAGACTGTTTGAGAAGGCTGACTTGGAGGGTCAGTGGTATTGTTGTAATTCAAGGTTTCGAATTATTGAAATCCTTTAAAGTTAAAGGACTGGACGTAGCCTCGTTAACGGTGAACCAGTATAAAAATTCTGTGTTTTTTTTTACTTTATATCTGTTGCTAACTCTGTTTGATTCAAACATCAGGTTTTGTTATAAAACTGCAAAAACAGAAAAAGTATTCAAGTTAGTCAAACATAATTTAACCCCCCTTCTCGTGTTTGCACCTTCACATTTCAATAATCATAGCAATGAATTGATCTTCTGTCAAGTTAGCCTGTTGAACAGGCTTTGGCTTGTTCCTACACTTGCTTGCCATATGCCCTTCATTCCCACAATTATAGCAGAGAAATGGTGCATTTCTATGAGGTGGTTGTTGCTGCTTTGTAATTGGGATCTTTGGAGGGTTCCCATTCTTGTTGCTGTTTTTGCGGTTCTGATTCTTAAGTTGTTTGTCATTTGGCTTCAGAACTGCTCCAATGAACTTCTTCTTTTTGTTATTGGTAACAAGAAGAACTTCTTCTTTTTTGTCTTGTTTACGGGATTCTTCCTCAATTCTGAGGCGGGTTATCAGACTTTCAAGAGAGAACTCTTTTGTTTTATGCCTGAGAGAATTTTTAAAATCTTTCCAAGCAAGGGGCAGTTTGTCAATAATAACAGTAATTTGAAACTATTCATCGAGGGACATACCTTCAAAGACGATCTCATGAGCTATTTTCTGGATTTCATGGGATTGAGCTTCCACTGATCTGTCATCTGTCATCTGATATTTGAGGTAGCGGCTAACAGCATACTTCTTGGCTCCAACTTCCTCATTATCATATTTCTTCTTTATGAAGTGGCTAGAATATCACTAGAAGGGGGATTGAATAGAGATATTCAAGGTTTTTAAAATTCTGTTACTGTTTTTAATATGTTGTCCTCTTTCAGAGGATGATTTATCAGATGTTGAAAGTTGAGAGAGAGAATAATGACACACGAATTTTTATATTGGTTCACCCAAAGATGGCTACGTCCAGTCCTCACACTTTTGTGAGTTTTTACTAAGTATCAAAAGCTATCAGCCTCTCACTGAGGTTGATTACAAACTGTGTATTCTTAAGCTTCACCAAGCTTACAATTCTTTCCTTCTGATTTCTCTTCAAGTGTTACTCACTTGAAGGTCTAAAATGATATGAAGTAGTTTGACAGGATTTACTTTCTATAAAGATGAAACAAAGATCTAGTGAAAGATTGTAGAAAGCTTGAAAGGAGATTGATATTTGCTCTTGATAGCCTCTGATATTTTTTTGTTTTTTGCTCGTGTAGTTGTGTGTGTCTGCTGAAGAAGAGCAACCTTCCTTTTATAGGGAGAAGGAAACTTTCTCTTCAAGAAAATTTTCCTTTCTGACTGTTTTTTCAAGATGTAATGAACCTCACTGTTGTTGCAAATTTACAGCCTTGCCATTCTGTCCTTTTACAGCCTGGCACATGGGAGGTTACTTCTTTACTTGGCTTTCCAGGAGGATAGATCATTCCATATGGTTTTAACAACTGGTCAGTGCTCTTTTCTGGTTCCAAGTCATGACCCTTCTCTGGTCGTGGATGATGCAGCTTTTAATACTCTGGAACTGTTAGTTGTTCTTAATGTGAGAGGATGAATGAGTAGCTAGAAATTATCCTCTAGTAATTTCCTTTTGGTGTCTGAAGTTCACCTTATGGTATCTGACTTCTGATGTTCACCTTCCAGAGTTCATCTTCTGAGATTTATCTTCTGGTGTGTATTTTCTGGAATTCATCTTCTGATGTTTATCATGTGAAGTTTGTTTTATGAATTTCTGGTATTCATTTTCTGGTGTATTTCATGTGAAGTTCGTCTTCTGAGTTTTATCCTTTGATGTTCATCTTTTTATCCTCTGATATGTTTCTTCTGAAATTCATCTTTAGATGTATATCTTCTGATATTCATTTATGATTTTCATCTTCTGATATTCATTTATGATTTTCATCTTCTGATATTCATTTATGATTTTCATCTTCTGATATTCATTTATGATTTTCATTTGCAAACACGAGAAGAGGGGTTGAATTGTGTTTGACTAACTTGAATACTTTTTCTGTTTTTGCAGTTTTATAACAAAACCTAATGTATGAATCAAACAGAGTTAGCAGCGAATATAAAGTAAAAATAAAAACACAGAATTTTTTATTGGTTCACCGTTAACAAGGCTACGTCCAGTCCCTTCACTTTGAAGGATTTCACTAATTCAAAACCATGAATTACAACAATATCACTGACCCTCCAAGTCAGTCTTCTCAAACAGTCTAACAATCTTAGACTTTTGATGAATACAACACCTTGACTTCTTAGGTCAAGTCTTCTCCTACCAATCTGACAACCCCAGATTGTAGAAGGAATTACAACGCCTTGAATCTAATTGCCAAGTAATCTGCTACCCCTTCTGACTCCCTCAGATTGTAGACTCTACTTCAACAACTTAGATCTAACACAAGGGAAAGAAAAACACGAGTGCTTGCTTCTGGAAAGCTGGAACTCACAATTAACCTCACTGAAAACTTGAGTGTTTGCTTTTGGAAGTGTGTGACTCTTTTGTGATTTTTCGATGCTAAGTCTCTTGCCTTGAGTCTCCTTTTATAGATGCAGATTAGGGTCTCTTCCAAGCTTAAATTCGAGATGTATCTTGTTGGATTCTCTTGCAAAAATAACTTGTCCAATCGGGTTTCATTTTAAATAAAAAAAACATATCTTTTTTTGCTCCAGATTGCCTTTCAAAAATAACTATGACCAATTCTGATTTTAATTAATTATGGAACAAATCTTTCTTCCCACCAATAGCTTCTGAATTCCACAAGACTTCAATTTATTTTTGTATCAAATTATTTTTAATACTTTGATCAAATTTAATCAAATCTCCACCGATTATCATCATGATTAAATTTGAACCCTTTGATCTTCTGCTCTCGTCCACATCTGGACCATACTAAGTGATCTGCTGTGATCCTCTGATTTCGGCCAACCCTGGACCACACTTTCTGATCTTCTGATCTCGGCCAACCTGGACTTGCAAACTGATCTGCTGTGATCCTCTAATCTCGGCCAATGCTGGACCACACGTTCTGACCTTCTAATTTCGGCCAACACAAGGCCATGGTCTGATCTTCTTATCTCGGCCAACACTGGGCCATATACTTAAATCTTGACCATTGATCTGAACCTTTTCCCTCTGATCTGGACCAATTCTTAACTGGTTCTAGATTGAACTGAAATTAAATTTGGACAAAGGATATTTAATTCTGGACATTTACCTCTTGATCTGGATCAGGTCTGGATTAAATCTGGACATCATTTCTTCTGATCTTGACTGAGTTTCATACTCTAAACCATGCTATCTTCTGGTCTGGATTAAATCTCTTGTTCTGGACCCATTAATTTATCCTCTGATTAAGTCTAGATCAAGTCTGGACTGTTTATCATTTCACTGCCAGGCTATCTTCTCGTCAGAATAACTTCTGGACTAAGTCTGACTTATGATATCTTCTGGTCTGGAACAAGTCTCCCTCTGGCAGGCTTTCTTCTGGTCTGGTCCAGGTCTTCTTCTGGACTTTGCTTCTTTCAAATCTGGGCTAGTAAAGATATCCTCTGGTGGTGTTTTAACATCCTGGTGTATCCTCTAGTGCTTTCAGGATGCATCCTCTAGTACCTTCTAGATGCATTATCTGGTGACTTCTGGAGGTGTATCCTCTGGTCTGATTTTATCTTTTGAATACTCATCTTCTACCTCTGGTGACTTCAGCTTCTGCCTTTGATAACTTCATCTTCTGGTGCATTTAATTTAATAATTCAAGGTACAAAATAAGATTACATGAAGTGCTTTTGTAAACATCAAAATCCTAAGTACTTAGAACCAACTTGGTTCCAACACTTATTACTAAAAAATAATAAGTCACCACCCAAGCCCAAGTGTCATACCTCCACCTTATAAACACTACTAGAATGTGTAATCCTTCCTATGTGGGACTTCTAATTTTTCAATTCACAAACTAGCTCTTTTGTTCCTCATTTCCAACATATATTTGATTCTAACTTATTTATGTTCAAATATTATATCGCATAGTATTTTGACAATTTCAATTCAACATACTCTAAAAGTGATCTCATTGAAACAAAAGAAGACTGGTGTCAGTTTTGTGCTCCAACTAAAGTTATATAATTTGTTAATAGGTGAGTTTCACATTGCTTGAAATTGTAATTTATTATTGTATATTTTGGTGTGAACTGATCATTATTCTAATTAGTTTATTTTATTTTTTGTTACAGTAGGGCAAATAAAGAAATTGTTGCTGGACTGGCATGATATTTGTTGTTGTGAATATGTAATTGATATTGTGAATATGTTGCTACTGTCAATATTGTTATATTTGTTACTACTGTCATAAACTTCTAAATTGTTGCTCTGAATATATATGTAATTGATATTGTGAATTTGTAATTAATATTGTTGATATTTGTTGCTGTTAATATAAAATTGATATTGTGAATTTTGATAAAAATATGAATTTTGATATTGTGAATATGAAATATGAAATTGATATTTGTTGCTGAATTTAATATTGATAAGAATCTGAATGTGATATTTGATATTGATAATAATGTCGTAAAAAATATAACGTTTTTTTTTTAAAAATGCCATAAATTGAAATCTGATTCTTTTACATCGTTTTTTTAAACATTTTACAGCGCTTTTCTAAGCCTTTTACAGCGCTTTAACAAAGTGATGTAAAACTAATATAAGAAGCGCGCTATATATGGACATAATACAGCGCTTCTTTAAAAAAATGTTGTAAAACTAGTATAACAAGTGCGCTATATATGGATCTATTACAGCGCTTTTTTGAAAAAGCGATGTAAAACTATTATAAGAAGTGCGCTATATATGGACCTATTACAGCGCTTTTTTGAAAAAGCGTTGCAAATCAAGTATAAGTGCGCTATATATATGTACATATTGCAGTGCTTTTTTTATTTTCAATAGCAATGTATCTTTTAACAGCACTAGATACTACAGCGCATAAAAGCGCTGTAAATGGCTTAAAAAAAGTGCTTTAAAATGATCTTTTTGGCGTAGTGTACAACTACATGCAACACAACAAAACCATAATCCAAGTAGTCAAAATCTTTTTTCTTCTTCCTCTATTGTAGATGGGTAGTTTACGACCATTTTTTTTGCCCAAAATCACTCATCTAAATCATTTTATTTGCTCAATTTATCTAAAATGCGGTTTTCATACATTGTTTTTCATTTATATTTTTCGGTGATTTTGTCGTCTTAGTGCGACGTTGTTTTGTTTGTTGTCTTGGTGTGACACTTTTTTATTTTCTCGTCTTGTTGCAGTATGTGTTTGATTTATATTATCATAGTAGTTTTGACTCATTACAAATTTCAATCAATAATTTTAGCGTCGTCAACGATACAAATCTGAATACATAAGTATTTCGAACACTTGAATTTTGTCATATTTTTTGTACTATTTTTTCGTTGTGTTATTAACTTAGATGTCAGTGAGTTTATTCACAAACCCATCTTTTTAGTATAAACGAATTTGAATTTATATTGTACTGATGTATGCTACCAATTTAAATTAATAAATATGAAAAACTACATGCAATACATATAAGGCGACTCATGGTCATTAAGTCATATCTTCGTATTAGACCTTATATCACTTTATTAAATTGATAGAAATAATTTTTTTAAGTTTTTTAAATGGTCTGAAAACGATTATTTGACATTGACTTGTGAGAAAAACAAATAGTATTAAGGTTAAAATTTAGTTTTTGTCCTCTATTTTAGTAAATATGTAATTTTAAATTTTTTTATTTTTTCCACGCAATTTTTGTCTTTTCATTTTAAAAAATGCTGATATTTAGTCTTTATTTTAATTTGAGCTTTAATGTTGGTGATATGAAAATAATTTAATTAATGTATAAAAAAGTTTACATGGTTATGGGAAAAATAACAGTGAGATAGAATTTTAATTTAATTTTAAATTACTTTTTTTACAGGAGAATACTAGTATACTTAGAATATATGTTAAGGACATAGAAAATATTAGTTGTCATGGATTGAACTATGGACCTATTGCAAATGACTCATTCGGTGTTTCTAGAAAACCACAGCCACTTTAATAATTTCTGAAAATAAAAAATAAATAAATTTTTAAAAATTTATTTTCTTTGATTTAAAATTTTGGGAAATAAATATATTTTTTCAATTATTTTAAAAAATTACTATTTTTTGCTTTTAAAATTCCTAAAACAATTTCACATTTTTGGTTAATTTAATTTTATTTACTTTAAATATGTATTACAATTTTTTTAATTATGATTTTTTGTTTTAAACCTTTTTCAGAAAAATCAGAGTAATTAAACAAAAATTTGAATTTTTTTTCTGAAATTTTAAAGCAAAAAATGATTTAAAAATAAAAATGAAAAAAAATATTTTTTATTTTTCAAATTTTTTTAAAATAATATTAAATAATTTAAAATTAAATTAAATTAAATTTTCACATCACTATAATTTTTCTTATTATTATATAAACTTTTTTACGTATCATCTGCTAGATTCAAATCCTGTATTGAAAAGTCTCTTTATGGACAGTATTATTACCCATCGTAATTTTAACCAATTTGAGAATAATATTTAGTTTACACAAACAAATAACATTAATATTAAAACTCAGAAAAAAATAAAGGAATCAAAACATTAGGTTTAAAATATAAATAAAAAGTTGAAGAAATTTCTGTATAAAGCGGTCCCAAACCTTTTTTAAAAAAAAATCAGTCCCGCAAACCAAAAGAAATCAACCTTAACATTAATTGACAAAATTTCCGTACTCTAATTTATGACCAAATAGTGATAGTACAAAATTATCCAAATCCAAATTATTAATTCATAAATTTTTTTAGCGATTATTACCGAATCATTATGTTTGATTTCATTGAATTATTCTAAATCGCAGTGGCCATATTGCAAACATGAATAATTAATTAACCTTGGTAATAATTTTTCAAAAATAAAAAATAAAAATTAATCCTCGTAATTTAGGTTGTAGAAATAAACAACAGAAGACATGATCAATTTTCATAATATAAACGTAGCCATTCTCATTGCAACTTTCAGATCTCTTCGTTCGTTCATTCATTCATTCATAGCAACATCATTACAATAAGAAGCTTCTAGAGAGAGAAAACAGAAGAAGAATTTTGAGATGGGTTATAGAAACAAGAATTTGGTGACTGAGAAGAATCACACTTTTTCTTCTTCAAATTGTGAATCACTGAGTGAAGCTATGCTCTTAACCACCATGAGTATCATTGGTTTACCAGTTGATGTTCACGTTAAAGATGGTTCCGTATATTCTGGAATCTTCTACACTGCTTCTGTTGATGCCGATTACGGTTCACTTCTCTCTCCCTCATTGATTTCTTCATTTTTTTGTTTCTGTGGAAAATCGTTTTCTGTATTCATTCAATCTAAAGCCCTAATCGTTTTTGGGGAAAATTTATGTCTGGTAATATTGTAACTTATTTTGTTGAAACATGAATCACAGTTAGATCCTAATTCAGTTGATAGTTTTTGGTTTCATTCATTTTGTGTGTTTTTTGTTATCTAGGAATTGAATTAGCAATTCGATCATACAAATTTCTATGTACTAATTGTATTTGCTATACTATTGGATCTTAGAGTCAAGTAATGTACTTGTTTCCACTAGAAGTTTCTGTAAATTTTAGGAATGAGAAAACCATGAGACTGATCGTGTTTATTATCCATATTAGTATTTCATTATAGTAGGATAAACAACTTTTTTTTTTTTTACGGAAACTAGGATAAACAACTTATTAGCGTTTATACTATAAGTTTTATCATATCAGTGTTTATGTATATATTTTTATAACAAAAGATAAAATAATGTTTAAGTGTTTTCGTATACGCTATAAGTTGATTTCATATGCTATCATGGAGAGCTTATGGACATAAGCTGAAAACAACTTATGGATTTGTCATAAGTTGTTTCTATAAACTCTCCTAAACAGTCTCACAAGTGCTTTTGTCAATGGATAGGCTAAATAAGCCAATTCAAACAGACCCTTATTGAAATGGCTGATATTGAAAGCAGGCCTAAGTTGTTAAAACTTTTTTATTGTTTAGTTTTGGCATAAAACCCTACATTTGAATTTTGTTTTATTTGTTACAAAATTAGAAACTCACAAGCATTCCCTTACTTTGTTGCATTTTTAGGTATTGTTTTGAAGCAAGCAAGGATGACAAAGAAGGGAAAGGGCCACAGCAATGTTGGAAAGGACACCTTGGTAGATACATTAGTGGTTCTATCAGATGATCTTGTGCAAGTTGTTGCTAAGGTAAGCCATTTGTACCATGCAATGTATCTTTTATGAATACATATCTTTTTAGAATGTAACTGTGTGCTTAAGGTTAAGTTACATGTGACTTTGTGTGTAGGGAGTAACGCTTCCTGCAGATGGTGTTGGTGGAAATATAACTGGGGATGACAAGGAAGCAGTTACACACAAGGTTTGTTGTTCTGAGAGGCGTTCGATGGATGCAAAACAGGTTAATCAATCAAGGTATTATCTGTAAAACGTCAAACTCTTACAATTGAACTCACACCTTGTGGATTCACCGAAAGAAAAGAAAAAAATTATAATGTAGGATACTGTTACATAACAAATTGGAATTTTAAATGACTTGATTGTGTCCAAACACTCTAGCATGTATTTTTTTGTTTAGTCCTGCATTATATACATATACATAATAAAGATTTGCGTAGCGTAAGTAACCTATGGTTTGTACGAGTAGCTCTGGCTTAAGCATCTCAGTATTGAATATGCTAAAAGTTACATTGTTAGTTGCTAGTTGTGTCGTTAACCAATGGTGTTAGATGTAAAATGTATTGACTATTAACTCTAGGAAGAAGATTGAAATTGATAGTACATAATATGTTCGAATTTCATTTTTTTGTTAAAAAATAATGTAAATTATGATAGTACATAAGAAGGTAGAATATTATAAAATTATTCTCTAATTCTCATCGTAAAAATTGTAATTGTATAAAGTGCTTTTCAAGCTTATGGGATCATACTTAAATCAATAGTTAGCTTCATTGAAAATAGTTTTTAATAGAAACTATGTTTGTTTTCTTCAAAGGCAGATAGCATTCCCATATCATGTGCTTATTGCTAGTATTATGCTTAGTTGTTTTGACTTAAAAAATGGATAGAGATAGCACTTATATCTACATATATTAGATATACATTTTTCTGAAATGTTATTTCATTTCAGTAAACATATTCAAATATCATTTTAGAGTTCATTCTTACCACACCCCTTGCCTTTTCCTCTCACTGAGAGCCAATTTAAGGTGACAAACATTCAAAAGCAATGTTTTCAAATAGCGCGCTATAGCCTATGATGCATAGGTTCGGGTACGAGATATGGTATTTTAAGAAAAATTAATGTACGGGTATGTCAATAAAAAACGTGATTTTTTTATACAATTTAAGGAGAACTAAATTGTTCAATTCACAATACAAAATCACAATAAAAGTTTGAAAAGTCAAAAATTGTATTCGATTACAACAACAAATAAACTCAAGTATACAAGTATTTTATTAATATATAAGAAAATCACAAATTTCACTCGTAATAAAATAATGAAGAAAAAGAAAGTACCCACGAGTACCGGGGAAGTACCGGGTACGGGTATTTCACTATATAACACTAATTTCCACAAGAAAAACATAAAGTATGATAGATTTCTTACACTATTGCATTTGTAATATATATGATCTGATGGAAAATCTATGGATTATTTTGTTATTGGAGCTCAATTTTTAAACATGTAGATAAATTAGTGCACTACTGATATGATTCTAATTTGCTGAAAATTTAATACAAGAATCCTCAGTGACAATCATAACAAACAATTAACACTTACTAGATAAAATTGATTTTAGACAATACTGATTCATGACATTAGTTTCTTTCACTGCCAACTTTTTATTGACAGACAAGCTGAAGATAACAACTCGAAAAGGAAACCCGATGACTGCTGGCAGAAGTTTGAATTCAATAGTGAAAAAAATGTGTGTTGGTATATGCGTAGCTACACTTTTGGTGGTTTGAAACATTTTTAATTCTAAAGCTGTGATTTTTGACAGGATGAAAAGATTCAAAGCCTTGATTCGCGCCATGAAGGTGAGTTGGATTTCCCTGATCTCAGTTGCATGTAAAATTATTCTTAGTCACCATTGATTGAAATGGCATAACTTATAACGATGATGAACATTTATTAGTTTGTACACTTCTTTAACATGTTTTTTATGTTGAACATTGCTTTTATAATTCTATGTTCCTTTCTTATTCATTTCTCCTGAACTTGCATTCTAGTTGATACATGTCTTGGCCAAGTTGAACCTGTTGAACGTGGAAGCGCTAAAATGACATCGAGTCCTTCTGATGATGGTTTATTCTGCAATAATGCGTCTGCGCCTGACAAAGCCAATGACCAAGGTAGTGAAAAGTCTACTTCAGCAGATTCTACTTCTACACGTTCCACCCTAAGTGAAGAACTCAACGAAGCGTCACAAAGTTTTCCAGCTAAATCTATTGAAAATTCTACTCCTAGGGTTACAGATCGTACCAGAAATGCGAAGGTAAATAAATCAGTTTAACTTCCATCAACGGCTGCTGGCTTAACAGTTCCTGATATGTCGTCCATCATTTTATAAACTTAAGAATTGATCTAAATTTTCACACATTATATTTTGATTTACGTAGCAGCATGATAAATAGCTGGTGCCAATTTCAAGATAACATGGCTTTTTTTGTTTAGTTCTTGTTGATATACTTCGAACATTTCTCATTGTGACATTCTTTCAGGAATTTAAGCTCAACCCAGCTGCCAAAACTTTCTCGCCCTCTTTTACATATCCTATATCAGCAACTTCTGCTGTGCCAACAGCTGCAAACATGGTTTACATACCAAATAGCTCTCCTCCGCTACCTGTTCAACCAGAAGTTGGATTCAATACTTTTGTTTCTCGACCCTCTGCTCCTGTTAAGGTTTCACAGTATGGTAATATGACAGTTGGAAATGCTGGCAGCGGTTCTCAATTCTCACTACCTGTATGTATTAACAAATTTACTGATATCCTGTCGCTCGTACACAGGTACTTTTGAAAAGCATATATTTATTATTAGGCACTGATTATTGTCTTTTTTTTTATTTCTTTGTAAACAGATTGTTGGCCAATTGGCACACAGGACACAACCTCTTCAGTATGCTGCACATTACACTCCAGTTTTATCCGAACCTGCTTATTTGCAACCAAACTCTGCTGCTGTAAGTACAAAAAGATATTATTCCATCTATCTAATTTGAGATTTCGGATTTTCTTATTTGAGCTTATCTATTGGAATGAGCATTTGTGAGACTGTTTTGAAGAGCTTATGGAAACAGCTTATGACATGTCCATATGCAATTTTCATCTTATTTCCATCAGTTCTCTATGACACCTTTTATGAAGAAAATTATTTTTATTTATATTTTGTCATAGAAATAGCTTATGTATAAACATTTTTTTATAAGCGCTTAATTAAGTTGTTTATCCAAGCAGAGCCATCTTTTGTAAAGTTTTAATTGGCTTAGTGAATTACACATTCTGACAAGACATTCTCTTTCTTTCTGATTGCAGGTTATGGTTGGACGATCCACCCAATTAGTCTACGTTCAGCCGGTTTCCCACGTAAGACAGCATGCTTATAAGTTATAACCCTTTTCGGCTAAGGAGTTTGTTCAATTTGTCTTAATAAAATTTAAGCCTAAAGTGGAAGAAATTAATTCTATTGAAGGTTTTAGAAAACATTAAGGAATTCCCAGTGGATAAAGTCTGAAAAGAATTTTTATTGAATACTGTTGAATAGATTTCATGTGCAAATGTATTTTCATAATATAGACTAATCTATATTAATACTTCAAAAATTAGTGTTATATTACAACTTTACGAGCTGTCTTAAAAATATAGTTGCACAAAGAATAATAATGAAGATAATTTATCAACAATGTCTCTCAACTTGGTGAATGGATATCTATCATTATCAGACTTGGTCAATACATCTGTCAATTGATGCCCCGAGGGAACATAAGTTGTAGTAATCAAACCCTTGTCTAATTTCTCTTTGATGAAGCTTATGTCTGTCCCTATGCTTTGTTTGTCATGTTGAACTGGATTATATGCAATGTCAATGGCTAATTTGTTGTCACACACTAGCTTCATGTGAGTTTCTCATTCAACTTTTAAGTCATTCATGCAACTAAATTTCCACCCCAAGAACTTACATTAACGAGAAGTTGATTCCAATCTGTGACTAATCTTGTATGGTCAATATTGGTATGAACTTCTTTGGATGAATCTCTGCCTTTTTTAAATAGTAGTCCTCAATCAGGTGTAGATTTCTAGTTTTGTAAAATTCTACATTGTGCTTGTAAATGTCTCACTCTCAAGTTATACATGAACTGGCTAACAATACCAATTGCATATGCTAGGGCAGGTATAATATGAGCACAATATATCATTAACCTTTCATATTGAGCTTAGTCAACTGAACAGATTTCTTTATCATTTCCAATCTCTTGATCATTCGATCAGTACAATGTAGCCTTACAACTAGTGTTATCAAATGGCGACCATGGCAGAAAATGGTGGAAGGATTTCAACAATCTGCCGTGGCCATTTTACATGTGATGGAGGCTATGGTGGTTTATATGGCAGCCAAAAATAGCGGATTTTGGCCTCTCCACCATGGACCGCCATCGACAACACTACTTAAAACCCAAATTCCAATTTCCCTGTAGAACATCAAAACAATATTTCAATTGAAAAATGAAGATGGCTTGCTAGGAATAAGCAACTTCAATCTGAATGATTGCTATGGATCCTTATAAAGGGGACGTGACTTCTGTGAAAATGCATGGATGTATATGTTTGCTAATTGAATCAAGAGTTATGCTAACTTTTCTATATTTTATATTTCCATGGTCAACGAAATCAAAAGTGTTTATTTATATATTATTGGACCCCCATAGCTTAGTATTTGTACTTGTGATTGAAGGAATTCGTTCACGGTGTAACGGCTCCATTCTCAACTCGCCCGCTGTTGAATCATGTGCAATTTCCAAAGCATCAAGGTATCAACATAATGACCTTTTTATTGCAGTTGTTTTTCTTTTCAAAACCTCTCTTAAGAATCTGCCAAAAGAAAGTGATTATTTCCTTAAAATAAGCTATTATTCCAAACACAAGTGTCATAAAAGACACTGCATTAGCATTTTCCCTTTTGATATGAAACATAATTAAATGTGTGAACTCCAATAATTTTGACCTCGCAATTGAATAAAAATATGAATCTTCATTTCTTGAGCTAAATTGTTCTATTTTTCATAAACAGGAGGAACAATTAATCAAGGAATTCCGGTTTGTATGCCCCCGACAGTCATAACAACCGCGCAACAACAACCCTTTGCTATTCAAAGCCACATTCCAGTTTTGCAACCTGGCTTTTCTGTACCTAGACCTATTTCAGTCCCAGGACCAAATGGTTTCTATGGCACTAAGTTTTCATGAAACTTCAATTCAGATTCTTGTGTTATATCTCTCTCTCCCTGAGTTAAAGCTCATTTTTTCTTTTCCATTTTTTAATTAATTGTTATAAAAATTTTGTCTGGTCTCATTTCTCCCCCTTCTCTCTGTGAGAAGTGTATAGTAGCTTTGTGTTGGCTACCTTAGAAATTTTAGGGTTATACATTTTTAGAAGAAATTTTTTGTGAGTCCTTGTGTGAAAGTAAAGTGCCAAGGTTCAATTCTTATGTTGGGAATTGAGGAAAATTTTTTCCTTTTGGGGTTGATATTGTATGTTTGGCAATTGCACTTAAATGGGTTCAAATTTTATTTTTTTTATAACCATGTCATTCGTGCAAAGTATCGGTTGGCTTTGTACTAATCTCGGTTGGGGAACCTGGTTGACCTCCTATAGTGTGATTTTCTCTCCAAATCAAATTTTTAAAAGGTTCAATATAATCTCTAGACTACACAATATTTTGAGCATATTATTCAATATAGATATGACGACAGTTAACCTTTCAAATTTTATGAGGTGGAAAATTGATGTTACATTCCAATTTTAATGTTTATTGGACATTAGATAATTTTTGTGTAATGATAGCCTATCTGCATATCCTTTTTTCTGTATTTTTCTTTCACGGGGTCATAGACAAAGAACTAAAAATCTGCTATATTCCAAAACAGTAATACTCGTTGTTACGAACCTAACCTCTACGAAAAGCAAGAATTGGACTGCCTTTTAATTTAAAATTACCTATTTATCCACCATTCATTTCATTACTACCAGACTATCATGTTTGGTCAGTTTTAAACCTTTCTAATTTAAAATTACCTATTTATCCACCATTCATTTCATTATTACCACCGTATTATGTTTGGTCAGTTTTAAACTTTCTTCGTGGATTTTAGTATATATTGGCTTTGTATACTATAGCACACAGTTCATTACGAAATTAACTGTCCTATGGTTCCAGCAAGCGTTAGTTTTTTGAAATAATACCAGCTACTTGTATTATATATTAATATTAACAAGTTCATTTCTTTTTTTTTAATTGGGGAAGTTGGAAATTTTTATTAATTGAAGGCGCACTGATAATCATCTTTATAACTGTTTTTGAGAGAATTTGAATTCGATATTTTGAGGTTACAAGTTTAAGTTCTTTTCCATTTTGCTAGCATCGGAGGCATAGGGTGCTAACAAGACCGATGACAGTAGTGGTGACTAAAAGTAACATCTGATAGTAAATAGACGATGATTTCTTACATAAGTTCGAGAGATGTTATAAACATGATTTGGAATTGGAAGCGAGATTAGTTATCAATGAAGTTAATATATAATTTGCATCATTAACATATTAATCATCAACCAACAAAAATAACACTCTTATTATCTCAAGTCTCTCACCTCACAAACCACTCTCTCCTTTCTTCCCTTTCTTCTCTCAACTCTTTTTGCCCTCCTTCAACTCTCTTTGCCCTCCTTCAAAGACAATGCTTACCAAACAACCTCTCTCCAAATCTATCTAAGCTCGAGTAAAAGCAAACAAAGCAGCAATAATATACAAAATATTTGTTTATGTTCTTGGCATTGATTTGTAGAGGGTCAAACCTTAGATACGACATTAAAAGTAGTTACTTGAAACCATCTATGTTTTTCATGGATTTGGATTGTTTACTTTTATGTTCATGGATTTGTAGGTCAGATAAGTTTGTTTAAGCCTTTGGGTTAGTTGTCTATAATAATGGGTTAAGGACCAGATAATTAGTCTAGGCCGATTAATTAGGAGTTTGTTAGCTAGTGGGTAGTTGTGCTGCTAGTTGTTTCTGAACTGTCCTTTATATTTCTGTTTTTGTTCTCAATGAAGTTTATCACATTTTGCAGTATAGTTTTGGTCTCTGTTTAACATTTGGTATCAGAGCTTTATGCAAAACATATGCATATTCGTGTGAGTGATTGGGTTTGGGAAACACGCGAGAGAACGACGACGAGATCGTCTTGTCTTGAGAAGAAAACACAGGAGAGTGACGATGGCAGATGCAAACTTCGCAAAGGCTTGTATTCCTATCTTCGATGGGGACTACAACCATTGGCGTCTCCTCATGGAGAACTTACTGTGGTCGAAGGAGTACTAGTAGGTGGTGAAGGAAGGTTTCAAAGAACCGGTCGCCGGAAAGAAGTTTACTTTTGAACAGATGAAGAATCTGGAGGAGATACGGTCGAAGGATTTCAAGGCGCTGAATTATCTATTTCACAATATAGATAAGACGATCTTGAAAACCATCTCACAAAAGGCGACATCGAAGGAATTATGGGATTCCATGAAGATGAAATTCCAGGGCAGTGCGCGAGTCAAGAGGGCGCAACTTTAGGCTCTAAGGTGTGAGTTTGAAGTTTTGGAAATGAAGGAAGGAGAAATTGTCAATGATTATTTTGGCAGGGTATGATCGACTCCAATGCAATGCAAAATTGTGGAGAGTTGGTCACAGATGTGACGATTGTAGAAAAGATCCTCAAGACACTCACTGAGAGATTCAACTACGTTGTATGTTCAATCGAACTGTCCAAAGACATTGATACTTTGACGGTGGATCAATTGCAAAGCTCGCTTTTGGTCCACGAACAGAAATTCAACAAGAAATCTATTTCTGATGATCAAGTACTAAATGTTAGCTTTGATGGTGGTCAAGGAAGAGGACGTGGACGTTCTCTCGGAAGAGGAAAAGGTTGAGGTCGTGGTTGGAACAAGGAAATCGTGGAATGTTACCATTGCCACAAACTCAATCACTTCAAAGTCGAGTGCCCAGAATGGACGCCTCAGGTTCATTATGCAGATGGACATGTCACAGGAAGGGACGAGATGTTGCTCATGGCATATACATAACCAATTGACGAAATTTGCACGGGTTAATGGCTTATCAGAATTCTGTAGCAGAGAATGGATGGTTTCTGGACAGCGGTTGCAGTAATCATATGAGCGGAGAAAGAAAATGGTTTAGCCGTCTTGATAGATCATTTTCTTGTGATGTGAAATTAGGAAATGGCATGAAGCTTCAAGTGCAAGGCAAAGGTGTTGTCAAAATGCGAATTGAGAATAAAACTTTGATGGTATAGGAAGTTTTCTATGTACCGAGCTTGAAAAATAATTTGCTCAGTATCGGCCAAATGTAGGAGAAGAAGTTGGCATTTCTCTTCAAGCATGATATATGCAAGATTTTTAGTGATGAAACTGGATTTCTCTTCTCTACAAAAATGAAGAGTAATCGCATGTTCATCTTACAGGTCGTACCTAATACTGATGTGGAAGGCAATGGTGTTCAATGCTTGAACACCACTCAGTCAAGGCAAGAAGTGGAGCTTTGGCATAGAAGATATGGCCACCTTAGCCATCAAGGACTACAGAAACTTGAGAAATCAAGTATGTTCAAATGGTTGCTTCCATTAAGGCCGATGAAAAGGGAGTTTGCAGTATCTATCTAGTAGGAAAACAACACTGGCGACCATTTCTGAAAAGAAGCTTACGGCAAGCTTCGGCTAATTTGCAGCTCGTTCATGGAGATTTATGCGGCCCTATATCTCCTGCTTCTCATAGTGGCAAACGGTATGTGTTCACTCTCATTGATGATCATAGTCGAAAACTTTAGGTGTTTTTCTTATCTGCGATATCAGAAGCCTTTGGGGTGTTCAAGAATTTCAAAAGTAGAGTTGAGAAGGAATCAGGAAACACACTTGTAAGCTTTCGTACAGACAGAGGAGAGGAATTTCATTTAGCTGAATTCAAGCAATGGTGTGATCAGGAAGGCATAAGGAGGCAATTGACAGTGGCGCTAACTCCTCAACAAAACGGAGTAGCCGAAAGAAAAATCAAACCCTTTTAAATATGGTTAGATGCATGCTCTCCGACACAAGAGTTCCTAGCACTTTCTGGTGTGAAGCGGTTGCTTGGGCTTCACATGTGATAAATCGGAGTCCGACTGCCATCAACAAAGATAAAACTCCACAGGAGTTATGGAATGGTTCATCTCTTTCTGTAGATCATCTAAGAGTCTTTGGATGCTTGAGTTTTGTGCACGTTCCGGAGCAGCAGAGGAAGAAACTTGATGATAGGAGTGTGAAGTGCATCTTTCTCGGTGTTGCTGTAGAATCTAAGGCCTATCGAGTTTATAATCCAATTACCAAGAAGGTAATAGTTAGCCGAGATGTGAAATTCGATGAGTCAAAAGGCTAGGATTGGAAATCTGACTCGGCTCAAGAGAATATTCAGTTCTCTTGGGATGACTTTGAGGAGGAGATTGTTGTCTCAGATTTCTATGCTTTGCAAACGGACAGTACAGATCCTGCATTTTTTAGGCTGCTGTAAAGTTAGAAAATTGGAGAGAAGCCATGAAATGCGAGATGGAAGCTATTCATAAGAACGACACATGGGAAATTACCTCATTGTCTCATGGAGTAACTCCAATTAGAGTTAAATGGATATACAGAATGAAGCTGAATGAGCATGTCAAGATAGACAAATACAAAGCCAGACTTATGGCAAAGAGGTATGCTCAATAGTATGGCATAGATTACAATGAAATATTTGCGCCAGTGGCTCGGTGGGTTACTATCAGATCTATACTAGCTCTATCTGCATATCACGGTTGGCCAGTTTATCAACTTGATGTGAAGAGTGCTTTTTTACAAGGTGAGCTAACAGAAGAAGTCTTTGTTATGCAACCGCAAAACAAAGGTATATCGATTAAAAAAGGCCTTGAATGGCTTGAAACAAGCCCCAAGGGAGTGGTACTCTAAGATTGAATGATATTTTCTGCAAGCAGGATTTCAGAAATGTCTATATGAGCATACATTGTTCGCATTAAGAAAGAAGTCAGAAGTGTTGCTCGTAAGTTTATATGTGGATGATCTTATGTATGTGAGCAGTAGTGAACAGTAAATGGTTGAATTTAGAGACAGTATGAAGGTCATGTTCGAAATGACAGATCTTGGGCAAATGAAATACTTCTTAGGAGTGGAGGTATCTCAGTTTGCAACTGGTATATTTATCAGTCAGAAGAAGTATACCAAGGATTTGCTAGATAAATTTGGGCTCATGAACTGCAATCCGGTTAGAAATCCTATAGTTACGGGAGAAAAGCTCACATTTGAAGGCGATGGAATTCTAGTCAATAGAACGCAGTACAAACAGTTGATTGGAAGTCTGATGTACTTAACAACAACTCGGCTAGATATAATGTTTGTGGTTCGCTTGCTTAGCTGATTCATGGCTAAGCCATCCAAACCTCACTTGCAAGCCGCAAAAGGAGTTTTAAGGTACCTCAAGGGTACTCTTGAGTTCGGAATTCTATACAGCAAGGAGGATAAATGTCAGAGCTTAGTAGGCTATACAGATAGCGATTATGCTCAGGATTTTGATGATAGAAGAAGTACTGGAGGGTACATGTTTTTCTTTGCTGGCGGTGTTATTGCTTGGTCCTCCAAGAAACATCCTGTGGTTACTCTATCAACAACTGAAGCAGAATTCATTGTTGTCGCGTCTTGTGCTACTCAATGCATTTGGTTAAGGAGGATTCTTGCTAAAATGGGTTGGGAGGAAAGCGTCAAAGGAGCAACTTTGTTATTGTGTGACAACATGTCCACCATAAAGCTGTCGAAAAACCTGGTGCTACATGGGAGGAGCAAACACATTGACGTTAGATTCAATTTTCTGCGGGATCTTGTTAATGAGGGATTCATTGCAATGGAGCACTACGGTACTAGTTACCAAATAGCTGATATTATGACTAAAGCTGTGAAATTGGAGACATTTGAGAATTCGAAAGCAAACCTTAGCGTAGGAGATTGGTCTGTCAAGGCTAACACAAATAGTGGCTAGTGTGTACTCTTTGCTGAAGTGTAAACTCAATCTGATTCAATTGAGTTTAGGGGAAGAAATGTTGGATTAATTTGTTTATGTTATTAATTAATATTCAGTTGCTGTAAGCTGACTTGTAGGTCATATAAGTTTGTTTAAGTCTTTGGGTTAGTTGTCTATAACAATGGGTCAAAGACCGGATAATTAGTCTAGGCCGATTAATTAGGAGTTTGTTAGCTAGTGGGCAGCTGTGCGATAGTTATTTTTGAACTGTCTTTTATATTTCTATTTTTGTTCTCAATGAAGTTTATCACGTTTTTCAGCATAGTTTTGGTCTCTGTTTAACAGAAAGGTAAGTGACTTATACACTAGTGAATTAGTCAAAAAAAATTAATTATTCTAAGTTGGAGATAAACTACTCAATCCAACCCCTCCTTTGCTACCATCAATCCATCCGCACACATTTTTGCTCACAAGATTCTAAATACAAAGTTTAAAAAGAATTATAAAAATGAAGAATGTTTAAGCAAGACAGCTAAAATATTAAATACAGTTTCAAACTTAATCAATAAAAAATGTCGGCTTAAACATAATTATCCATCTGTTTAATTTGTTTTCCCTATCCCTTCAATCATATCTTATCATGTAGATAATTCTAAAGATATTTAAGAATCTATTTATAATATATTCAAACAGTCCCTCAATCCTTCTATTGACAATTCATCACTTGGTTTGCCATGTAATGCAATTTATTCCATTGTCAAGAATTAGGGCCATCATCTATATACCATCTTAGTTGATTTCCCTTATCTTTAATCACTATTTAATTGACTTCTTATGATTAAAATGGATTGTCCATTGAAATTATTTCTTGATTTTCCTCCTGTCAGCATTTGTGTACGGTTTAGAAATAAAATGGCAAATCAATTTGTTTTTAGTCTCAAATCTCAACCAGTGTAGACAAGTTGAAGTGACGAAATACATAAATTTTCGGCACTAAATAAAAGTATAGGTTCCCTCTCCCGCAAAATTATAGTTGAAAACTATAAAGAAAAGTATACTTGAAGAAGAATTTTTCACCGCTCAAGTGGCATAAAATCTGCAATTTACTAAAAAAAATTAATTTTCCTTTATTTTGTTATTTAATTAATGTTATGTATATTATAAATTCATCTCCATGATTCTACATTGCCACAACTGTAAAAAAATGAGTGAGAGACTAAAAAATAAAATTTTAAAAAGGAGACCAATTAAGCAAGTCAATAATTTATTTCAGTTATTGCATTTTGATTTTTTTAAATTTTTAATAAAATTTAATATTTACAATGAAAAATAATATTTTTTGCTTTCACAAGCCGCGCATGTCATATTCTAATAATATATTAAAATAAACTTTCAAATCATTATATTGACATATCACATTTTTATATGTGATGTAAGACTAATTATTTTATTATTTAAAAATATAATTTGGAACCTCTAGAATTCATTCATTTTATATTCATTATTCTACTACTTCTTTGTCTATATAACTATTAAAAACCAACAATAAAAAATATTACTCTTATTACAAACACGATTTAATTATCTTGTTACTATTTTTAACTTATTGCATAAAAATACATCTCAATATTTTAATTATAATAATGTAGCAACCATAGTCCTTAAACTTTAATTTAATTGACAAATGTCGATATTGTTAAGTTGTTGCCCCAGGAATTCACATAGAGTTGACAAGCTTGTTTGATCAATTCTATAGTCAAATAGGAATAGAGTCACAAATTGAAAATTAAATTTATTGATAGAATTTGTGATAGATCTGAAACTCTCGAATCAGTGGATTAATCGTTTTCTTAATCTGCTTGAACCTAAATTTGAAACTTCCTTTTTTAATTTCACTGATTCTCAATTTGGTTAATATAATCAGAAGTCCTTGAGAAACGACTCGAGTTATTGCCCTTACGCTACATTTTATTACTTGTATTTGAACCCGAGACTTCACTTGTGAGTTAATTATAATAGAATTTACCATTTCTTCCAAGATAAAAAAAAATATAGCAACCATAAATTACCACAAAATATATAAAAATATAACCATCAAATCTGACAAATCAATAACAAAATTTCAATTAAAATAAATAAAAAATATTGAACAAACATACCCATTTAAATCAGTAAGCCTTTGAAAAAAACCAAAACAACAACATAAAATATTTTAAAAATAGAAAATAATAAATTTATAAAGTGAATATTTTCAAAGTAATATACAATTTGTATATATTTTTGTTTATTAATGCTTGGGTATATATTTTATTCCTTCAATACAAAAGAAAATATTGATCTATAAAAATTATAATGAAAATAAAGACACTCATTCTAAAATATTAGACTTTAGATTGGATGAATGATAAATCAGGGCATAGTTTTATTACACAGCGAAAATAATCAAAAGTAAATAGTCACGTCTTATCATTTTTAATATTATTTCGCATTTTTGTCGTAAAATATAATACTTTGAATTTCTTCATTATAAACGGTCTTAAAAAAGGATACAATCAAAATATGTTTAAAAGAAACACATGACATAACACCTTTAATTAAGAATTAATCATTTAAAATTTAAGTGAAAATGAGACATAAAATATAAGATATAAAAAAATAATAGTACATTCAAGATAAAAAAAATAAAACAAAAATAAAAATCAATGATCATATAAAAATCAATGTTTACAAAAAAA
>JBBPBO010000004.1:14147336-14184928 GCA_037974295.1 Cicer cuneatum | reverse complement strand
TTTTATTGGAAAAAAATATTCTATAGTAATTAAATGTTTAAAACAAAACAAAATATATACAAAAATCACTCTTTTTTTTTTAATTATATTTTTTAAAGTGAAAATAACTCTTTTTTTATTACAATCTTCAATTGTTTCCATTCCATTTTATTCATTTTTCTACACAACAAATTATTTTTATAAACTTTAAAATTTACAAATATTAAAACTTTTTTCTAATCAAATTGATATATTTACACCCCATAAATATCACTTCCAAATTTTATAAATAAATCACATTAATTTTTTTTTATATAAATTACACATGCACAACGCGCGAATTATATTTTAGTTAACATTAAATAACATCATAGTGTAATTTAATTGGATGCATATATTAGAATATTTTAGACTTATAATGCATATAAATTAAATCTATTAAGTTAAACTCTTGCTAATTGTAATTCTCTAACCCATGGGCCTCAAGTAACAAAATATACAGTGATATCTTAAGAGCAAAAATCGAATAAGTAATACATGCAACAGTGTATCTTAGAATCATATAACCAGAGATATAACAGCTGAACCACAAAACACACCTCATAGAATGACTTTGAATTGAAACATAATTAAGTTTTGAAAAACAATTGTTTGGTGAAAAATAGTAATTAACATCAAACGTTAAGGTGGAATTCACAAACCCAATAAGGGATGCTAAGTTTAAATTTATTTAAGAACCTAAAGATTATATCTTGAAAATCCTAAATATTTTCACTTTGCCAGGAACTTAAACTATTATTTTATGATAGATAATCCTGCTGGCACAATAGCCACTAATTAAAAAATTTATAAACTAAGTATTCAATACTTAAAAAGGTTTTGTTGAATGAACACTTCCATCTTGAAGTCCAGTTCCAATTCCACTATCTTGAAGTGCAGTTCCGAAACTTATTATATCATCCATCTTGTCTCCAGATCCTGGCTCTGCTGCTTTGGATTCCTCGTTTTCTGTTTGATTATTCTGCAAAGCCTTATCACATTAAATCACATCAATATAAGCAAATCTATACTAACCTCATCATATTTAATGAAGTCATTCACAAAATAACCTTCAATTAATACAGATTTTTATTTAATAACCCTTTAATTTTTATGGAACAAGTTTTCAAGAAGGAAAATTTGGAGAATAGAATTATTTTTTTTATTGTGTTAGAAATTAGTTGCAGTAAACTACAATTTTTAATTAGATATATTTGTTTATAGACACATAGTTTGTCACAATTTAAGCACACAAAAAACTGACCAAAAGCAACTAAGTTGGTTTCTTCCATCACCACTTTCCTCTTTTCATGCCTGATAAATATAAAGTAAATCAAAGCATTGTCTTACCTGCAAAAGCTCAGTCATTTTGCCAGTTCCAGTGCAGTCTGAAGCTTTGAGAGCAGAATCAGAATTTTCCTCAAGATGAGACTGTACAGCTTGCAGAGGCTTAATCAAGACAGGTTGATCCGCGTCATTGACTCTGTCTTCCTGTTGCATAGTGCTGGGATCCTTGGCCGCTATACTGTCGCCCGGCATGCTGTTTCCAGTCTCGGTATTCATGGCATCGGATGGAGTTTCAATCATTTTTACATCTTCAGTAACCAGTTGCAAAGGCACGCTAGCCACTGCTAATGATTTCTCAGCGATTTTATTCAGCGCATCAGAAGGAGATTGATATTGCAGAGGAACACTTTCACTTTGCACACTACTCGGCAATGAGTTCTGACTAGTTAGAGCAGGAGAGGTAAGTGCTTGACTTCCATCGAGTGGAATTTCCTTGGCCACAATCACTCCACTCACTAGAGAAACTGGAGTGACCTGTAATGGTGGAGTAGAAACTGGCATCCCATTTGAAAAGTTAGGTTGGAACAAAACAGGCCCCGTGTTACCACTGGCTAGTTGATCAATGGTTTGGCCAGTCACCGAAGGAGGAACGTTCACGTTCATTCTGGAAGAGGCAACCAAGTTACTAGTACTAACTGCTCCTCTGGGAACCTGAGGGACAGATGGTGATCCATTCATTGGAAGGGATTCGGTTCTACAAGCACTCACAGGTTGTCCATTCTTTTCCTTTGGGAGAGGAGTTTGAAACTGAGTAGGTTTTGAAGGAAAAGGAACCTCATTTCTTTGGATCATTGGAACACCTGGAGCAACATCATTCTCAGGGCAAACAGGAACGAAACGTCCAGGCTTAAATACGAGTCCCCTCAAAGTAGTATCGGAATTACCAACTCTAACACTGAGCAAAAATCCAGCATCAAATGCTGCCTCGATTACACCCGAAACAACCTGGCCCACCATGGCATCATTTGATTCACTTTCTTGTCCCCTTTGAAGGTGTTGATTTCCATTAACTGCTTGAAAACCAGGAGGTACTGGAGCTTGTTCAACACGAACAGGAGTTTGCTTTCTACTTTGACTAAGTGCCATATACGAACTGTCCTCTGAATCTGGCCTTGGATATTTCCGTGGGCGACCGCGTTTGCGCTTTAAAGGCACGTCTCCTGAACCATCTGGCGTATTATTTGGGTTTTGTTGCTCCATCTTGGTTTATCTATGTGTCTACAATAAGAAGAAAATGTCTTTAAGCTACTTTGAAAAAAGAAAAACAAGTAAAAAAACTGTCTAAAAGCTACATGGCGTATATTAAATCTCAGCATCTTAGGATCATATTTTCTCAATAATTAAAGAAAAACTATGAAGTCTGCACCTGGACAGTGAAGAATCTACCTGTCCAAAATACTGAGATAACAACACAATTTATGACAACAATATTGCATCTAAACTGATCCATGTTAGGTAGATTTGACAGAGTTTTATGTTGGCATAAAACTATTATAACGGTACTACCTACCTGACCATGGTCACTCAAAATAATCCGAGTGTGTTGTTGCCAGACAATATGGTGGGTTCCCAAATAACATGACTACTCAAGACAAAGTATATCAGAATACAAAAAAAACAAAACATGACTTATTGCATAAATACTGCTATGAAGTCTTCCTCACTTCTACTATGACATTGAACTTAGAGTTGTTAGCATGTTACTATATCATGCAACTAGAGAGTTATATTTCAAATTATATAATCAGACCATCAGAGGGCATGCCTTGTTGTCCGGCATGTACTATGCCTCTGTGTATCAAACACACTTTGATGCAGTATTTCAATACAAAGGGCACAACTGATTTAGAGGATGTTAATGCAAGATATGGGGTGCATTGGGTATCATACATGGGCATGCCATTTTATGAGCCATATACATACTGGATATGGGTACAATCCAAAACTTTCCTAAAACAAAGGCAGTACACTATAATGCTAAAAAAGAAAACACATGGCATGGATCCGGCTACGATGAGGTTTGTTTAAAGCTCAGGTACCACCTAACCTATCCCATTTTCCCCCGAAAATGACAGCATTTTTTAAATACGATTGTGTTTCTTCTCTTTTTTTCTCATTTTCTTCTTACCCCCAATCAAACTCATTTATCCTTACATATTACTTCCGAGCCCATTAGTGGAATATATTCAACAACACAGAGTAGTGATAAGGGCGGGCATGCAGTGGTGACACTCTCATAGGAAAATGAAGAGCAGCTCCTCATTTCCCCCAACAAAAAAGACAAGTTCCAAACACAATCATTACTTGGTATGTTTACATAAAACATTAAAGAGCACTTATATTTGTACACCCCAAATTTCCCAACACCCATTTAACACCTAATTGTCTCACTATCTCTCTCTTCCCATCACAACACCAACATATCATATTTATCACATCATTCTCTTTATTTCTTTCTCTCTCAAGATGCATATTGGGTGGGTGGGTGTCCAGCAAACGTTTTCCAACATTAAATATGATATAACTAATATGTACGGTATATGTATATGTATATGCAAACCAAAGCGATTATGACCTACGCCAATTAAGTCCACCGAGTGGTAAAGACCATGGTTCCCCATAAAGGAAAATTTGGAGTTTGAGTTTTGTGAATTAAATAGGAAGTTTGAAGTGTTATTTCTCCTTGAGTTAGTCTATGAGTCAATTTGGATTAATCAAAGACCAAAAAAAGTAATTACAACAATAATACTAAGTTGAAAAGAGGGAAATAACAAAATTAATGCCCATTCATACAAATGCCACAACAGAAATCACACAAATGCCCATTCATTACAAAATTAATGAAGTTAAATTTATCAAGGAAAATAATTCCTAGCCAACGTACCTCTTGCAGTGCTGTAACTTTGGCAGGAAAACAACTGCCTGCAACAATTTAAAAAAAAAAAAAAAAACACAAATCAGAGGGAAAAAATTACAAATTCAAGATAAACATCAAGAACATCACAATCAACACCAACAGTCAAATACTAAAAAAAAACCCTAAAAAATTAAAAAGATTAAAAAAAACACCAAAGAATTAAACATTCCCTTCCAATTAAAAATCCATACACCAAAATCAAGGGTTTAAACTTCAAAAATAAAATGTTCCATTTAATTATCTAGTTTTTAAAACTAATAAATAAAAAACTAAACTTGGAAAAAAAACCTGATATGAATTTGACGGAAACCTCTCCTCCCCCTTCAAAAATAAAAATTACACCAAAATCCTAGGGTTTGCACTTCCCATAACAAAATAAAAATCCAATTTCCCCCTCCACAGTTTTCTTTAATTATCCAAAATCAATAAAAAAAAAACTAAACAATTCCTTGATATGAGTTTAATCTAAAACGGAGAAAGAAAAAAAAAACCTAATACAAGAATTAGATAATAGATAAGTGATTATTAAACAAGGGAAAGAAATTATTACAGTGTTGGTAAGTGCAGATTGAGATTCGATTTTGCTGAGACGCCAAAAGAAGAACGATGCTGAAGAAGAGGGGGAAATGGTGCAGTGTAACAGAGTACACTCTCACACACACGCACACCACTCTTTAGATTATGTTAATGTTAATCAATTAATTTTTTGACTCATATTAGTTAATCAATTAAATAATGGTTTATGGAGGTACAATGAGATGATGACACGTGTCTTTTCTGCAAGTGTATCGCATTTACGCTAAGGAAATAATACAAACTAAAAAATATGTATTTTAGACTGGACAAATAAAAAATCGATATATTTAATATATAGTTTAAATGAAGAGATGTGAAATATTAAAATCGGCCTTTAGAAAAAAAAGAGAGATTCTCTTAATTTATAATAAATTATGTGATTATCGTTTTTTTTTATACTCATTATGTGATTATCTTTTAAATCATGTTATAATATATCTTTTGTCAAAAAAAAAGTCTTAAAGTATTTGTACAAATTGAATCCATAAATTATTAAAAGGTGACTCTTATATACTTAAAAGAATATCATGTTTTGCTGAACTTTTATATATTTCAAATTTACTACTTATTTAAAATATTTATTTAAAGGAATAATTGATCTTTTTAAAGTAATTAAATTGGAACCAACAAGGTTACTCTAGTAGAATAGATTACACTTTCATACCGTGATGAAATTAAATTTCTACTAAAAAAATATCACATTTAACACTTAACACACTTCAAATATGATTAACAAGTGAAGCAGTTATGAAAAAAATTGAGCTAAAAAAATATTCACATTTAAAATTTAACACGAATCAAATAGGATTAATTTTAATTCCAACAATGAGAAAAAAAAAATTATATTGATATGTAAATTATAGAGTTGGTATTATGTTTTGGTGTAGAATTTTCTTCTCCCAAATTTACTTTTTATTTAAATAATTTTATTTACAAGTTTCCTTTTTTACACAATTTAATAATTGATTATTTTAAAAAATATATATTAGAATTAACTATTTTTTTCAAAAAAATCCAACAAATAAACACATTAATCTATGGGTGTGTTTGTTTGAGCTTAAATAAAAATGATTTTTAGTTTATAAAATATAGAGATTATTTTGTAGAGATTTGTTTAAAAATGATTTTTTAATTTCCATTTGTTTATTATTGTAAAAATGATTTTTAATCTGTTTATATATAATTTTATAAAGGTGATTTTTTAAACTATAAAATTACCATAAAAGACGTGATTTTTCTAAATACATTAATTTCTCTCTTTCTCTATGTCATATATCTCTTTTATCTACTATTCCTCCATTCCTTTTTCAAAACTAATACCAACAACAAAATTAAACCTTACAATAGACTTCATACTATTTTTTATCAATTTAAATACCTTCAATGTTTTGCTACTACAAAATATTTTATATAAAATATTTAAAATAATGGAGAATATTCATATAAAAGCAATTTAAACAATTTGTGTGTTTGTGGTGGTCATATATATATATCAAAACATAAATATTATGGAGGGCAATTTTGGATTTTCCAAAAAATGTAAGGGCAATTACATCATTTTCTCTCATTTGTGACTTAAGTTCACAGCGAATGTGAAGCTACTATTTTTAGTTTTTCATTTTATTCAAAAATAATTTTTTTTAAATCTGAAACAAATATTGTTCAAACAATAAAAAATGATTTAAAAAAATCTAAAACAAACACACTCTATATAAAGGGTGAATCAAATTATTTTACTTAAGGATTTAATTTATATATACCATACACAGTTAGTGTAAATAATTTTTACATTGTCATTCATAATTATCATATCGTTAAAAATATTTGACTTTTATTAAAATTAACTTTAAAGTCATTCTCATTCTCATGTAGTGTAAAACTTCTTATACAAAATGTTTAATTTCATTGCTCTAACTATTGGTATTATATTGAGTATCCAAAACACAATGTATCATATAAATTTGTAGCTATGTTATCTAACAATATAATAAGTTAAAAAGAATTATTATGCATTTATTTGATATTTAATATCAAATAGAGTAATTTCAAAATCTTACGAAAATTAATGGAGTTAAATGATTTTTTGTAACAGGAAAATTAATAATTTTAAATTTAATCATTAAATGATTTATGGGTTAAATGATTTTTTGTAACTGGAAAATTAATCCGATTATGAAATTCAGAGTTAGAGATGGTAAAGCCATCCAATCGTATTTTGATTTATGGGCCAATTTTAATTCCATCTTCATTTTGGTTTTTGGATATTATACATTGCTGCATATTTACTATCTCTAAACAAAATAAAAGCGCAGATTGAAGTACAAATTTAACGTATTGGGATTCAGTCATTGTAACAAACAAGATTTTTTGTTTTTTATTAAAAAATATTTATTAAAACGTGATAGAGTGCTTCCACTTGTGTTATTGTTTAATTTAAAATAATAAAAAATGTGACATTTTTATTTAATTTTTCATATGCATTATTTTATTCCATTTTTCTTTTTTTAATCGATTAAAAAATGAAGAAATAATAATAAATATGGCAATGCATACCTTAACTAAAATGAATAACATAAAACTTTTTTTAAAAATTGTTTAGGCAAGGAATTAAATAAACTTAGTACAACTCTCGAGAAGAAGATATACATAAAGTTGTGAAGTAGTGGGTGAGAGAGTAGTGAGTGAATGATATAGTTATTTTATATTATATAATAATAATAAAAATAAAATAATAAGGTTTTAAATGAAAGAAAATATAAAAAGCTACAAACTCAAATGCTACTTAAAATAGCTTATCAAAATAAGCTATAAGTTGGTGAGAAAAACTTATTTACGTCTCTTTTAAACCAACAAAATTATAAATCAATTTAATAAGTTATAAGCTAACTTGTTGACGTTACCGTTTACCAAACAATACCAAAACTATAGTCCAAAAATTAAGAATTAAGTTTAGGAAATTTCAACAAAAAGAGACAAGAAGTGGGAAAAAATCGTCACTTGATTATTTTAAATTATTGATTTTGATCTAATGATTAGTAAGTTATTTTCTTTTATATATATATATTTTTCTACTATTTCATCCACTTACCGAATAACTTACCAAAGTTATTATATATTTTTCTTCATGACTCAAAAGTTAAATAATCATTTATAAATAATAAATGTATGCATACAATTGATATCTATTCAAAGGCAAAAATTTATCCGACAAATTCAATTTAAAGTTGGTACATATTTTTCTTTAGAGAATCATAATTTTGAATACATGTATATGTAAATAATAAAGCATTCTAGCTATATAAAGATTGGGACACCTTGTTACTCAAGTCATTAACAAGGGCAATTGGCACTTTCTTTAGCTTACTCAAGATGGACTCAAGATTTCTCATATTTTATTTGTTGATGATGTGCTCCTATTTGCGAAGGTGAATTCATCTAAAGCACTATTTATTTCTAACCTTTTTGAATATTTTTTGTTCTTTTTCAAGTCTTAATGTTAGTTTTGACAACTCAGGAGCATATGCATCCAAAGGTGTGTGCAGAACCACCATGGACACCCTTGAACATCTCATCGGTATCAAGTTCACCAATAGGTTAGAGAAATATCTAGGCTTCAAACTTTGTTGAGGCCGAATTACGGAGGATATTTTTTAGAGGTTTACGACAAGATGTCTAGGAAGCATACGATTTGGAAGGGTAGGATCCTGAATAAGCCCAGTCGAGCTGCTTTGGTGAATGTCATTCTCATGTCTATACCATCCCATAACATGCAAATTCAATGGTTCCCTCAACATGTGTATGTGAAGCTAGATAAAGTAGTGGGAAATTTTATTTGGCATGGTTTCAATGACAAAGGCATATGGTGAGTTGGAAGAAAGTTGTTTGTCCTAAGCTTGGGGATTCACACGTCGCATTGTCAAAATGTGACTTTGTTGGGTAAGCTTGTATGGAACCTTCTACAAGGGGAGAATAATCTTTGGGTTTCGTTGTTGTTTGAAAATTGGTACCTTAAAAAGGGTGAGCTTTTCTTAGATAAAAGAGAAATGTTATTTGAATGCATTTTTTGACACAAATACAAACACAAATACACTATGGCCCATATTTATGGAAGAAGAGAGAGAGAGAGATGGAGGGAGTATGACCCACATTTATGTCATTATAGTATGTATAAAAAGTAAGTATTGTATTTGTGTCAAAAAATGTGTTCAAATAACATTTCTCTAGATAAAATGACTCATTGTTCGGCCACTTGGAGGGCAGCTCGAAGACTTTAAATCCTCTTCAAGAGGGTTTCAATTTCAAAATAGGGGATGGTGATTCTAATATTTGGTTCAAATTATGGGTCACTACAATACCCTTGTGTGACATTGCTATTGACATTGCATATGATGACTTGAGTTGAAAATTAAAGATATTATAGGAAAATGAGATGTGTAAGATCGATGACATGACTACTACTCTTCTCCCCATGATTTTTACGACAATTAAGAATATGAAGCCATGTTTTGTTGACTCTATTGAGGACATATGGGTGTGGAAGGCGAGTTTAGATAGGCAATACTCAACTAAGAGCGGATATCATTGGCTTTTCTCTCATAGTATTACAACGACCTTCCAAGATGCGTGGAATTGGATTTGGAAACTTCACATCTCGACTAGTGTCCAATTTTTCTCATGACAAGCTTGTCATAACTCATTCCCCTCTCATGTTGTTTTGTTCCATAGAGGGGTGAATGTCTTTCCTACTTTCCCTTTTTGCGAGGTTGAGGAGGAAAGTATGAAGTGACAATGTTAATCACAAGGAATGGGGTTTGAATTGTGATTCCCTTTTTAAAATCAATTTCTGTATTAAATTTAGTTAACTTAAGATTGATCTTGGTTCGATAGACAACAAAAGCATAACGTTCTTCGTTAGTGATATAAACAATAAAAACTTCATTATGTGATTAGTGCTAAATGAGTGAGAAATAAATAGAGATAAGGGAAAAAGAATTCACACAGCAATATATTGTGGTTCACCCAAAATGGATTACGTTTAGTCCTCACAATTTGTGATATTTTTCACTAAAGTGTTCAAACAAGAATGTTCTTGTTTTTCACACCAACCTTCAAGATCAATCTTGATCAGTTACAATATCTCACCTTTCAACCTTGAAAGGGTTTTCAATGATTACCTTTCATTCCATAAAGTATTTTACAAAAGTCACCTTTTAAACACAAAAGGATTTCTACAATACACTTAATCTATCTATAACTCTATAGTCTTGAGTTTTAAATAAACTACTTGAAACGAGATTGATGGATCAGACTTTACTCACACTTGTTTGAGTTTGATTCTCAACAAACAAACTTAGAGAATAGATCCTTAAATCTAGTGAAAAAGAGCTGGAGCCTTTGCTTGATTAAAGAGCTTATATTTCTCAAGAATGATTATTTTACTGAATGATTATTTGCATTTTGAACTCTGGTTGTTTTCCTTTGCCTTGAGGTTCCTTTTATAGGCTTGATGAAGGCTTATGACAACTCATATAGCCGTTGGGAGGCAGGTTGTCCAATTTATAGCTTTAATATACATATGTTGTAATATAACAAGAATGTTCTTGTTTTACTACCAGAACGTTCTCCGTTTCTGTTTTTAGTAAATGTTGGATTTTGAAAAGCTATTGTGTGTCAAGCCTTCTTGTTTTGTTATGCGTGTCAGAGTTGTAGTGTATTTTTCATCTATGTCTAGGTTGTACTTGCATTTTGTAGCCATTAATCTGGAGATTGATCTTGATTTTTGTTCTTGATGTCTTGTTTTGCCTTTGTTGATATTTCCTTTAAATCGAATATGTCCATAGCTGTCTTGTGTTTATAATTATGTTCTTATAAAATGAAGACTGATGATTTTCACTAAAGATTGATAAAATTTTGCAACCTAAAATGATCTTGACTTAAGAGATCTTTGTTCTTTTGTAAACCATAATGTTTTTGAACTGAATGTTGCAAAAACCATAATGATCTTCATTTTTTCTGTTTAATAATCAGAACATTCTTGCTTTCTCAGAATGATGTTGCTTCTTCCAAATTGATCTTTGCTGTTACGTTTAATGTCTATCTTTGATTAATACACTCAAAAACATATGTTAAATAACAACACATTTTTAGAAACATAATTAGAAGATTAATTAACTTTGTTTGATTATCATCAAAACATTAATTTGAGATTTTGCCTCAACAAAGTAATCTCCATTTTTATTTTTGTGCCCTCAAGCTATTGAGGTTTGGACAGGGTGTGATTGCAACGATATTCAAGGATTCGTCAACAACATTGACTTTGTTAATATGCCAAAACTCCTTCTTACTATAGTAACATATTTTGGTGTGTTAGCTCCCTTGATCATGTGGAACCTTTGAACGTCGAGAAATAAATTCATTTTTTAGGGCACTTTATCCAATGAGAGTTTATGCTACAGTTGTTGTGCTTACTCAGGTTCAAGTTGCGAAAGAGGCTTTTGGTGATTATTTTATCTCTTCCCCTCGACAAACTCGTTAAGTTTGCTAAAAAATGTGATATGGATACAATGGTTCTCAATGTTGATGATAATGTGTTAACTAATTTAGGGATACTTGATTTTGGAGGTTTGATGTGAAATCATGATGGAAACTTTCAATTTGGCTTCTTTGGAAGTGTGGACTGGTCAAATGTGCTCTATGCTGAAATTCAAGCACTTTTGGTTGGTGTCAAGTTGTGTTGGCAAACAGGCTTTAGGAGAATTATTTGTTTCTCAGATTTGTTACATGTGGTTCAGCTCGTGACTATGGAAAATACTCATTATAATTATTATGCAAACATGTTGGAAGTCATTTGAGACTATATAAAAAAATATTGGATCTTTTATCTCCATCATACTCTATGTGAAGAAAATATTTGTGCAGATATTTTTGCAAAAATGAGAGCTAATAGTATGAATTCTTTAACTGTGGTTTAAGAGCCACCTTCTTGCTTATCCTCATATCATTTGACTGATGCTATAAATGTATTTTTTTTTTAAAGACTTAACAGATTAGTTCTTTTCATGTCTTTTTTTATCTCATGTAATAAAAATATATATTAAAACATTCATAAAATTTATGTATTCAAGACAATTAAAATAGTATCCACATAATTAATCAAAATCTTTATATGTTTTTCCGTCATGACTTTCTTTTTTAGGAATTTCTGTCATGAGACTATAACATATGCTCAAAGGGGATCAAACTATCTTAAAAAACTCAATCCAACCCCATAACATGTTTGGGATTCATGGTTTTGCGTAAATATATGAAATCAAATTAAATTGTACTCTAACTTAATTTTAAAAAATTCTACTTACTTTTTATTTTGTTAATATTTTACTTACTGTTTTATTCACACTCTCTTGGTAACTTCAACACAAGGACAATCGATATTTTTCCGATTGTTAGCATATGAAATAATTACCCCAACAAAATATATTTTTTCGATTGTTGTTTTTTATACAAAGTTTTAATCACAAATCCAACTTTAATCATAAATAGTGTTTAATGTAAATTATGATTTTAAATGTTTGAAATTTTTGACGATATCACATGTTTTAAATGATGTGACATTCATGATTATGTTAGTTGAATAAAATCTATGAAATTGTAATAAAATTATCTAAAAACTTGAGTTTAAACTTACAAATTACTCATTTTTGTAATTTAATCAATAACATCAAACTATTATATATCATGATATTATATACTATATCATTTAAAATATATCAAATAAATATTTTTTTAATTAAAAAATTAAAAAAACTAAAACTATTAAATTTTAAGATTGAATAAAAAATTTTATAAATTCATAAAAATAAAATGATCAAAACAACTATTAAACCTTAATTTTATCGATCCTAATATATTATATATTGAAATTTTAAATAACCATTGGCTATTCGGCTAGCAGCACATATGGGCTGCACCTCAGCCATCTCGGCCAGTACCTAGGCCAACGCATTGGGGCTGCATTTTGGCGAAAAAAAATTTAGATAATTTGTTTATATAATTATTTTGTATATTTTTTTTTGCTGATATGATTAGATAAAATTAGATAATTTGTTTATATAATTATTTATAAATTTATGAGTTGATTTATAAAGTTATATTTTATTTAGTACGAGAAAATACGATTTTTATGTTACTTTTTTTAATTCAAACGCGTTCACACAAATTATTAATAAAGATATATTGGTGATACAGTAATATTTGTTTTTTTTTATTTATAATATTTTTTAATTTATATATGGTCTTTTTGACAATACACATAAACTAGTTTATAATGACTCTGTTTGGTAAGACAAAGGAAGGAGCTTAACGAAGTTATAATCTATGTTTGGACTCCGTGTGTGATAAAATTAGTTGATATTTGATAACTTATATTTTATGGACAATAGTTCTTAAATTAATTGAGTGTTTAGTAAAATTATGAGTTCAATTAACTTAAAACTATAAGTTACAAACTATTTGAATTAGCTTATCACAAAAATGTTACTTATAGCGTTTTTTAATAAGTTAATTCAAATAGCTTATGAACTTATAGCTTATCATTTTTTTCAAATTTTACCTTTATTATTATAACTAAAATCATTTTTTACCTTTTAGAATTTATTTATTATAATTTAAATAAATAATTTTAAAATAAATAATTTATATAGTTTAAATTTTAAAATAATTTTAATAAATAATAATTTAAAGGTAATTAATTTAATTACCATAATTCAAAATAAATAAAAAATATATTAGACTAATAAATAATTTATTTATTGTAATACAGATTATTTATAAATAATTTAAATTTTAAAATAAATAATTTTTTATTTTAAAATAAATACAATAGATAAATAAATACAAAATATAAAATGTAAATTAATATAAAAAATAAATTTCAAATTACTAGTTTTAAAATAGTTTAAGCATTAATTGATAAAATTTATTTTAATAAACAATATATTTTTATGCCATTTTACATCTATAAGATAATTGAACAATTATTTTTATTAATAACTTCAATTAGCTTAACAACTATCAACTAATTTTACCAAAGAGAGCTATAAGCCACCTATAAGATTTGTTTGATAACACTTATTTATAAGTTTATAGCTTATTTTTTAGCCTTTTTTGAAAAGCTAGTGAAGTAACAATGTCAATTTACAAGAAAAGGGGGTTTGAATTGTAAATTCGCCCTTTTAAAATTTCCTGTTAAAAACTTAAGAAAATAACTCAAGATTGATCTTGGTTGTGAAAACAAAAAACGGAGAACGTTCAAGTATGTGAGTGAGATAAATTCAAGTATGATTGAAGTGAGTAATGAATTGCTTAGTACTTGAAGCTGTGATTTTGGACATAATCTGAGTATGCTCAACTCTTGTTTGAGTTCTGATTCTTTGACAAAAGGATTCAGTAGAATGATTCTGATATGAAGAATAAGAACATAACTGAATCTTTTGTTTCTGATTGAGAAGCTTTTAAGTATGTAAGTGTATGTAAGTGATGTATTTATTTGAACTTGAAGCTCTTGAATCTGATTATGAATGATGAAAAAATTGCTTTCGTAAGTTCTCATTATTGCCTTTATCTTGAGTTCTCTTTTATAGACTCAAAAAGTGCTTATGATAGCTCGTTTGCCCGTTGGAAACAGACTGACTGTACTTTGTTAGTGATTAGGTGAGAGCAGGCCAAAAAGCAAGAACGTTATTCATTCTGCTTCTAATGTTCAATAACAAACATGGTTCTTCCTTTGTGCTGCAAATCATTCTTGATTATAGTGATGCATATTCTTGACTTTTAAATTAGAGGGATCCTCTGGAGGTATTTTCTGGTATCCTCTAGAGGTATCTTCTGGTATCCTCTAGAGGTATCTTCTGGTATCTTCTGGTGACATCATCTAGAGGTATCCTCTGGTGACGACTTCTGGAGGTATCCTCTAGTGACGACTTTTGAAGGTATCTGTTGGAACCAAGTTGGTTCTAAGTACTTATGATTTTGATGCTTACAAATGTACTCTATGTAAACTTATTTTGTACTTTGAATTATTAAGTTAAATGCCCCAGAAACTGAAGGAATCAGAAGCAGTGATCAAAGGATTCCAGAAAAATGAATTCTGGAATGATCAGAATATACTTCAGGAATGTCAAAACATGACCAGAAGATATCTTTGATGGCCCAGATCAGAAGGAATAAAAAATCAGAATGAAACATGGATCATACCATTGGAAAGCCTGCCAGAATGAGAGTTGTTCCAGACAAACAGGAATCAAATATCAATTTTATTCCAGAAGTTATTCTGACCAGAAGATGGCCTGACAGTAAAAAATTACACAGTCCAGACTTGTTCCAGACTTATTCCAGACTTGACCAGAAGGTATGTTTATGAGTCCAGAACAAGATGATCAATCCACATTTGGCCCAGACCATAAGATAACATGATTCAGGGCATGGAACTAAGTCCAGACCAGAAGAAATGAATTCCAGAATCAATCCAGACCTGGTCCAAAATTAAAGGTAAAATGTCCAGACTGAAATATTTTTTGTTCAAGTTAATTTCAGTTTGTTCCAGACCAAAGTCTAGAATCTGTCCAGATCAGAGTAAAAACTTCCAGATCAATGGTTCAGAAATAATTATTTGGTCTAGTGATGGTCCAGATCAGAAAATCAGACCATGGCCTAGTGGTGGCCGAAATCAAAGGGACAGACTGTGCATTCCAAGAAAGGCCGAATTCAGAGGATTTTAGCATATCAGGTGGGCGTCCAGGGAAGGCTGAAATCAGAAGATCAGAGGGTTAGGAAGAGTGGTCCAGGAATGGCCGAAATCAAAGGATCTCAGAATATCAAATAGGCTGGTCCAGGCTGGACTATTGCATGAAGATCCAATGGTGCAGATTTGATCATGGGAATTAATGGTGAAGATCTCATGATATTTTATCGAAGTATTATAAAAGATTTTTTATAAATTAAATTGGAGTAGCATGGAAATCAGGAGCTGTGGCAAGAAGAAATGAAAGGATTTGATTGGCCAGTTAATTTATGAAAGAAATCTAAGGCTTAAAAAAGATATGTTTTTGATTTAATTGAAGCCCAATTGGTCAAGATATTTTTGCCAGAAAATCTAGCAAGATTCAGCTCGAATTTAAGCATTGGAAGAGGCACTAATCAGCATCTATAAAAGGAGGCTCAAGGCAGATTACTTAGCATATAAAATCACAAAAGAGTCATACACTTCCAAAGCAACCACTCTCAAATTTTCATATAAGTCAATTGTGAGTTTCAGCTTTCAAGAAGCAAGTACTCGGTTATTTTCTTTCCAATATGGCAAATCTAAGTTGTTGAAGTAGAGTCTACAATCTGAGGGAGTCAGTATAGGTAGCAAGTTACTTGGCAATTAGATAGGGTTGTATCTAAGTTGTTGAAGTAGAGTCTACAAACTGAGGGATTCAGAAAGGGTAGCAAGGTACTTAGCAATTAGATTCATAGTGTTGTGAATTCTTCTACAATCTGGGGTGTCAGATTGGCTGAAGAACAGGAGTTGTTTTTCCTCAAAGAAGTCTAGGATTGTTAGACTATTTGAGAAGACTGACTTAGAGGGTTAGTAGCAAGGTTGTAATTCAAGGTTGAATTAGTGAAATCGTTCAAAGCGAAGGGACTGGACGTAGCCTCGTTAACGATGAACCAGTATAAAATCTGTGAGTTTTTATTTTTATTTTTATCCGCTGCTAACTCTGTTTTAATTATACATCAAGTTTTATTTTGAAAGTATTAAAACAGGAAAAGTATTCAAGTTAAGTCAAACACAATTCAACCCCCCTTCTCGTGTTTGCACCTTCAATATCCTCTAGTGACGTCATCCTCTAGTAACATCCTCTGATGACGTCATACTCTGGTGACATCTGTTGGAACCAAGTTGGTTCTAAGTACTTAGGATTTTGATGTTTACAAAAGCACTCCATGTAATCTTATTTTGAACCTTGAATTATTAAATCAAATGTCACCAGAAGTTGAAGATTGCAGAAGCAGAAAATGCATCCAGAATGCATTTTGGAATTACCAGAGGATACACCAGGATGTCAAAACACTACAAGAGGATATCTTTGCTGGCCCAGATCAGAAGGAAGCAAAGTCAGAAAGAGACCTGGACCAGACAAGAAGGAAGCCTGCCATAGGGAGAGTTGTTCCAGACCAGAAGGAATCAAATGTCAGATTTATTCCAGAAGTTGTTTCTGACTAGAAGATGGCCTGACGGTGAAATGATAAACAGTCCAGACTTGTTCCAGACTTAATCAGAGGATGAATTAATGGGTCCAGAACAAAGGAATTAATCCAGATTTGACCTAGACCAGAAGATAGCATGGTTCAGGGTATGAAACTAAGTCCATACCTGAAGAAATGATTTCCAGAATTGATCCAGACCTGATCCAAAATCAAAGGTAAAATGTCTAGACTGAAATATTATTTGTCCAGATTTAATTTCAGTTTAATCCAGACCAAGTCCAGAATTGGTCCAGATCAGAGGGAAGATTTTCAGATCAATGGTTTAGAATTAATTATGTGGCCCAGTGTTGGCCGAGATCAGAAGATCAGAAGGTTAGGAAGTGTGGTCCAGGGATGGCCGAAATTAGAGGATCACAGCATATCAATTAGTATGGTCCAGATGTGGACTAGCGCAGAAGATCAAATGGTCCAAAATTAATCATGAGGATTAACAGTGTAGATTTTAATTTATTTTGATCAAAGTATTAAAAAGATTTGTTACAAAAATAAAGTGAAGTATTGTGGAACTCAGGAGCTGTTGGCGGGAAGAAACTAAAGACTTGATTGGCTAGTTATTTTGAAAGAAAATCTGAAGCTTAATAAAAGATATGTTTTTTATTTAAATAAAGCCCAATTGGTCAAGTTATTTTTTGCAAGAGAATCCAACAAGATTCAGCTCGAAATTAAGCTTGGAAGAGGCCCAAATCTACATCTATAAAAGGAGGCTCAAGGTAGAACACTTTGCATCGAAAATCACAAAAGAGTCATACACCTCCAAAGCAAACACTCAAATTTTTCAGAGAGGTCATACTTTGCACTTTCAACATCCTCTGATGACGTCATACTCTGGTGACATCATCCTCTGATGACGTCATACTCTGGTGACGTCATCTTCTGGTGACATCATCATCTGGTGACGTCATCTTCTGCTTCTAATTTGATTCGAATTTCCTTCAAGTCTTCTGTGATTTTTGAATCAAATCTCCTTAATACTTTGATCAAATTTCTATCAAAAATCAATCATGTCTGAAGGTGCAAACACGAGAAGGGGGGGTTGAATTGTGTTTGACTAACTTGAATACTTTTCGTGTTTTTACACTTTTAAAACAAAACTTGATGTATGAATAAAAACAGAGTTTGCAGCGGATATAAAGTAAAAATAAAACACAAAATTTTTATACTGGTTCACCGTTAACGAGGCTACGTCCAGTCCCTTCACCTTGAAGGATTTCACTAATTCAAACCTTGAATTACAACAATACCACTTACCCTCAAAGTCAGTCTTCTTCAGTAGTCTAACAATCCTAGACTCTTGAGGAATACAGCACCTTGACTTCCTAAGTCAAGTCTTCTCCTGCCAATCTGACAACCCCAGATTGTATAAGGAATTACAATTCCTTGAATCTAATTGCCAAGTAATCTGCTACCCCTTCTGTCTCCCTCAAATTGTAGACTCTACTTCAACAACTTAGATCTAACACAAGGGAAAGAAAATAACACGAGTGCTTGCTTCTGGAAAGCTGGAACTCACAATTAACCTCACTGAAAACTTGAGTGTTTGCTTTTGGAAGTGTATGAATCTTTTGTGATTTTCGATACTAAGTATTCTATCTTGAGCCTCCTTTTATAGATGCAGATTAGAGCCTCTTCCAAGCTTAATTTCGAGCTGAATCTTGATGGATTCTCTTGCAAAAATATCTTGACCAGTTGGGCTTTATTTAAATAAAAAACATATCTTTTTTAAGCTTCAGATTTTCTTTCAAAAATAACTGGCCAATCATGTCTTTAGATTCTTCCCACCAACAGCTCCTGAATTCCAAAATACCTCACTTTCTTTTTGTAACAAATCTTTTCAATACTTTGATCAAAATAAATTAAAATCTCCACCGTTAATCCTCCTGATTAAATCTGGACCATTTGATCTTCTGCGCTAGTCCACATCTGGACCATACTAAGTGATATGTTGTGATCCTCTGATTTCGGCCATCCTTGGACCTCACTTCCTAACCTTCTGATCTTTCTGATCTCGGCCATCCTGGTCTAGCAAACTGATCTGCTGTGATCCTCTGATCTCGGCCACTGCTGGACCACACATCTTGACCTTCTGATTTCGGCCAACACTGGGCCATGGTCAGATCTTCTGATCTCGGCCAACACTGGGCCAAATACTTAAATCTGAACCATTGATCTGAAAATCTTCCCTCTGATATGGACCAATTCTGGACTTGGTCTGGATTAAACTGAAATTAAATCTGGACAAATAATATTTCAGTATGGACATTTTACCTTCTGTTTTGGATCAGTTTTAGATCAATTCTGGAGATCATTTCTTCTGGTCTGGACTTAGTTTCATACCCTAAACCATGCTATCTTTTGGTCTGGGTCAAATCTGGATTAATTCCTTTGTTATGGATCAAGTCTGGGCTGTTTATCATTTCACTGCCACGCCATCTTCTGGTCAAAATAACTTTTGGAATAAATCTGACATTTGACATATTCTGGTCTGGAACAACTCTCCCTATGGCAGGCTTCCTTCTGGTCTGGTCCAGGTCTCCTTCTGACATCGCTTCCATCTGATCTGGGCCAGCAAAGATATCTTTTGGTGATTTTTTGACATCCTGGAGTATCTTCTGGTACCTTCAGGATTCAATCTCTGGAACACTTTTATCTTCTGCTTCTTATTACTTCAGCTTCTGGTGACATTTGATTTAATAATTCAAGGTTCAAAATAAGATGGCATGGAGTGTTTTTGTAAACATCAAAATCCTAAGTACTTAGAACCAACATGGTTCCAACAATCTCCCCCTTTTTGATGATGACAAAACCTTAACTTATTTTGCTAGCTTGTAACTCGACGACTTGAATTACTCCCCCTCAGACCAATCTCTCCCCCTAAGTCTGATACTGACTTTTTCTTCTCCTTTTCAACTCATTCTCTTTTCACTCTTTCTTTTCTTCTCTTCTCCACTCCTTTTCAACTCCTTCTTTATTCACTCTTTATTTTCTCCCTTCACATATCCTCTCCTTTTCAACTCCTTCTTTTTTTTTTCACTTTTTCTTTTTCTCTCTCCCTGTTTCCTATCCTTTTCAACTTCTTCTCTTTTTCACTCTTTCTTTTTCTCTCTCCCTGATTCTTCTCCTTTTCAACTCTTTCTCTTTTCATCTCTTTCTTTTTCACTACTCCTTTCTTTTTATCTCTCCTTTTCTACTTATTTCTCATTTTCTCTCTCTCTCTCTCCCCCTTTTTGTCATCAGCCAAAAAGTGGTCCTACTATTTTTGTATTTTTTGTTTTTCTCTTTACAAATTACTGAAAGTAAAACAGAAAATAAAAGACAGAAAATAAAATTACAAGAAATTTAAAAACTCCTAAGATGACTACTTGAGCTAGTCAGATATGGAGGTAATGCTGAGATGCTTCTTGATGAACTCGAACCTATCTTCTGGTAATGCCTTGGTGAAGATATCAACCCATTGATGATCAGTGTCCACAAATTGGATGCTCAAAGTCCCTTTCTGAACATGGTCCCTAATGAAATGGTGTTTTATTTCAATGTGTTTGGCTCTAGAGTGTAAGATAGGGTTCTTGGTTAGGTTTATGGCTGAAGTGTTATCACAGAACAAAGGGATATTGGTTTAAAAAATGTTGTAATCTTCAAGTTGATGTTTCATCCAGAGTAACTGTGAACTGCATCCTGCTGCTGATATATACTCAGCTTCAGCTGTTGACATGGCAATGGTGCTTTGTCTTTTGCTTGACCAAGAGATCAAGTTATCACCTAAGAAAGTGCAGTTGCCACTTGTACTTTTCCTTTCCAACTTGTCTCCAGCATAGTCGGAATCACAGAAACCTCTGAGTTTGTAGGTGGGGGTTTTCTTGTATAACAAAGTATGGTTGGTGGTTCCTTTAAGATATCTCAAAAGTCGTTTGACAGCAGTTAAATGGGATTCCCTAGGGTCAGCTTGAAATCGGGCACAGACACAAACACTAAACAAGATGTCCGGTCTAGAAGCAGTTAAATAAAGAAGGGATCCAATCATACCTCTGTATGTTTTATGGTCTACCTTGTGGCTGGTTTTATCTTTCTCAAGTGAGCAGGTTGGATGCATGGGGTGGCCATAGGCTTACATTCACTCATTTTGAACTTTTTAAGAAGTTCTTTAGTGTATTTAGATTGGTGAATGAGTATACCTGATTTACCTTGATGAATCTTAATTCCCAGGAAGAACTTAAGTTCTCCCATCATGCTCATTTGGAACTCTGTCTGCATTAGGTTAGAAAACTCTTTGCACAAAGTTCCATTAGTTGATCCAAATATGATATCATCAACATAAACTTGAATAATCAAAATATCATTTTTAATGGATTTCCTAAATAGAGTATTATCAATCTGGCCTCTATTAAATTCATTCTTAAGTAGAAAGTTACTAAGTCTGTCATACCATGCCCTTGGTGCTTGTCTTAAACCATATGAAGATTTCTTAAGTTTAAAAACATGGTCTGGAAAATCAGAATTTTCAAATATAGGGGCTGTTTGACATAGACTTCCTCACTTATATAGCCATTTAAGAATGCACTTTTAACATCCATTTGATACAGCATTATATCATAATTAGCAGCAAATGATAAAAGAATTCTAATTGCTTCTAACCTGGCCATTGGAGCAAAAGTCTCAGTGTAATCGATACCTTCCTGTTGACTGTATCCTTGAGCTACTAATCTGGCTTTGTTCCTTACCACTTCACTTTTTTCATTAAGTTTATTCCTGAATACCCACTTGGTTCCAATAATGTTTTTGTTTGGTCTGGGTACCAGATCCCAAACATCATTCCTTTGGAATTCATTCAGCTCTTCTTGCATTGCAAGTATCCAACCTTCCTCTGTCAAAGCTTCATCAATATTGCTTGGTTCAATTGTTGAGAGTAAACCAAACAGACTGGTTTCTCTACTTGATGATCTGGTCTTTAAAGGTTCTGCTACACTTCCAATAATGAGAGATTCTGGATGTGAGGACTTGTACTTCCATCCATTCTTTCCCTCTGACTTGTTTTCAGAGTCAGCATGTTCTTCTTCATCTTGATCTTTCTCAGATTCTGCTTCTGGTTCCTATGCCTCTGGTTCACCTGCAATTTCCTCATCTTGCTTTGACTTTTCAGAGTCAAGTTGTTTATCATCAAACTTAATGTGGATTGATTCTTCCACAGTGTTAGTTTCTTTGTTAAACACCCTATAAGCTTTTGATCTCTTAGAGTAGCCAATAAAGATACACTTTTGAGATATAGAATCAAACTTAGCTAGGTTATCTTTAGTGTTCAACATAAAACAGATGCAGCCAAATTGCTTAAAGTAGGAAATATTGGGTTTCTTACCTTTCCACAGTTCATAGGGAGTTTTATTTAAGATGGACCTGATGTAGACTCTATTCTGAATGTAGCAGGCTGTGTTGACAGCTTCTGCCCAAAGGTAGGTGGCAACCTTCATATCATTCAGCATGGTTCTGGCCATCTTCTGCAGTGATCTATTTTTCCTTTCTACCATTCCATTCTGGTGAGGTGTTCTAGGGGATGAGAAGTTGCGCGAGATCCCATTCTCGTTACAGAATTCTTCAAACTACTTGTTCTCAAATTCACCTCCATGATCACTTCTGATGGTTATGAACTTAATACCCTGTTCATTCATAACTTGCTTACAGAAAGAAATAAACACTTTGTGAGATTCATCTTTGTTCTTTAAAAATTTTACCCAAGTCCACCTTGAGTAATCATCAACAATCACAAAACCATATTTCTTACCACTGAGGGAAGCTGTTTGAACAGGACAAAACAGATCTAAGTGAAGCAGTTCAAGTGGTTGAGAGGTAGAAACACATTTTTTAGTTTTAAAATAGCTTTTAGTTTGTTTACCTCTTTGACATGCTTCACACAGAATCTCAGTTTTGGAACTTACCTTGGGAAGCCCTCTTACCAACTGGAGTATGCTCAACTCGGATATAAGTCTAGGGTTTGCATACCCTAGCCTCTTGTGCCAAATCAGATTCTGCTCACTTACAGATAATAGGCATTTAACCTGTTGCTTAGCAAGACTAAAAAGATCAATTTTATAAACATTATCCTTCCTAGTGCCAGTAATAAAACAGTCCCATCAAGTTGACTAACAGCTTTGCAAGTTTTTTTTATTAAAGATAACATCATAATTGCAGTCATTTAATTGACTTATGCTCAGAAGATTATATTTTTGCCCTTTAACTAACAGAACATTTTTAATAGACAAGGGAGAAGAAGTCTTACGAATAGTTCCTGTACCAATAATCTGACCTTTCTGGTTTCCTCCAAAGGAAACTTTGCCTCCATTCTTCATAGTCAGATGCAGAAACATAGATTTATCTCTTGTCATGTGCTTGGAGCAGCCATTGTCAAGATACCAAGTTTTGTGTTGCTGACCAGACCTTGCCTTTTCTCTGTCAGAGTCAGACTCAGATTCAGACTTAGCTTCTGTTCGAGCTATTAGGGCCAGTTCTTCTTCTGGCCTGTTTAAGCAGTTTCCTTGATTCTGCTTTGGTTTATAAATCATGTTCCTCTGATGATTCTGGAACATGTTTTGATTCTGGTAATTTTGGTGAATCTGGTGGTTCTGATAACCTTGACGATTCTGGTGATTTGGGTGAATCTGGTGGTTCTGGTTCTATTGTTGATTCTGATTCTGATTCTAGCACTGATTCTGATTCTGGTTCCAGTATTGGTTCTACTTCTAGTGTTGGTTCTGGTTCCAGTTTCTGTGCTTCTGATACTAGTTCCAGTTTTTGTTCTGGTTCCAATTCCTGTTCTGGTTCCAGTTCAGGTTCTGATTCTGATTCCGGTTCTGGTTGAGTTGATCAGACCTTTTTCCATCAGACTCAGATTGCCTTTGTCTTGTTGTAGCAGGAACATAAACCTTCTTCTGCTTGTGCATAGCCAACATCCATTGTTCAGGCACCATTGTTGGTGTCTCCTTCTGGTTGCTCAGAATATCTGCAACATAGAAAATTTGATCATTTGGTACCCATAACTGATTAGGTCCAGGTTTGTTAGTCTTAACAACTCTCTGATCTTGTTCAGATTTTACCAGTGGACAAGATAGTTCAGAGTGACCTTTCTTAGCACAAACAATACATAAAATATCAGAATGAACAGCTTTACTTTCAGCAATCGTTTATGTAAAACCAAGACCTCTCTTTCCAGTATTACTTTTTCCATAAATCATAGATGCATATTTATTTCTTTCCATTCCATTGGAAATAAAGTTTTGAAAATATTGCTCATGCATATCAGATTCACAAACAGTTTTGGAAGTGGAACAAACATTGCTTTTGAGAGTTTGGTTTTCAGATTTGAGTCTTGCAACTTCAGTTTTGAAATCCTTGTTTTTAGTTGCATACTCAAAATTTTGATTCAAAATTTAAAACTTGGACCTCTTTGGTCAGATTTTTCTTCACTTCCCTAAGAGTTTTAAGTTTTAAAGCATCTTATTATTTGCATTTAAAAAATATTTTAAAGTATCAATTAACTCAGATTTAGGGAGATCAGAAAATACCTTATCGTCTTCATCTTCTGAATCTGTTCCAGAGCCTGAACCGTATCCAGAACTTGAGTTGGTATGAGCCATAAGAGACAGAATTGCTTCCTATGATGTGCTTCCAGTCTTGCTTGAATGACTACTTCGTTCATTCTTCCTTCTGCCTGTTTTCCTTCCTGAAATCATGCCTTTATGAGGTCCAGAAGCAGACCTGATGTGTGCCATCATTGCTGTTTCTGCATCTTCTTCATCAAACGATTCTTCTTCTGATTCTGATACATCCTAACAGCCATCAAACCCTTCTTTCTATATCTGGAACTCTTCTTGTGTTGTTTGCCTTTTTCCAGATTAGGACATTCTGACTTGATATGTCCAGGTTTATTGCATCCATAACAAACAATACTCTTCTTGTCAGATTCTTTCTTTCCTTTGTTGTTATGTTTTTTCTTGAAGCTTCTTGAAGCTTCTTCACTTCCTGTTTTCCCATATCTTAACCATCTTTTTGGTTAAGTAAGCCATATCATCACAGTCACTGTCACTATCCTCTGATTCTGATGCTGCCCTTGCAGCTTTCTTCTGTTTCGACTTAAGAGCCAGATTCTTCTTCTTCTTAGGTTCATCTGCATTCAGCTCTATTTCTGGAGACCTGAGGGAGCTTATCAGATCTTCAAGCTTCAAGGTATTCAGATCCCTAGCTTCCTGTACTACAGTAACCTTTGGTCTCCATTTGGCTGGTAAGCTTCTGAAGATCTTCTTTACATGATCTGCAGTGGTGTAGCTTTTCTTTAATACTTTTAGTCCAGATATCACAGTCTGGAATCTACAGAACATTCCATCGATGTCTTCATCACCTTCCATCTTGAACATCTCATATTGTTTGACCAGTATGTTAGCCCTTGCTTCTTGAACCTGCTGGCTTCCTTCATAGGTCAGAACCAGACTGTCGAATATGCTCTTTGCAGTTTCTTTATCTGTGCATCTGTCAAATTCCTTGAATGTGATGGCACTGATCATGATGTTTCTAGACTTGTAAAGAAGTTTGTGTAATCTGCTCTGATCTGGTTTCATATCATCCATGTCTAGTTCTTTAGTTGGATCTTCTGGATCAGTAGGTGCAGTGTATCCTTTGACTACCATCTTCCATAATTCAGGATCTTGAGATATGAAGAAACTTCTCATTCTGTCCTTCCAATACTCAAACCTTTCTCCATCAAACAGTGGTGGTCTGTTGATGTTGCCTCCCAGTTCATCTCTGGATTCTGCCATGTTGAACCCGTTGAACCTTTCCTCAAACACTGTTAAGTGCTCTGCCTTGAGACTGAGCTCTGATGCTAATTGAAGGTGCAAACACTCAAGTTTTCAGTGAGGTTAATTGTGAGTTCCAGCTTTCCAGAAGCAAGCACTCGTGTTATTTTCTTTCCCTTGTGTTAGATCTAAGTTGTTGAAGTAGAGTCTACAATCTGAGGGAGTCATAAGGGGTAGCAGATTACTTGGCAATTAGATTCAAGGTGTTGTAATTCCTTCTACAATCTGGGATTGTTAGATTGTCAAGGTGATGTATTCCTCAAGAGTCTAGGATTGTTAGACTGTTTGAGAAAACTGACTTGGAGGGTCAGTGGTATTGTTGTAATTCAAGGTTTGAATTAGTGAAATCCTTCAAGGTGAAGGGACTGGACGTAGCCTCGTTAACGGTGAACCAGTATAAAAATTTTGTGTTTTATTTTTACTTTATATCCGCTGCTAACTCTGTTTTTATTCATACATCAAGTTTTGTTTTAAAGTGTTAAAACAGGAAAATTATTCAAGTTTGTCAAACACAATTCAACTCCCCCTTCTCGTGTTTGCACCTTCAATGTCTTCTTCAAATTTTAATTAAGTCTTCAATTGATCTGCATCATGATTTAAATCTGGACCATATAATCTATTGATCTGGATCAAGTCTGGACCATGTGATATAAGGTGTACCATTTTGCTTCATGATCTGGACATTGTAACCTTCTAATTTGACTATGTGATATTCTGATATGGACCTGTGATCTTCTGATCTGAACCATGTGATCTATTCTGGACCATGTTATCTTCTGGTCTGGACCAAATATGGAACAAGTCTTCTGTTCTGCACCGAGTTATCTTCTTAACTTTGTTTCCTTCTGGTTTGACCAAGTCTCCTTCTGGACAAGATTACCTTCTGGTATGGATCAAGTCTCCTCTGGACCATGTTTCCTTCTGATCTGGGCCATGAATAATATCCTCTGATAATGTCATTGTTTCTTCCCTCTGTTGATATCCTCTGATTGATGGTATACTTCAAGATCGTTCAACGTTCTTGGCAGACAAGTTGGAGAATGATGTAACAAGGTTGGAGAATGATGTTCAGTATGCTGGAGAATGATTGTAAAACATGGTGGAGAATGATAATCATTATGGGCAGAAGATCATTTTGGACAACAGATTATTCTGGACATCCTAGAGACTGATCTGATCATTCTGGAGACTGATCTGTCTTGTTGGAACAATTTGATTCATAGCCTTTTTCCTTAAACAAAACTCAAGTGCAATAATTAGTAGATCACCATTCATAAAACTCAATCATTTAATTCAAAAGGTTTGTTGTCATTAAAACATTTATCAAAAATGTTTTTTCCTCAACAATCTCCCTTTTTTTATGATAACAAACATTTTGAATAAATCACAAGTTTTATGGATGGATATAAATAAAATGCAAGAATGTTCATAGATATGTAATTAAACTCCCCCTAAACACATGCAAGAGTTTAATTCTTATCATTCTAATTAAACTCCCTCTAAACGTATGCAAGAGGTTAATTCTTAACATTCTTTATTAATTTCTTTCATCCTATATCCGTCATATATTTCTCTCCCGCTTTTGACGTCTATCAAAAAGGTTGTGGAATAGACATAGAAGAAAAAAAATGGAGTAATAGCATGAGTGCACTGCACATAGAAATCATGTGGTAAACCAATGTATTCATATATCAAACTAGTCAAGTTTGCATTCAACATTAAAGAACATAGCATGTATGATGATCATATCATTGTAGTCAATATTGCAATCAAGATATGGATAATGATAAGAACAACAATATGACATAATTGTATGCAAGCATTTTAACGCACTTTGAAAAATAGTCAATGAATAAATATTATTCTCATTTTTTAGAAAGAAAACAATGAGTAACTTCAGTTTTAAGAAGAATAATATTTTCTAAAAACTCCTCGTGAATATTATGAAATTAACATTCTTTAATATTTCAAAGTTCCATAAAACAAGGAAAATTTCACTTTTTGCTCTTTGTCCTCTTTCACAAGAGATCACCTTTCAATTTGAATATAATCAAGCTTATTGTTAGAAATAGATCCATTTTTCATTTTTAAAACTAGAGAGAATATCATGTCAAGGAAGGGAAATAAGATGGATGTGATATCATGTCAAATATAATTTCTCTCTTTAAAAAACATTCTTATGCTAAAAATGTTTGTATTTTTCAAAAACTAATTTTTAAATGGATAATAAAAAATATGTCAAAGGATTTGCTCACATTAAAAAATGTTTTTCCCAAAGTTTTTTGTAAACACACAAATAAACAATAAGGCATATGTTCAAGCTTACTTTTATGAGGCTTTTTTATTGTTGCTATTTTTATGCTTAAAATAAATTTAAACACTTGGGATCAATTTTCACAAAATAAGTAAGCAATAAATAAGACTCATTTGCGAAGGCAAATATTAATATGCTTCAAAATGTTCACATATCCATTTTTGACTTTCATGGCATATCTTTTTGGAATAGTTTTGAGTTTTAAAGCCACAAGAAACACAAATCATTTTCATGAAGACCAAACACATATTCTCTTGTTGAAATCCTTCAAAAAATGAATCCTAAACAAGGATATAAATTTAAAATATGTTGAAAAAGATTTTTTTTTAAAGCCACATTATAAACTTAATTTTTTGGTTTTTTGAAAAGCCATATTCAAAATATTATACTCAGACAACAAGCAATGTATAAGATATTCGGGATTGAGTGTACCTCCTTTAGTGGTCTAGTTCAACGACGAGAAATCTTTGAATATTTTGGAGCTTCTCTTCATTCTCTTTCATTTATTTTGATTGATTGTCAAAGTGGGACAATTTATCTTTTGTTGTTGAGAGAGTTCTTCCAATGATGAATCAAAACTGTCACACACTCTCAAGGGTATTCTTAACCACTTCGAAATTAATGCTTTATTCCTTTATTCACACAAGCGTTCATCCAATAGGATGATTGCTCCATAATCAAGACTATGTCGTATACAACACCTTGCTGCTTGATTTTAAAGCTCAGAATGCGAATGCTTGGTGGCAGTGCCACTCATTTCCACTTAAGAGATGTTTGGATGTTTTGAATGTGTCATTATATTTCTTCTTTAGTGAAACTTGAATATCATTTATGTTGTTCAGAGGCATGCTAACCACTATAGTTACATTTCTAGCAGCAGCAACTTTGGACCTCCAGCAACAAATTCCTCCCAATTAGTTCTTCCAATAATTTGATCATGAGGAAATGATTTGCAGGAAAAGTTAATAGTGAGGTAGGTATAGGAGCAAATGGTTCAAGCTCATTTAGAAGTTGTTGATGTTCTTCAACCATATCATCATAATAGGAAACATCAGTTTTGTTTGGATGTTATATTTACTGTCAAGAACATTCTGCTTTTTGTGGAAAACGTTCTGCTTTTGTGGAGAATGTTCTGGTGTATACCTTCTTGCTTAATTTGATCTTTTTCTTAGATCTTTTTTGTTTTGCCATGATAAGACTTTGGAGTTTTTATGAATGATATTTGAACATTTTCAACTTTGTGATTTATCCAAATTTAACATTGTAATTATTTATCTTCACCATCTTATCTTTCATCATAAAAATCAACATATTCATCAAACATAATATGCATAATTTCATCTGTAATTTGGGCCTTGAGATTTTATAATATTTATAGAATGTAGAACATTTAGAATATATACTTTGATAGCATTTTAAAACAAATTGCTCATACTTTCTTTATTATGTGAAACATAGTAATGACATTAAAAAATGTCAAAGTATGATATGTTTTGCTTTCTATTAAAAAAAATGATATGAAGGTATGTCAAAGATATTTTCTACTAAAGTCAAGATTAAGAACATGATAAACAATTTTTGTAACTTCTCTCCAAAATTATTTTTCAACACTTGATTTATCTAGCCATTTCTTGTGGCTAAAAAAGAACTTCATATTTTTGGAGAGTTCTTTGACAAGCAAGTCATGTGAAATATCATTTTCATCAAAGAATTATTTGGAGAATGATGTTTCAGATTTTCTTTGATCATTTATAGAAATGACAAATCTTTTTTTTTTAAAAGACTTAAAAACATGATTTGGTTAGAAATTCATCTAAGTATAAAACATATGGATTTTTTCTTTAAAATGAGGATGTTTGTTTTACTTCAGCCATGTGGAGTTTACAAATTAACTTTAAAAGCAATTTTACAAAGTTATATCAAACATCCTTAATCTATGCAAAATTATTTCAACAAATGATACATGTACCTTTGATTTCTTAATGTTTCCAAAGGTTATAGACACTCCAAATTTTTGTAATGAGAGGAGGCATCATACTTTTCCATTCATGTGTATTAAGCATGCCTTGTTCATGTATCAATGTTCTTTCTTGATTGTTGGATGGTGTTCCTACATCACAAGTTAGTAATGATTTTGGTACCCATATTTGTTTGGCTCCTTGATGGTTAGTATATCTTATTTTAGAAGATTTTTTAAAACTTGATCTCTTTTTAAAATAGCAAGTTGACTCGAAGTGGCCATTCTTGGAACAATGGGAACACTTTGTTGTTGGTCTTGAAGAAGGTTTGAAAATCTGAGTTTTAAACGTCTTTGAAATTGATTTTGATGAAATTCCATAACGTTTTCTTTTTTTCAAACTTTCTGAAGAAAGTTTTGTTTGTGTTCCAGAACGTTCTCCCTTTTTCAAGTTTCCTGGAGAAAGTCTTGTTTTTGTTTCAGAACGTTCTTCTTTTCTAAAGATCCTTTTGTTATTGATTTTTTCATCTCTTTTCTTAAAATAACATGCAAATTCTAGATGTTCAAATTTACTGCAATATGAACATTTGATTTTGCAATTTTTCTCTTTTCTTTTAGGAGCAAAAAAGTTTTCATAAATCTTTTCTTTTTGAGAAGTTTTGAAACATAAATCATCTTTCTCAAATATCATCTTCTTTTGAAATGTTTCAGTGGTTGTTACACAATTGGTTAAATCATTTTTCAAATCAGGAACTTCTATCTTTAAAGAGGTACTTTCTTCCTTAGTTTCAAAATATTTTGGAAAATGATTTTTTATGGTTATCTCATTGAGAGTCTTTTGTTGTTCAACCATTTGTAAATGAGTTTGCTGCAAACTTTGAATGACCTTTCTGAGTTCGTCATTCATAGCTTGGGCTTTATCTTTTTCTTCTTTTTCTTTACGGAGTTGTTCTTTTAATAAACCATATTTTTGAGCAAGAAGGTTTGAATCACATAAAAGATTATCAAATTCTTTTTCCATTTCTTCACATAAAGGACAGAGTTCAGAGATAATTACCTCATTATTTTCTAAGTTTTCCTTTTAGCACATCTTGACTTCTAACATAACTTCTTCTTCTTTAATCTTTTCCTCTAACACTTGTTAGGTGCTTAATCTTTAGAGACCAAGCTCTGATGCCAATTGAAGTAGCAATGTCAATTTACAAGAAAGGGGGGTTTGAATTGTAAATTCCCCATTTAAAATTTCCTGTTAAAAACTTAAGAAAATAACTCAAGATTGATCTTGGTTGTGAAAACAGAAAACAGATAACGTTTTTGGTTTTAACCAGAATACGAATTACGTTCTTTGTTAGTTAAAATTAACTATTTATCTATTTAACTAAATAATCAAACATACTAAAATTAAATAGATAAGGGAAGAGATACCACACAAAGATATATCCTGGTTCACCGAACTCGGGCTACGTCCAGTCCTCACAACTGTGAGATTTTCACTAAGTGCTGAAACGAAGATCAATCTTGGTTTTACACACCCTGTTTCAGATCAACTTTGATCTGTTACAAAAACAAATCTCAAAACTATACTTCACTATAGCCTTGAGTTTACAATGATATGATTTAAAGTGTTTTGTCATAATCTGAGAAGGCTCAACACTTGTTTGAGTTTTGATTCTTTGATAGAGAAATACACGACAATTATTCTAGGAATCGAATAGGAAAAATTAGACTTGACTCAATGTATGTGAGTGAGATAAATTCAAGTATGATTGAAGTGAGTAATGAATTGCTTAGTACTTGAAGCTCTGATTTTGGACAGAATCTGAGTATGCTCAACTCTTGTTTGAGTTCTGATTCTTTGACAAAAGAATTCAGTAGAATAATTCTGATATGAAGAAGAAGAATAACAGAACTGAATCTTTTGTTTCTAATTGAGAAGCTTTCAAGTATGTAAGTGTATGTAAGTGATGTATTTATTTGAACTTGAAGCTCTTGAATCTGATTATGAATGATGAAAAAATTGCTTTCGTAAGTTCTCATTATTGTCTTTATCTTGAGTTCTCTTTTATAGACTCAAAACGTGCTTATAACAGCTCATTTGCCCGTTAGAAACAGACTGGTTGTACTTTGTCAGTGATTAGGTGAGAGCAGACCAAAAAGCAAAAACGTTCTTCATTCTGCTTCTAATGTTCAAGAGCAGACAGGGTTCTTCCTTTATGTTGCAAATGATTCTTGATCATAGTGATGTGTATTCTTGACTTTTAAATCAGAGGGATTCTCTGGTGATATCCTCTGGAGGTATTTTCTAGTATCCTCTGGAGGTATATTCTGGTATCCTCTGGTGATGTCATATGGAGGTATCCTCTGGTGACGACTTCTGGAGGTATCATCTGGATGTATCCTCTGGTGATGTTATCGGGAAGTATCCTCTGGTGACGACTTCTGGAGGTATCCTCTGGTGATGTCATCCTCTGATGACGTCATCCTATGGTGACATCCTCTGATGACGTCATCTTCTGGTGACGTCATCCTCTAGTGACATCATCATCTGGTGACGTCATCTTCTGCTTCTGATTTGATTCGAATTTCCTTCAAGTTTTCCATTATTTTTGAATCAAATTTCCTTAATACTTTGATCATGTTTCTATAAAAATGCAATGAAGTCTTCTTCGTGTTTTAATTAAGTCTTCACTTGATCTGCATCATGATTTAAATTTGAACCATATGATCTGCTGATCTGGATCAAGTTTGGACCATGTGATCTGATGTGTACCATTTTGCTTCCTGATCTGGACAATGTAACCTTCTGATCTGGACTATGTGACATTCTGATCTGGACTTGTAATCTTCTGATCTGAACCATGTGATCTATTCTGGACCATGTTATCTTCTTGTCTGGACCAAGTCTTCTGTTCTAGACCAAATCTGGAACAAGTCTTCTGTTCTGGACTGAGTTATTTTCTGAACTATGTTTCCTTCTGGTCTGACCAAGTCTCCTTCTGAACAAGATTACCTTCTGGTCTGGACCAAGTCTCCTTCTGGACCACGTTTCCTTCTAATCTGGGCCATGAATAATATCCTCTGATAATGTCATTGTTTCTTCCCTCTGATGATATCCTGTGATTGATGATATACTTCAAGATCGTTCAACGTTCTTGGTAGTCAAGTTGGAGAAGGATGTAACAAGGTTGTAGAATGATGTTTATTATGTTGGAAAATGATTGTAAAACATGCTCGAGAATGATAATCATTCTGGACAGAAGATCATTTTGGACAACAGATTATTCTGGACATCCTTGAGACTGATCTGATCATTCTGGAGACTGATATGTCTTGTTGGAATAGTTTGATTCATGGCTTTTTTCCTTAAACAAAACTCAAGTGCAATAATTAGTAGATTATCATTCATAAAACTCAATCATTTAATTCAAAAGGTTTGTTGTCATTAAAACATTTATCAAGAAAGTTTTTTCCTCAACAGCTAGTTCAAGTAATTTTTGAGCTTATAGCTTATTATTTTTGGGGTCAATTTTACCCTTACTTTTGCGACTAAAATCATTCTTGACCTTTATAATGTATTTATTACAATTTAAAATAAACACTTTAAAAATTAAAATTTAAACTAATTTAAATAAATAATTTATTTATAAATAACTTTAATAAGCAATATTTTCAAGTAAATAATTTAAAATAAATAAACTAGCTAAATAAGTAAAAAAATATATATTAGATTAATAAATAATTTATTTATTATAATTTTAAATTATGTATAAATTTAAATTTTTATATTTTAAAGTAAATAATTTATTTATTATAATTTAAGATAAATAAAATAGATAACAAATAAATAAATAAAAAGAGTATAATTTTCATACACTCATAGTATAAAAAGTTTTACAATATCAACACATCATAGTTATTCATATGTGTAATTTTAAAAGTAATTAAGATAAAACTCATACATTTTTAATGATTTAACGAATATAATTGATCTTCAGTGTAAAAATTATTTACATTGCTGATATGTATAAATTAAATTCAAATAAAATTTTACATTAGATTAATAAACTTTAAATTACTAATTTGAAAATATTTTAAGCAATAATCAATCCAAAATTTATTTTTAATTAAAAATATTTTTTTATATTATTTTATATTTTTAAACAAATTAAGTCTTTTACTTTACCAAAGTCTTCAATTAATTTAACAATTCTTAGCTGCAGGCTATTTAAACAGAGTCATAAAATGAACAAAGGTAATACACACAGTGATATACACACAATGACATAGGAGTATGAATTATATATATCAAAGGTAAATATTTTTATATTTACAGCAAACACAATTTATCAATTGAATGATTAATTGATAATAAAAGTTATAATCATATTGTTAATGATATCAACAATTATCATTATTTGTCAATATAAAATTAATTTACATTACAATAATATATATTCCTTTTTCTTTTATATTAAAGAAACAAATACATGTTAATGGAGGAAAATATTTGAGCAAAATCTTGAGCTGGCCAGATATTAGATAAGAATATCAATGGGCGAGTGAGTGTTCCTATTCCTATATAATTTAATTAATTAATAGTTGTGCTCTTTTTTTGAAATATAATTAATAGTTGTCCTCGAAACTTAAATCAATTATTACTGTTTCCTTGTTCCAATGTGCCAAATGCAATCTGAGGTGGTTTTGGTTTCATAGAAAAATCAACAAACTTTCTCTTTCATTCCATTTTTTTTTTCCTTTCCGAAAACGAACTATTTTTTTTAATAAAAAAATTACTTAATCTTTCCCAAATAGTAGTATTTTATCTTTTTTTATCAAAACAATAAGTATTCTATAATTGAGTAGATACCTTTTGTATTTTAAATATAATAAAGATAATTTATTTTTATGAGATTATCTACAGTTAAATATTTATATTTATTCTCTTTATTTTATACTTTTTCTTTAAAAAAACTCTATTTTACACCTTTTTTTGCAAATATTTAAGTACAATTTAAATATAAATATCTATCTATCTATTTAGTATGTATTATAAGCTTAAATGAATCTTAAGTAAGTATTGTGCTAACTTTGGTGAACCATATGTAAATATTGTGTCTACGTGGCACCTCTAAGAAAACTTCTCATACTATCTTAATAATGTACCTAATTAAGATTGAGTTACAAACACTTTCAATTATTTTCTATTCTTTTGTGATAATATGAATATGTATTTTTTTAGTGTAATATAAATGTCTAATTCACCTTCTTTTTTTAGTGTAATATAAAAATCTAATTAACTTTTATATATATATATACATTGCTTCAATTTCATTTTTCCCCCCTAAATAATTCCTCAATTTCTAAATTTGTACGTAGTATTGAGTATTATTAGCATTGAGATAACTTTTTCATTTATTCGAATATAATTTTATTCATATTGTAAGCAGTTTAAATATTTTTATTTGTTATTTAATTAAATGTGAATTGGCCTCAATAATTTTTTTATTAGTTTTGAAAATTGATGTGATTTTGTTTTTATAAATAGTTGTACAGTTGTCTGAGTACAATCGAGAGTTCAACATACTGGCATCCTGCCATCAAGGTTCACAAGGGTCATTATACCTTTTCAGGTACCTCTTTGAAGGTGAGAGGGTTATGTCACTATCAGGTTGATTTATATTAGTTATAGTTTGTGTCTGATTTGATACAAAGTATGTTTATAAGATTCTTACTCTTATTGAGTGGATGTTACATATTCAATCCTATATCAATCAAGTGTATGAAAACACTTTGACTGATTTACATCAATTTTAGTAACTCCCTATTAAGATGATTTTCCATTCATGTTTTTTGATGTGTTTTTGATTTTTTCATAACTGCCCTTTTCTATTCTATATTTCTCTCTTCCTTATTGACATAACCATTTCATCTTAAATAACATGAGGAAGTGTCCTTTGAGATGTTTCTGTAGTCCTTTAGGGTATGGCCTTTGTACTTTAGGGCCAGGTCTGTGTACTTCATATGCAGAAAGACACTATGTGTCTTAATTGATTTCAACAATTGAGCCATTAAAGATAAATCTATCAGTTGAGCCAAGAAGTGACTCCCATAACATAAATCACTCCTTGAATTTTGTATGAAAACAAGAGGAAGTAGGGGGTACAAGATCAGAGGATATAACAAATAGAGTATCGTCTTATAGATCATCAGACCATTAACTCTTGTCATAGCGTTAACTTCTCCAAAGACACTGACTTTGTCAGAGCGTTGACTTTACTAGAGGCATTGACTTTATCAGAGGATACATACAAGTTCAAAGTTAAACGATCAGACGCTTGATGAGATTATCAGAGGTAGAATATTTCTTGTTATTCTTGTTAGAGGCAAAAGTAGAAAAATTCTTGTAACACTTATCAAAGGCATAGGCAAATTAATTCTTGTCGCGCTTATGTATCAAAGCCAGAGGAAGATTAATTCATGTTGGGTTCATCGGAGGCAACCGTGGTACTACGTTGCTTGCATTCCATAGTCAACTGAAGCTTGCGACAACAAGGGCGCGTGTCACCAGACTTACGTTATCAAGATGAAGTGAAGTTTTGGTTTATTTTGCCTTCATCTAGTCATCAGAGGATATACCTTATATAGCGACACATGCTTTGCTAACTTGTTTTCGCAATATTTCTTTTATTCTATTATATCTTGCTTCGAGAGAATATTTTTAAAGTACTTGTAATCTAGCTACTTTGAATGGTTATTAACAGAACTCTTGCATTTAATATGCACGCTTAGCATATATAGTTAGGAGATAATTATTTTTTAATTATATGTATTTATTATCATCAAAACATCAATCAGATGATTGTGTTTAAAAATACTTTTGCACTAACATTAATATATATAAAGTTATCAAACATGCAATTCAGTCCATACTATGAACTCAAAATATATTTATGAATCAATTTTGACAAAGATGTTTACAATAATATAAAAAAAGTTTCTTCATAAAAAATAATTTAAAATTTGATTTCTATTTTTATATTTTTGTTACTTTGATTTTGAATTTTTATATTTAGAAAATGCATATTTATTTCATTCCAAGTTAAAAAAATATAAATTTATGTGGGAATTTTTTTTTATAATATTGTGAACATTCTAGTCAAAGATCATTCAAATTTTTTAAAGTTAAATAATAAATAAACATGTTTTGTTAGGAACTAAAACGACTTATTGGATAATTTTGATTAAAAATTATATCTTTATATTACAGTGACTACAATTAATGAAAAGTTAAAATTTTATAGAAACTAAATATATTTAACC